>SJYX01006303.1:542087-568830 GCA_006410675.1 Oreotragus oreotragus | reverse complement strand
ACAGTTCTTCTGTGTATTCTTGCCACCTCTTCTTAATATCTTCTGCTTCTGTTAGGTCCATACCATTTCTGTCCTTTATCGAGCCCATCTTTGCATGAAATGTTCCCTTGGTATCTCTAATTTTCTTGAAGAGATCTCTAGTCTTTCCCATTCTGTTCTTTTCCTCTATTTCTTTGCATTGATCGCTGAAGAAGGCTTTCTTATCTCTTCTTGCTATTCTTTGGAACTCTGCATTCAGATGCTTATAGCTTTCTTTTTCTCCTTTGCTTTTTGCCTCTCTTCTTTTCACAGCTATTTGTAAGGCCTCCTCAGACAGCCAATTTGCTTTTTTGCATTTCTTTTCCATGGGGATGGTTTTGATCCCTGTCTCCTGTACAATGTCACGAACGTCATTCCATAGTTCATCAGGCACTCTATCTATGAGATGTAGGCCCTTAAATCTATTTTTCACTTCTACTGTATAATCATAAGGGATTTGATTTAGGTCATACCTGAATGGTCTAGCAGTTTTCCCTACTTTCTTCAATTTAAGTCTGAATTTGGTAATAAGGAATTCACGATCTGAGCCACAGTCAGCTCCTGGTCTTGTTTTTGCTGACTGTATAGAGCTTCTCCATCTTTGGCTGCAAAGAATATAATCAATCCAGCAATCTCACTCCTGGGCATAGATCTGGAGAAAACTCTAATTCAAAGATACATGCACCCCTAAGTTCATAACAGCACTAGTCACAATAGCTAAGATGTAGAAACAACCTAAATGGCCATCAACAGATGACTGAATAAAGAAGATGTAATACTACTCATACATAAAAAAGAAAGAAAGAATGCCATTTGCAGCAACACAGATGCACCTAGTGTGCAGAAAGTCAGACAGAAAAAGACACATAGCATAAAAAAGAAAGTGAAATCGCTCAGTCGTGTCTGACTCTGCGACCTCGTGTACTGTAGCATATCAGACTCCTCCACCCATGGGATTCTCCAGGCAACAATACTGGAGTGGACTGCCATTTCCTTCTCCAGGGGATCTTCCCAACCCAGGGATCGAACCCTGGTCTCCAGCATTGCAGGCAGACGCTTTACCCTCTGAGCCACCAGGGAAGTCACATAGTATATGATATCGCTTATATGTCGACTTTAAAATATGAGACAAATGAACTTATCTATAAAACAGAAACACACTTCACAGACATAGAGAAGAGACTTGTGGTTGCCAAGGGGAAGGGGAGGGATGGACTGGGAGTATGGGATTAGCAGATGCAAACTATTATATATAGAACGGATAAACAACAAGGTCCTAGTGTATTACACAGAGAACTATATTAAATATCCTGAGATAAACCATAATGGAAAATAACCTTTAAAAGAATATATATGTAAAACTAAATCACTTTGCTGTAGAGCAGAAATTGACCCAACACTGTAAATCAACTATAATAAATTTTTTTAAAAATTAGTGCACCATGTTTGAATTTTTTATCAATTCATGGAAGCCTGGTATAGATTAGGGATATAAATGCTTTATTTTCTTGCATCTGTGCTACCCTCACAGTATAGTAATGGTATTATTGGCTTATAATTTACCTCCTTCCTCACTGAGCCTCAAGGACAGGATTCATATTTTATCTTGGTATTTCTAGCAAAACAGAACTTGACAGGTGCACCAAAAATGTGGAATGAGTGAAAAAACTGGTGAACTAGTCACATTCAGTCATCCCTGCATCTAACTCATCCCTGTGCTCCATAAACATTGAACCCACGGATAATGGGGAGACCTGGGTATTGCCCCATTTCCTGGCTGTTTCCCAGGTTTAGCTCAGAGATGAGGTTGATCATCACTTCCCCAGATGATGGGGTCCTGGCCTGTCATTCACTTCCTGAGTGGGGTAGGGGTATGTAGCAGGCTGGGAAGGACCTTTGCACTCAACCAGACTCAGGGACTGCAGAGCTGGCACGGCTTTGGGAAGTAGACTTGGATAGAATGGGGAGGATTCCCGGATCCCTGGGGACTCCTGTGTGTCATGGACTGCAGCAAGACAGTCTCCCGTGAGGATAAGGACGGGGCACTATTACTCTGTCATGTGGTTCACCAGACATGGAGTGGCCCCAAGCCTGGCATACAGCAGACGGGATGGAGCGCTGCTTCCAGGATTAGATTATAACCTTGTCTTCGGCTCTCTAGTCAGCTGGCTCACGCATGCTGCGGGAAGCCACGTCACCAGCAGCCCCATGGAGCAATCTTTGTGGCAAGAGACAGCAGCCATGTGCCAACAACCACATGAGTGAGCTCGGAAGCAAATTTTTCAGCTCCTGCTGAGCCTTGAGCTGCTTGCAACTCTGTCCCACAGCTGGACACAACCTCACGAGAGCTCAGAGCCAGAAGCACTCAGTTAAGCTACTCCTGGATTCCTGACCTTCAGAAATTGTGAAATAATACTGTGCTTTATTTAAAGCTGTTAAGCTTTGGAGTGACTTGTTATGAAGCAATAGTAACAAATAGTGTTGGGAATCCTTTTTCTTCACAGTTTTGAAAGATTTGCTCTGAGGCTAAAGTTCTAGTTTTCTGTTAGGAGACCTTCTCTTTGTTTCACATGTCCTGACATTGCATGATGGTTTGGGTCTACATTTTCCATTGGGCTGGGCCCCTGGTGGGCCATTTCAATATGAAAATTCATGTCTGTCAGTGCTGGGGAATTTTCGGGAATTGTTTCCATTGACAATTTCCTTCTTAACACTTTTTCTATTCTCTATTCCTGAAATTCCTTTTATTCATATTTTAAATCCGGGAGTTTCAACTTTAATTTTCTGACTTACTATCCGTCTTTTCTCAATTTTCCATTTCTGTGGTTTTCTTCCTTTGCCTTCTGGGTAATTTTTTTATCTTTTAATGAAGCTTCTTCTTTTATTTTTTATTGTGTTCTCTTTTTTGTTGTTGTTTTGTTTTTACTGAGTGTTCCCTTTTCATAGCATCTTGTTCTTATGGATACTGTATCTTTCCTTTCACTCTAAAAATATCAATACTAGAGCTATGGAAAATTTTTTGTTTGTTCTGTTAAATTTTCTTCTTTTTGCATAGTCTCTTGGATTCCTAGTCCTTTCCTTCCATAAGGTCATTGCTGAGTCGGTGTCTTCACCGAGTGTTAGTAGAGAGGTCTACTGGGGGAGGAAAACCCAGTAGAGCTTTGGCCAACCACGTGGACAAGCCTGAATGGCCTTCCTGTGTTGATGCTTGAAGGCTGGGGCATGAAGTCTTGCTCACCGTCTGGCATCTGGGCCAGGGAGACTCAGTAAAGTGGGAGTTCCAACAGCTGGGGCTCTTTGGGTCCCTGTCTCTGTGTACTCTCCAGCACAGCAGTTTCAGGACTCCCACAGCACCAGTCCAAGCGGAAGAACAAGGCAGGGCAGCAGTTACATCACTTCTCACAACCTAACCTTGGAAGTCACACTGTTTTTCTCCTTGAAGCAGGAGTCAAAGCCCACCCAGGTTTAAGGGAAGGAGAATAGCCCCCACCTCTTGCAAGGAAAGTGTGAGGGTTCTCACAGAGCATGTGGGGCAGGAAATACTGTGCTGGCCATTTTTGATGCACATTATCCTAGCATTTGGGATTCCCCAAGTGGCGCTAGTGATGAACTCGCCTGCTAATGCAGGAGATGTAAGAGATGCGGGTTTGATCCCTGGGTGGGGAAGATCCCCTGAAGGAGGGCATGGCATCCTATTCCAGTACTCTTGCCTGGAGAATCCCATGGACAGAGAAGCCTGGAGACTTCTTTTTGTGATCATAGGGTCACAAAAAGTCAGACACAACTGAAGTGACTTAGCATGCACACACGCACATCCTAGTATTTAAGCAGCCCATGTCCTCAAAAAGTCTGTATTCATTCCCTATTGCTGCCACCACAAGTTTGGTGCTTTGAAAACCACAAATTTATTATTTTACAGTTCTGGAGGCCAAACTCCAAAATGGATCAGAAGTCCAGCTGGCCAAATCAAGGCCATACTTCCTCTGGAGGCTTTGAGGAGATACCATCTCCTTGACTTCTCCTGCTTCCTTTGGTTGATGGCCCCTTCCTCCACCTCCACAGCACATCTCTGCGTTCTCTGTCGCATCCTCTCAGACTCTGGCCCCCTCGCCTCTCTCTCATAAGGACCCTTGAGGTGACATTGGGTCCAGCTGGATAATTCAGTACACTATTCCCATCTGCAAAGTCCCTTTGGACATGACAGGTTCCATGTTTACAGAATCCAGGGCCTATGAGGTGGGCATCTTCAGAGGGGACATTATTCTGTCCCTAGACTCACTGACACAGAGCTGCTTGCATGCGTCATTCTTGGGTGGTAGAGTCCTGAGGGATTGATCCGGTGGACCTAAGAAAGCTTTGCCCTTATCCCTGGGGTGCCTACTCTTAAGCCAGAAGCTTTCTTCACCACGTATAGACCACTCCCAGGTTTGTAAAAGCTCAGGACTGGGGTCAGCTCTGACACCTTCTTCCCTGGTCATCAGCCTTCTCTCTGCTCCTGGAATTCTGAGCAAATACACAGCTCCACGATCTCTCACAAGCCTAGCCCAGTCCCAAGAATCTATCTGGCACTGTGACACAGAGCCCCCTTTCCACATCTGGTGAGTCTTTGGGTAACATGGACTTTCTCAAGCTGGGAGAAATAGATGATCAAAGCCAAGTCGCATCTATATTTAAATTCAGCTCTGTAAATAGGCTCTTGGTGGGCAGGTCAGGGAGGGGACAATGTGAGGGAGCTGAAGAGCAGAGCCTCGCAGGAGGAGGGCTCCTCAGCCCCCAAGCAGGGCGCCCCACTCAGCCTGGGCCACCCTTGTGCTTCTGACCCCTCTAGACTCTGGCATTCCCACCTCTCCTGCTCTGGTCACCATTGTCCACCCTTCTGCTCCCTCCCACCTTCTGAGTCGCTTCTTTCCATGTGTCAAAGACACTCATTTCATCTCTCTCTTCTATAATGAGAAACTTCAAAACTACAGTGTAGAGAGCAAAATAGCACACATCCATTTGCCACCTGTTCAATGGTGATAATTTTAACAAAGTTTGCTTCCAGTTTTTTTTTTTTTTCTTAAGGCATGAAACACTATAGGTATCATTGAAGTCCCTTGTGTGACCCTTCTGAGTTCCTTTGTCCCCCTAAACTGAACCCTTCCATCCCTAGAGGAAACCACTCTCTTGACTTGGATGTGTCCAAAAAGTATGTCCACATTCTTTCCACATAGGGGTGCCTCCACAAACAATAGATTACTGGCATGATCCACTGCTCTCTACAAATTCAGTGTAATCTCTATCAAAATGTCAGCAGCTTTTTTTCACAGAAATGGAAAAGCTGATCTTCAGATTTATATGGAATTGCAAGGAACTTGGATAGTTAAAATAATCTTGTCAAAGAAGAATAAGGTAGGGGGAAGGGTCTCATACTTCCTGGTTTCAAAACTTACTGCAAAACTCTAGTAATTAAAACAGTGTGGCAAAAGCATAAGCCATACAGACCAATGGAGTGGAATAGACAGCCCAGAACTAAACCCTCCCATATGTGACCCACTGACTTTTGACAAGGATGCCAAGGTCATTTGATGGAGGAAAGAACAACCTTTTTAGCAAATGGGACTGGGAAAACTGGATACATATCTATGTGCAAAAACTTTGGGCCCCTTACCTAACACCATACACGAAAACTAATTTGATACAGAAGAGAGATCTAAACTTAGGGTTAAAACTTTAAATTTCCTCTAAGAAAACAGGATAAGACCTCAACATTGAATTTTGCAACAATCTCAGTGGATTTGACACCAGAAGTACAGATAATAAAAGGAAAAATAGATTGGATTTCTTTAAAATTTAGTCTGTTTTTCAGAGAAAGAAAAATATCATATGATATCCCTTATATGTCGAATCTTTAAAAATGATAAGATGAACTTTATTTCCAAAGCAGAAATAGGCCACAGACATAGAAAACAAACTGACAGTTACCAAAGGAGAGAGTGGGAGGGATACACCGCTGCTGCTGCTGCTGCTGAGTCGCTTCCGTCGTGTCCGACTCTGTGCGACCCCACAGACGGCGGCCCACCAGGCTCCCCCTCCCTGGGATTCTCCAGGCAAGAGCACTGGAGTGGGTGGCCATTTCCTTCTCCAATGCAGGAAAGTGACAAGTGAAAGGGAAGTCACTCAGTCGTGTCTGACTCGTAGCGACCCCTGGACTGCAGCCCACCAGGCTCCTCTGCCCAGGGATACACTAGGGGTTGGCATTGACAACCTAGAGGGATAGGATATGGTGGGAGGTGGAGAGAGGTTCAGGAGGGAGGGGACGTATGTATACCTACGGCTGATTCATGCTGACATATGGCAGAAACAAACTCAATATTATAAAGCAATTATCCCTCAGTTAAAAATAAATCAGTTTTAAAAACTGACTGATATCTTGATTTAACTCTAACATTAATCTACAACAATGGTTGCAATAAAATTAGATTCCAAAAGAAAATTAGGAGTTGGGATTAAAATATACACACACACAGCCATATGTAAAATAGATAACAATAGGGACCTAACATACAGCAAGGGAAAGCTATACTCAATATCTTGTAATGACCTATAATGGAAAAGAATCTTAAAAAGAATATCTATCTATCTCTCTATATATATATAAAAGAGTAAATCAGCTATATTTCAATACAAATTTTGAATTAAAAAATTTTAAGAATATAGAGCTAAAAAAAGAGGATATGAAAAGATGCGTTACTCAGATATGAAGATTTCTGAGGAGAGCCTAAAACTTCCCAAGCAGGCCCAAAAATGGCTTAAGGGAGCAAGGAAAGGAGACTGGCTTGGTTCACTGGAGGATGGGGCTGGGGTAAGGATTCCAGTGCACACACCCAGGCTTGCAGGATTTGAACTTCCTGATGAGGCAAAGGCAGGCAGCACTCAGGCTTTCTGATAAGCTTGGCAGATCTCAGACAGGAAGGAAGAGGGAACAGTGGAGTTTGAAAGGCGTCAACAGTCAAATATCAAAAAGAGAGCCAGACACTGTTATAATCTGTGTCACGGAGTAAATGCTTGTGTCCTCTCAAAATTTACACACTAAAGCCCTGAGCCTCAATGTATTTGGAGGTGGGAGCTTCAGGAGGTAATTCTGTTTGGATGAGTTCATGAAGGTGGTGTCCCCGTGGTGGGATTAGAGCCTTTATAAGGAGAGGAAGAGACACAGAACACCCATTCTCCACCAGGTGAGGGCACAGAGAGAAGTGACCGTCTGCAAACCAGGAAGGAAATCCCACTGGAAACAAAAGTTTGATCGTGGACTCCCAGCCCTCGGAACTGTGAGAATAAATGTCTGCTGTCTAGGCCCCCCGCCCCTAGTCTGGTGTTTTGTGATGGCAGCTTGAGCTGACTGAGACGCTCTGTAAGTCTGACGCTATTGTATTTTTTCTCAAGTCTATTGGTCTCGTGTTTTCCACCTGTTCACATGTAATTTTTATTTTTACTTATTTATTTTTTGGCTGCATGGCCTGTGGGATCTTAATTCCCCAACCAGGGATTGAACCCATGCCCCCTTGCAGTGAAAGCGCAGAGTCTTAGACACTGGACCACCAGGAAAGTCCCTGTCTTATAATTTTTAAACTGACTTTGAGATATGGTATATAGAAGAATCATAGACTTTAAAGACACTATTCTTCCCCCAGAAAGTATTCCTTCCTCTGTTAGGCAGATGAGGTGAGGGGCTCATCACCTCAGTCTGACCAGAAACTGAGTTGGCTGGGACTGGGTTCCAGTGTTGGTCAGTGTGCCTCTGGCCTCAGACGTTCCCAGAGGAAGACGTGTCCTGCATTTCTTGCCACTCCTCCTTTGAGCAGCTGCCTTCTTGGGCACAGTCTCCCCACATTTTTTGACTCTAAGACTGGCCAGTCTTTGTCTCCTTGACCTCAGAAGTTCTGCTTCTCTGAGATTTTAAGCTTAGCTCTTTCACCCCCACCTTCACATGCAAGCAAAATATCTGGCAAATGTCTTGAGGAGGAAAATGATCATGAAGTAAAGTTGTGTTGATTCCTGCTGTACAGCACAGTGATCTACTTACACACGTCCATACATTCTTTTCTATATTCTTTTCCTTTGTAGTTTATCTTAGGATATTGAATATCGTTCCCTGTGCTATACAGTAGGTCCTTCTTGCCTTTTCATCCCCTGTATGACAGTTTGCATCTGCTAATCAGAAACTCCCAGGCCATCTCTCCCCCAGTCCCAGCTCTCTTGGCACTCCCAAGTCTGTTTTCTATGTTTGTGAGCCTATTTCTGCTTTGCGGATAGGTTCGTTTGTATTATATTTTAGATTCCACGTGTAAGCAATATCATGAGGTATCTTTCCTTGACTTACTTCATTTAGTATGATAGTCTCTGAGTCTGCCCACGTCCCTGCAAATGGCTCTATTTTTTCGCTTTCATGGCTGAGTAGTACTGCTTTGTGTATATGTACCACATCTTCTTTATGCATTCATGTGCTGATGAACATTTAGGTCGCTTCTTGGCTATTGTGAGTAGTCCTGCTGTGACATGCTCTTGATAGCATTTTCTTCTAGTTGTATTTGGCCTCCCAAGGACTGAAGAACAATGTCTTGGTGCCGAGCATCCTACACTACCCTGCCACACAGTGTCCCACTGGGAGACCGTAGATCATTGCTACTCTCTGGGCATTCAGACTCATCCATGTGGCTGTCCCAAGTCCTGCCAGATTCTCCTCCCACTAGTAGACCTCTGCCCAAAACTCAGGCTGAACACTGACTCAGCAATGGCTTCATGGAAGAAAAGGACTAGGAATCCCAACTCTTCTAGAAAGAAGTTTTCCATTTCTGGATTTTTAGTTTCATCCTGACTTCGTATCTTCCACAGAGTTCCGATGTCCATAAAAGACGATTTCTGTAATTTCTCCAGTTTTTCCCAGTTGGCGCAGCATGAGAAAATGTTGGCTGTTGCCTACCACATTCTTCCCCACATATTAGAACCTCTCTGGCTGTTCCATCTTTACGGCTGCCTATCACGGGATTATCCCCTTTATGTAGGGGGTAGAGAAACATGAAAATATGGTCAAGACAAGAGTGGTGTATGTTATAGCTAGTTGAACAAGTCCAGTGGAATTTCCAAATATTTTCCTTTCTCACTCATACTAGGGAATTAATGCCTTCCTCCCACGAAAGATTTGAATTGTAAGACTCTCGAGGCTCAAGCAACGTTTAACCCAACAAAATAACTGTCAGTGGCAGTGACTCATCCATCTGCAGTGAGTTGAAGAATAAAAGAAAGTTTGGGCATGCGATCTTGTCATCCTTAATTCTTTCTTGCTTGGCAACTACTCTCCCTCTACTCCTCGGGCTGGCTTAGGAACTGAAGAAACAATAGAATAACTGAAAGAGAGTGAGTTTGGAGTCAGGCATACTTGCTTTTAAACCACCGTGCTACCTTAAGGAAATGACTTAACCTCTCTTAAGTTCTGGTTTCTTCCTCCATAAATTAAGACAAGCAGTAGCCACCTCCTAGGGTTGTTGTGAGAATTGTGTGAGGTCTGGAGCAGCCCTCCACACACAGGGAACAGCTATACATTGGCCTCAGCTTGTCCTCCCTTGTGCTCAGCTTACTCTTCTACAAAATTAAGATGTGCCAACCATACAGTCATATCCACCTCTTTGGAGCCCATGGACTGTAGCCCGCCAGGCTCCTCTGTTCATGGGATTCTCCAGGCAAGAATACTGGGGTGCGTAGCCATTCCCTTCTCCGGGAGGTCTTCCTGACCCGGGGGTCGAATCCAGGTCTCCCACATTGCCAGCAGACCCTTTAGCATCTGTGCCATCTAGTCTTTCAAGGCAAAGTGTTAGCTGCTCAGCCATTAGCCTTCCCTGGTAGCTCAGTTGGTAAAGAATTTGCTTGCAATATGAATTCCCAGGGAGGCCTGGGTTCAATCCTCGGGTTGGGAAGATTCCCTGGAGGAGGGCATAGCAACCTATTCCAGTATTCTTGCCTGGAGAATCCCATGAGCAGAGGAGCCTAGTGGGCTACAGTCCGTGGGGTCACCAAGAGCCGGACATGACTGAGTGACTAAACACACTCACACACAACCATACAGGGTTGTTTTGATTCTCTGGTCCAGTGAGACCATGTAGATAAAGGGATTTGCAAATTGAAACCACCATGCACAAAGACTTGGCCTCTTTTTCTTCCCCTTTGGCTGTGTCACAAGGCATGTGGGATCTTAGCTCCCCAACCAGGGACTGAAACCTTACCCCCTGCAGTAGAAGCACAGAGTCTTAAGCACTGGACTGCCAGGGAAGCCCAAGCCTTGGTGCCCGAAGGGGCTGAGGTACCAAGTGACTTATCTCACAGCAAAGTCCAGAGGCTGCTCTGGTTGATTTTTGTTTCTAAAGGTTCTTCATTGTTAGTGTCATCCTCAAGGCCCCCATCTTCACAGAGCAGCCAAGTGCCATCTCCCATAGGAAGCCTCCCTTCAGGTGATCCAGCCAGTACCTAGTGTGCAGGTACTTCGGAGCCTGGTGGGCTATTGTTGCCCATCTAATCCCTGGGGTACTCTCATCCGCCCCCATTAGGTTGCCATGGTGGTGCAGAACTTGGAATCACACAAAACATCAATCAAATCAAATCCCACCTCTGCAACTTCCTAGCCATGTGACTTTGGGCAAGTCCCTTAAGCTTCCTGCCATCACTTTCCTCATCTAGAAAGCAAGGATACAACAATAAGGGGACACCTCCATGATATTGTAGGTTCCATTCAAGACCATTGAGACAAGGCAGATATCACAATAAAGTGAGTCACATGAATTTTTTTTGGATTTCCCAATGCATATAAAAATTTTATTTACACTACACTGTAGCCTATTAAGTATGCAATAGAATTGTCTAAAAAACGTACATATCCTAATTTAAAAATACTTTCCTGCTTAAAAAAAAAGCCCACTAACCATCATCTAAGGGTTTCTCTAACGGCTCAGATTGTAAGGAATCCGCCTGCAATGCAGGAGACCCAGTTTCAGTCCCTGGGTCAGGAAGAACCCCTGCAGAAGGGAACAGCCACCCACTCCAGGATTCTTGCCGGGAGAATTTCAAGAACAGAGGAACCTGGCGGCCTACAGTCCGTGGAGTCTCAAAGAGTCAGACACAACTGAGCGACTAACACACACAGCCATCATCTGAGGCTTCAGCGAGCTACAATAGTGACATCAAACTTCGCTGGTCACCAATCACCATAACAAATAGAAGAATAAAGAAAAAGGCTGAAATATTCTGAAATTACTAAATGTGACACAAGGCCAGCACATGTTGTTGGAAAAATGGCGCTGACAGACTTGCTCAAGGGTAGGGTTGCCACAAACCTTCAGTTTGTAAAAAGTGCAGTGTCCGTGCAGTGCAACAAAAGGAGGCCTGGGGGCACCTACTTTTCAGGACTGTTGTAGGCGACGGATGAAAGAACAGGAAGCCTGGTGCACAGGGCAGACACCTGCAAACGGGAACTGTCGCTTTCCCTGGGTCCCTGACCCTTCCTGCGCCCACGGGCCTGGCTCGGCGCTGGGTCAGCATCTACACTCACTCTCTGCAGCCCAATCTCCTTACGGCCCAGCATCTCGAAGGACAGGCGCCCTCTCGGCTTTCCCATCTCCCTGGCAACGAAGGAGCGGCGTTCAGGAGGCTGGGCCAAAGGCCAGTGAGAGCCAATGAAAGCGCAGGGAGGCCACAAGAAGCCAATGGGTTTGAGGTGGGGCGGTGTCGGCCTCTCTGGATGCCCAGCGCGGGGCTCCCAGCTGCGCTGTCCAGGCGGGTGCGCGCAGGGCACAGGGCCAGCCACCGACTTCCACCCTCTTCCCAGCCTGGGAGAGCACGAATAAATTAGCTCTTCTAAGTAGGGCCTGAAAGGAAGCCTATTCTAACAAGGAAGACAAAGTTTTGTCAGTAAGTATTTCTCCAGCTCAAATAGTACAGTGATGTGGGCTAACAAGGAAGACAAAGTTTTATCAGTATCTATTTCTCAAACCCCGGTTCTTCATTGATGGGGCCTGAGCAGGCCCAGGGTGCTGGGTGCCCAAAGGGGCCTCCTGGGCAAAACTCAAGTGGTTTATGCTCTGCTGAGCTTTGGCAAGAAGAAAAGACCGTCTATGGGAATGGGGCATCTCCTGGGGTGCTGGCAAACAGGAGGCTTCAGTCCTCCCCCAGCCTGGTCGCCGGGGCCTTCGCCTGACAGCACCTCTGCACCACTCTTCAGTGGGCGGGGCTTCCATTGGCCCCTGCAGACCTCACAGCCGACCTCAGCCTCAGCCTGAGCCCTGCTAGTGCCCAGGAGCTTGTGTGCCCCCCATCACACCGCTCCTGGACTCCGCTCCTCACACACGAGCCCGTCCCTACGTTACTTGCACGATCTTCAGTGGCTGCTGTTTCCCTTCCTTCCAGCCTTAGCTTCCCTGACCACACACCCGCAGCAGACCGCTCCTGCTCATCACTCGCCAGCACGTCATCTAGGCCTCCTTTCCAGGGGTTAGCCCAGGATGGAATCATTAGTTCGTCTGTTTGCGGTCTACTCCCCAGCTAGAGTGACAGCAGTCCCACCAGGCCAGGGACTGGCTGTCTTGTTCACTGTGTATCCCAGGACAGAGAGGAGACTCTGAAATACAAGATGAATGAGTGAATGAGTGAGTTCAAAGTATAGTATTGAAGTGCCTCCTGGAACCATTCTTGCTGTTGACAGCTGAGCCTGACAGCCTTTTTTCCACATTCACTTGAACAGAGACTTGTCACTGGTGATGGAGCTATGTGGAGTCCTGTATTAAGGGCCACTATGGTCCAAGCCCATCTGTATGACTCTCTCACAACTAAAGGAAGGAAAGGTCCTGCCGACATCTCAGACTTTGGGAATTTTCTATAACTGTGGTGGACAAGCTGCCCAGAACTCCCTGAATATCTTCTGATATTTTATGAAGAGTAAAGAGTCTACACACTTGTCAAAATAACAACAAAAGTGACTGCTATATACTGAGTGCCTGCTATGCTCCTGGACCAGACGTTTCCATCTCAGCTCAGGATATCATAATGAAACGCCACAGGCTGAGTGGCTTAAATAAGAGGCATCTTCTTCTCACAGTTGGAGAGACTTGGAAGTCCAAGGTCAAGGCGTTAGCAGATCCAGTTCTTGGTAAGGGCCCACTTCTTGGCTGACAGGTGGCCACCTCTTTGCTACGTCCTTACGTGGCAGAGAAAGAGCTCTGTTCTCTCCTTGTCTTATAAGGTCACTAATTCCGTTGTGGGGTCCCCACCCTCATGATCTCACAGAAACCTAATTATCTACCAAAGGTCCCACCTTCTAATACCATAACATGGGGTTTAAGGTTTCAATATAAAAATTCAACAAGCACAAACATGCAGTCCATAATATTCCTTACAGAGTCTACAGTTTCTACAGAAATAGCACAATGTAAGTGATTAATCTCCTTTAGTAGGTCTCAGTGCAGGAGGTGATGCAACTCAGAGTCACACAGTAAGGTTGGTGGCCTCTCCCTACAGTAAGCTGCCCCCTCAAACCTGGTAGCTCACCTCCAGAGCTAGCAGGAGATCACACAACAGACCCTGGGCTCTGATCTGGCTGGTTAATTGATCATGGAATTTGTGGCTGAAAAAAAAATTGTCATAAAAACAGCACCCATCCTGAATTGGATGGAACCTTTTACCCCAGTCATCCCATTTGGGACTTTCTCATTTATTCCTTCATCCCACAGGGTCTGTTGAGAAATTCCTCTGTGCCTAGGGATACACAGTGAACAAGACAGCAGAAAGTCTCTGGCTCCACAGGTGTATTTCTGAAGTTTGGGGCAGGTGTTTTAGAAGGATCGTGCATGCAGGACCCATATCCCGAGGCCTAATAGGAACCCAGGGTTTGCTGCTTCTTTGCCCCTAGCATCCCCTGCCCCCTGTCCATCTTCCCTCCAGCAGCCACCACTTCCCACACCTCCCCCTCGCTTCTTTATTTGTTTTACCACATCGGAGGGGTCTTTAATGGGAGAAAGGGCCCAGGAATGGGGTTGTTTGAGGACAAGGAAACCAGCCACTTGCTGTGATGAATGTTCTTGAAAAGCAATTTATTTTTTCACGGGTAGCTCGCCGGGCTCAGGAACAAAAGTGCTTTGGCTGCCTATCAAATATTAACAGAGGCGAACTGTTTTCTCGGTGGTTCTCTTTTCCCGCACACGCTCACTTGCGCCTCTCACTAGGCATGACAGAAGTGACATCGAGT
The DNA here is from genome assembly GCA_006410675.1 of Oreotragus oreotragus. Taxonomy (NCBI): domain Eukaryota; kingdom Metazoa; phylum Chordata; class Mammalia; order Artiodactyla; family Bovidae; genus Oreotragus; species Oreotragus oreotragus. The sequence continues at coordinate 554,546 of SJYX01006303.1, read as the reverse complement.
TCAAGGGCTCCCTGGGGTCCCCTCCCAAGATAAAGTGGCGGCTGCTTTCATGGGCCATGGGACCCTCTCTCTCCTGCCTACCCTCTCCACTCTCCATGCATTTGCTTCCAAAAGATGACTGCACTGCAAATACATTCAGTGGAGTGGGTCCCCAGGAAACCAGAGATCAAGTGGAAACATTGGACATGCTGCCCTCAGTTAAGCAAGAGAGGAGACAGCCCTGCTTTCTTTGCCTCTGGACTCTAACCACATTCCCCACCGAAGCAGCCATTCTAACATCTTCCTGGTGTTTTCGGTTCCCCTCCCTCATCAGGAGCAGAATCACTTCCCCCCAAGGATAGGCTCCCAGGCTTTGGAGTGCATCTGCAGAGAAGACCTCTCAGGTGACTGACACTCCTAACAACTCACTGGGACCTTGCTTTTGCCAAATGATGGTCGTGCCCGGCTGTCTGAGAGAAGCCTCTCCATCCCTGGGAATAGGAGCTAAAGCAACACAGGGCCCTCCCAGGGCCAGGGAAAAGTGACAGTGTCTGAAACTTACCATGATGAAAGCCTGAGTTTTAGCAATAATTCCAGGAAGCCAGAAGTCTCCTGCTAGCCTGCATCTATCGAGGAGGACCAGGCCAAACCCTGCCTCTCGCTCCTGCTCCCCTTTGGGCTGACTCTCGCTTTTCCATTTGCCGAAGAAAGTTTCTGAAAATTGTCAGAAACAAGAGGCTGGGTGCAGACTTCCCCATCTAATCATATTGTCCACATGTCCAGAAGAGTGACCTTCCTTCCCCAGCAGATGGTTGGGGTCAGGGACTTGGTTTTGTTTTCCTGAAGGGGGGAGTGAAGTCTCTCAACTCAGTGACTATGGAATAGAAGCTTTTATCTGCTCTTAAAAGAACTTGAGACAAGGAGCAGAGGGTGGGCTCCCTTTTGCCCAGTCTGCCAGCCCCAATTCTGGAGATGGACAGATCTCTGGACTGAGGCCCCCAAATCCAGCTCCCAGCAGTGCTGCAGAGGCAGGGAGTGGAAGGGTCAGGCCCGGGCCCTCCTTCTTCCTCTTGAAACTGTTAGCCAGACTGCAAGGAGGGCCTCCAGTGAGCTTGGCCCTGGTGTCACCCACTTTCAGAGTCCCCTCCCCTTCAGTGTGGGCTACCCTTGGGCCTAGCTTTTGTCTGGCAGAATGTGATGGCAGTGATGCTTGAACTTCTGAGGCTAAGTCCTAAAAAGCCTTGAAGCTTTTGCCAGGGTCTCCTGGGTGATGCATCTGGAGGTAGCCAGGCCCCATGTAAGAAGTCTGACTCACTCGAGACCACCAGGCTTGGAGGAAGTCTACATAGAGTGGCAACAAGGGCAGACAGCTACCTGGCTGGTCCCCAGCTCTTCCAGCCTTCCCAGCTGGAGTGACAGACACAATAGTGGCACAGTCCTGTATGATGATCCACCATTGTAGCCTTCGGACTCCAGCTCCGGCCACCATCTCAGAACAACTGCAAGAAAGGCCCCCATGTGAAAACCACCCAGCTGAGCCCAGTCAACTGATGAAAGAAAATGAGAACTCACTGTTGTAAGCCACTACATTTTGGAGTGTTTTGAAACGCAGCACAGAAACCCAGGACAGAGATCTTGGCCCGGAGAAGCAAGAGCTTTGCAAGGAATTTCCCAGACTAGTGGACAACGCTTTCAATCAGTAGCTTTGAACTCAACCAGTAAAGGAATCTTTTGTCTATGGGAAATCATAATTAAAACTCTGATATGTAAAAGAGACAAAAGTATGGTAGTAGCTCTCTTCTTTAAAAAGTGGGATGGGGTGGGACTCCCTCCTTCTTCCTCTTGAAACTGTTAGCCAGACTGCAAGGAGGGCCTCCAGTGAGCTTGGCCCTGGTGTCACCCACTTTCAGAGTCCCCTCCCCTTCAGTGTGGGCTACCCTTGGGCCTAGCTTTTGTCTGGCAGAATGTGATGGCAGTGATGCTTGAACTTCTGAGGCTAAGTCCTAAAAAGCCTTGAAGCTTTTGCCAGGGTCTCCTGGGTGATGCATCTGGAGGTAGCCAGGCCCCATGTAAGAAGTCTGACTCACTCGAGACCACCAGGCTTGGAGGAAGTCTACATAGAGTGGCAACAAGGGCAGACAGCTACCTGGCTGGTCCCCAGCTCTTCCAGCCTTCCCAGCTGGAGTGACAGACACAATAGTGGCACAGTCCTGTATGATGATCCACCATTGTAGCCTTCGGACTCCAGCTCCGGCCACCATCTCAGAACAACTGCAAGAAAGGCCCCCATGTGAAAACCACCCAGCTGAGCCCAGTCAACTGATGAAAGAAAATGAGAACTCACTGTTGTAAGCCACTACATTTTGGAGTGTTTTGAAACGCAGCACAGAAACCCAGGACAGAGATCTTGGCCCGGAGAAGCAAGAGCTTTGCAAGGAATTTCCCAGACTAGTGGACAACGCTTTCAATCAGTAGCTTTGAACTCAACCAGTAAAGGAATCTTTTGTCTATGGGAAATCATAATTAAAACTCTGATATGTAAAAGAGACAAAAGTATGGTAGTAGCTCTCTTCTTTAAAAAGTGGGATGGGGTGGGACGTGGGAGGGGGGTTCATGTTTGGGAGCTTATGTACACCTGTGGCGGATTCATGTCAATGTATGCCAAAACCAATACAGTATTGTAAAGTAAAATAAAGTAAATAAATAAATAAATAAAATAAAAAGTGGGAAGGGCCACCTCTCCTTTTCCCCACCTGACCTGGGCAATGAATGAGACTCCACCTGCCCTCCCAGGCCTCTCTCTCTCTTTTGCTCTTTTTTCCCAACAAAGAAAAACACGTCACAGCAAGTTTTCTTCAGCCACGTTCCCTGGTCCAGAGGGAATCGTGGCAACACCCTGAATCCTGGCAACAGCCTTCTGTACCTTTAAAAGCGACATACTCAGGATCTTCTCTTTGCAGCCCCCATGTCCTCTGGCAACACCCTGCCTTCCTTCACCAAAGGACACCAGCAGTCCAACCAGTACCCCCCGAGATGCTAGAACACATTTTCTGCCATAAGGTGTTGTTCTCAGACTCTGCTTCCAGCTCACCTTTTATACAGAGACGAGGCAAACAGATATAATCCCTGTTGTGTCAATGGGGAAACTGAGGCCAAAGATGGTCAAGCTCTCAGCTGAGCAGGAGATTCCTCCGGCCTCAGTCCCAGTCTCTCTACTAACCCTGATCCCTGCAAGCATGAAGGCTGTGGCCCTAGGCCTGAGAGCAGCTGTGGCACACCTAGCTCTTCGAAAGCGAAGCCAAGCTGAACCTCAACTCTTCTCCAGCCTGCTCTCCTCCCTACCTGGCTTGTTTTACTTGATGCTGAAGACTCAGCTCCCCACTTAGAGGCGGTGACCACGCCCACACACTTGGCCACGCCCCTGCACAGACACGGTGTGTCCCTCATCGATCTTGTTCCCTTTTCATCCTTATCGCCAAATCCCCCCTAACTGTTTTTCTCATTGTGCTGACTTCTCCTTGGGGAGGGCGAGCACTTGCATAACAAGCACTTGACTTGTCTCCAAAGCCAAGGTTTGTTCCAATGAGTTTGACTTTCAACCTCCCCACGTCTCCTTGAGAAGATGAACCGAGCTTTTGTACCACAGGACATGCCAGGAATAGCTCCCCCGCAGTGCTCGCGGGAGGGGCAGGGATCGTGAGGAAGAGGCCGCAGCTCAGCTAGACATCTAAAAGGTACCATTAGGATGATGGACGCCTTTTTCCATGGTGCCTTGGGCAAGCCGTTGCGCTTTATTACTCATCTCTTCCGCAGGGAGGTCACGGCATGTCCTGTGCTCTCTGGCCAGGATGCACGCTCTGAGGACCACACTCGCATCCTGGGGAAAAGAGGATGCAGGAGCAGGGCCTCAGGATATTCTATCTCTGCATCCTTACCTGGACGCAGGGCTTGGGCAAAACAGACCACACTCCTGTGGTCATGTCACAGATACCACCTCTCCCTCACCACAGTCACCACCCCCTGCAAATCAGCAGATTTTCCCAACAGTCTGCAACTTCTCATCACGGGAAATATTCCAGAGGCAAAACCAGATTTCTGACCAACTTAGAAGCGTCTGAACACACTCCACAAACAATAGTGATAGTCACCAGTTACCTAGCCATTACAGTGACCGAAGGTTGTCCTGGGCATTTGAGACTCCCTGCAAAGCAGGTTTGGCCATCTCACTTGTCCAGAGTCTAAGGGAAGTTCAGAAACTTATTCCTTGGTACTTAACTGGCAGAGCTGGGATTTGAAATGACCCCAGCTGGGTCTAAAGCATGATGTTCTTCCTATTGGAAGCCACTGCCCATATGACTCAGAGGGCAGGATCTAAGATAGAAATGAGGCTGGACTCAAGGCCTGGGACAAACTGGGTTAGTCTGAGTCGAATGATAGGGATTGGTGGCCTCCCTGCCTCCCAGCCAGTATTCCCTGGCTAACCTCCACCAGGCAGACATGTAGGCTGTAGAACCGGGCAGGTCCTTCAGGAGCATCCAATGGAAGAAAGGGATTCAGGAGCTGAAGACCCACTATGCGGTAGGGCCATCACCACAGGAACCTGGTGCTGTCTAGAGAAAGCCCATGAGATGTGGGTTGCCTTACCCATTTCACAGAAGGAGAAATAAGGTTTTATCAGAGTCAGAGGACCCACAAGACTTGCAGATATCAGGTCAATCATATTGAATCCAAAGTGTGCTTTCCTACCACAACCTCAAGCTGCATCTGTGAGGAGAGAGCTTGACTTTTGACTCCAGAGGGTCAAACCACCTGGCTACCACCTTTTAACCACCCTGGGTACCACTCTCAAAGGGCAGTGAGCAAACGTGACCACATGATTTCCGTTTCATCCCTGAATCACCTTCTAGCTCATATGGGATAACATCTGGGTGATTATTACCAAAAAGAACAGTTTCTGATTCCCTCAATGTCCAAATATGGTTTCCACTGCTGTGCTTAAAAAATTCTTTTCCCCTCCTTTGATATGTTAAACCATCTCTCCTGAAATATTATAATGATCTTTGTTGACACCATCGACTAGCTTTTTAAGGTCTTTCTGTGTAAATACAGCAAAGATAAATTTCAGACCAACTCCCATCTGAATCATTCCAAGCCTGGAATGCTGAAGGGTCTGGGTGAGTGAGCCTTGGCTGTACCTCGTGTCAGGAGGAGGAATACATTACCCTTGACCTTTCTCAGAGGAGCTGAATGGCTGAGCCTGTCCACTGGGAAACAGTCTGATGGGAGAGCCTTTCCTCCTCCCCCACTCTCCCTCCCAGAGCCCGGAAACGGGGAGGCACAGGGCAAGGCTCACCCCTGGTCTGTGTTTGACGCCTTCAGTTTGCAGCTCACGGCCACCCTTTGTCTGCCCTGCTCACTACCCCGGGATGCAGACCCATCTGGACTCCCTGACCCTCTGCCTTCCTATTGGATTTGGTCCTGGGAAGCCCAGCAGAAGACGGGAGGAGATTGAGGGTGGGGTATTCATGCCTCTGAGGCTCCCTCCCAGCAGGTCCACCAGTCTAGTGATCCTTTCCAGGCAGGTTTAGCTGCTCCTTCCTCCCCTTCCCCTGGCCCCTGAATGGTCAAGGGGACCAGCTTCAGGTTGCTGCCCTGGTCTTTGCACAGCAACCCTGATACTAGGAATAGGAGTCACCATTTACAGAGGCTTCTTAGTCAGTCATTTTGTCTACATGATTGTGCGTAGTTCTAAGAGCAGCCCTTTGAGGAAGGCATCCCATGTGTCAGCTGCGGAAGCTAGAGTGGTGCCGCTAAGCAGCTCATTCAACGCACTCACTAGTAAATGGGGAAACAGGATTAGAGTCCCTGCTGAGTGGACCATCTCCAGTTGAGACCACAATGGTAGCTCCCTGGGGCCAGTATGGCAGAGAGCCGTACTGCCATATCCCTCCCCACCCCTATGGCAATCCTGGTCCCAGCCCCAGTCTGACTCTCTTCCAAACCCTCCTACTTCAACCCTAGACTCCCGACCAACTGGGTCTTCCCCAAAGACTGTGTCACCCTTGCCCCCGTCAGTGCCAAAGATGAGGCCCATCTCTTGGCTAAAATGCTTGCTGTCCAACTCAGAAGCAGCACATTTTGAATTCAAAGGGATTGGAACCAAATGTCCTCAGCCCTGTCCCCGCTGTTTCTGGGTCTGAGTCTCATGTGACCATTTAGGTCCCTCTCAGCACTAACCTTTCACCCCTTTCTCTTTCCCTCTTGTTTTTCCATTTCCCAAGAGTGTTCACAAGTTTCTGATAGATTAACAAAGAAAGAAATAGAGCCTCCTGCTTTATAGACGATGAGTAAGAAATGTCGTCAGTAGACATAACGGTCAACATAAACTATATAACACAATATTGAAATCAGCCCATGAGGGGAAAAGGGTGTGTGTGCATGTTCAGTCACTCAGTCGTGTCTGAATCTTTGCAACTCACAGACCGTAGCCCGCCAGGCTCTTCTATCTATGGAATTCTCCTGACAAGAATACTGGAATCGGTTGCCATGTCCTCCTCCAGGGGATCTTCCGGACCCAGGAATCAAACCTACGTCTCCTGGATCTTCTGCATTGCAGGCAGATTCTTTACCCACTGAGCTACTGGTAAGCCCTGAGGGAAAATGTCCAATTGGCCAAAAACTAAAGAAAGAATTAAATCTTCTTCATGAAGCTTAGATTTGCACAATGCACTCAAAAGAAACTAGACTTGGTAGAAACAACGGCTAAAAGCACACATATGTGCACGTGTGCACACATGGGCACTCACAACAGCAGAAGGCAAATTATAAAGAGACAAAAAGTTAGTTGTAAAATTTTGTTATAAAATTTAAACTTGTTGAAAGAAGTGAAAGTGAGTCACTCAGTTGTGTCTGACTCTTTGCAACCCCATGGATTATACAGTCCATGGAATTCTCCAGGCCAGAATACTGGAGTGAGTAACTATTCCCTTCTTCAAAGGACCTCCCCAACCCAAGGATCAAACCCAGATCTCCCACACTGCAGGTGGACTCTTTACCAGCTGAGCCACCAGGGAAGCCCAAGAATACTGGAGTGGGCAGCCTGTCCCTTCTCCAGCAGATCTTCCTGACCCAGGAACTGAACGAGGGTCTCCTGCACTGCAAGCAGATTCTTTACCAACTGAGCTATTAGTGTTGGATGAATATAATTTCAATAAAGTAGCAAAGAAACAATAACAGAAATTATAATTAGACTGTATGAAAACTTAGAATTGAAATGTCATGTATTTGTCCTGAAAACTAGTTTCACAATGAGATTTTATCACTGTTAAAGTAATTCTATTAAAACGTAAATATTCCAAAGGTTTTAGAATCCAAATAGCCTCAGTCTTTAAGAGGTGGAGCCGAAATGCCAGAGCCAGAGATATGGATGGACCTAGGGAGTGTCATACGGAGTGAAGCAAGTCAGAAATAAATACTGCATATTAATGCATATGTGTGGAATCTAGAAAAATGATAGAGATAATCTTATTTGCAAATCAGAAATAGAGACACAGATGTAAAGAACAAACGTGTGGATGCCAAGGTGGGAAGAAGAGGTGGGATGAACTGGGATCATGTCCTCCTCCAGGGGATCTTCCGGACCCAGGAATCAAACCTACGTCTCCTGGATCTTCTGCATTGCAGGCAGATTCTTTACCCACTGAGCTACTGGTAAGCCCTGAGGGAAAATGTCCAATTGGCCAAAAACTAAAGAAAGAATTAAATCTTCTTCATGAAGCTTAGATTTGCACAATGCACTCAAAAGAAACTAGACTTGGTAGAAACAACGGCTAAAAGCACACATATGTGCACGCGTGCACACATGGGCACTCACAACAGCAGAAGGCAAATTATAAAGAGACAAAAAGTTAGTTGTAAAATTTTGTTATAAAATTTAAACTTGTTGAAAGAAGTGAAAGTGAGTCACTCAGTTGTGTCTGACTCTTTGCAACCCCATGGATTATACAGTCCATGGAATTCTCCAGGCCAGAATACTGGAGTGAGTAACTATTCCCTTCTTCAAAGGACCTCCCCAACCCAAGGATCAAACCCAGATCTCCCACACTGCAGGTGGACTCTTTACCAGCTGAGCCACCAGGGAAGCCCAAGAATACTGGAGTGGGCAGCCTGTCCCTTCTCCAGCAGATCTTCCTGACCCAGGAACTGAACGAGGGTCTCCTGCACTGCAAGCAGATTCTTTACCAACTGAGCTATTAGTGTTGGATGAATATAATTTCAATAAAGTAGCAAAGAAACAATAACAGAAATTATAATTAGACTGTATGAAAACTTAGAATTGAAATGTCATGTATTTGTCCTGAAAACTAGTTTCACAATGAGATTTTATCACTGTTAAAGTAATTCTATTAAAACGTAAATATTCCAAAGGTTTTAGAATCCAAATAGCCTCAGTCTTTAAGAGGTGGAGCCGAAATGCCAGAGCCAGAGATATGGATGGACCTAGGGAGTGTCATACGGAGTGAAGCAAGTCAGAAATAAATACTGCATATTAATGCATATGTGTGGAATCTAGAAAAATGATAGAGATAATCTTATTTGCAAATCAGAAATAGAGACACAGATGTAAAGAACAAACGTGTGGATGCCAAGGTGGGAAGAAGAGGTGGGATGAACTGGGAGACTGGAGTTGACATATATACACTACTGATGTATGTCTGTGCGTTAGTCACTCAGTCGTGCCCAAGTCTTTGCAACTCCATGGTTTGTAGCTTACCAGGCTTCTCTGTCCATGGGATTCTCAGGCAAGAATACAGGAGTGGGTTGCCGTTCCCTTTTCCAGGGGATCTTCCCAACCCAGGGATGGAGCCCAGGTCTCCCACACTGTGGGCAGATTCTTTACCGTCTGAGCAACCAGGGAGGCCCATACGCTACTGATACTGCGTATAAAATAGTTAACTACCGAGAATCTACTGTATAGCACAGGGAACTCTACCCAGTGCTCTGTGGTGAACTAAATGGGGAGGAGATGGAAAAAAGAGGGGACGTGTACACACATAGAGCTGATTCACTTTGCTCTACGGCAAAAACTAACACAACATTTTAAAGCAACCATACTCCAATAAATGTTTTTTAAGGCCAGAGTCAAAAGTGAGGACTTCAGCTTGCTATCTCACTCCCAGTAGGCCCACCAGCACCCTGCCCTGCCATACCTTCAGACCCAAACTCGCATCTCAGCCCATGTTCTCCATCTAGGCCCCACACCAGGGTTTGACCTCCAGTCTCATTTCCCCTTCAAAGCCTCCTCTCACTCTCTTCCTCCTGATACCAATGAATTTCCCATGCCTGACTGGTCCTCATCACTCTGATTATGAGTGGAGTGCTCTCTCATAATAGAGTGCTCTCTCATAATGAAATGCTCTCCCTGCCCACCTGCCCAGGCCCAGACAAGCCCCAGAGACCCCTAAGTGATGTTAGCCCAGGAAACCTGGTTCCCACCGACAGCAATGCAGCCTACCATTTATAACGCCCCTCCTTAGAAGTCTCCTGGACCTCACGCGAACAAGATTCACAGATTCCCATCCTGAGCACTAGGAGTCGGGCAGACTCACTGAGAATATCAACCATGGCAGAGCTAAGTGTCTCAGGTCCCTGCCAAATGCTGGATAATCTGAAGTGTATCACATGTGTTATTTCCAAACCTAGCAATCCTGCAGGGCAGGTATTAACCCCTTCTTTTAGAGAGATAATGGGCTCAGAAAGATTGAACAACTTAGCCAAGGTCACCCCATTTTTAAAAGGTGGAGGTGTAATTGGAACCCCTACCTCAATGGACTCTGAAGTCCACCATGGTCTCCACTCCAGAGGTGTTCTCCACCCTGCTGAGAACAATCAGTGAAGTAGAGAGACAGAAAATAAACATCTGTAAGAAGGCTTAGAGAGCTGCCAAGCAGTGAGGACCTGGGGTACAGAGAATGTGAGCAGAGGGGAGCCCAGAGCAGTGACCCCAGCATGGGGCCACTTTCCTCTAGAGGATCCTGAGAACGTGAGGACACAAATGAGAGCCTGAACCACAATTCCTAGGGATCTAGGACAAACTTTGAAATTTAGGGCCTACTAACCATGTCCTGGTAAACATCCCAGACTTTGAGTTGAGACCCAAAAGCTACACCTTATGAGTAAGAGTGAACCACTCATACTGTATCTGAAGCCCAAGATTGGACTGGATTAAAGTGATCTGGGATGCTGGAGCCCCTAGCCTCAAAGGCTGCCATAAGCAAACATAAATCTTTTCTTAACAACTGTAACATCATCCAAGATGAAAAAGCTCTAGAAATCTGCCATACCTATAATTAACAATAATGTATCATACACTTAAAATTTGTTTAAAGGATATATCTGATGTTAAGTGTTCTTACCACTAATGCGTTTTTTAAAAATTGTAACATCATCCAAACTCTCAGATGAACACTTTAAAATACGATGTTTGGCATGCAATCACAAATAAGGAGGTACTTGAAAAGGACAGATGACACGACCAAGATCTTGGAGAAGAAAAGAGACAATAGAAATAGCAGGCCCAAGGAGTTCCACATATTGGAATTACCAGTCACAGACTTGAAATTCTTGCTTAATACACTCAAGGAAATGAAAGATAAGTTTAAATTTTCAGCAGAAAACATAAGCTATAAAAAATTCAAATTCTGCAACTGAAACAAAAAAGGTCACTGAGAATACAATGGATACATCTAAGAGCTAATTAGGCCTGGCTGCAGAGAGGATTCACGACCTGGAAAGTACAACAAAAGAAAATATCCAGGGGAAAGCTCAAGGAAACAAAAGGACAGGACAAATCAGAAAACACCTAGGAGACATCTAAGATACAGTGATGATTCCAGACCTATCACTGAAATTCAAATAGCAGAGAAGAGGAAAATGGAGGCGAACCTTCTGAAAAGAGAAGAGCTGAGAATTTCCCTATATGTGAACGCTTCCCATTTAACCCATCCTAAATAATTCAAATTTCTGGATTCTTTCGTCTTTACTTTCCCTATTCTATTTCCCATCATCTATTGTTCCTAACTGGTACTTTTTGAGATGAATTATGGTTCAGATGTTGGCTACATGCAACATTAGTGAATTAGGAGGCAACATTTTCTGGGAACTCTGAAAAACAATGATCTTTCCTCCACTGGACAGTAGAATGTGAGATCTGGAACTGCTGCAAATAGTTTGTGAGCATAAAAGAGTAGTCTTGGGAGGAAGATGACACCACAGACATAGAGAAAGTAGGTTATGCCCTCATTAGATGACTTAGTTAAGGCATGCCTGAAACCAACAACTCACACACACACACACACACCACACATGTCTGTCTGATTATTTCGGGTAATAAATTCCTTTTAAGCCAGTTTGTATCAGTTTGTGGACACTGACAACCAAAGCTACAAAAATGATATAAAATGTTGGAAGTAAAACTGCTCCCCAGAAAATTTGAAATGAAATCTATCTTGAAGTGTATCAAGAATCTCTTGCAACCACTCAATATTTAGTATTGCCATTTTGAACTCTGTTTCTGATAGGCTAAACAATAATATTTTCTCTTTAGCTTAGATTTTCCTAGCTCTAATTTTCAGTGAAGTGGATTTTGTTGATAAACATTTGAATGTCCTCAGTTGTGTATTGTCAGTTTGTGGCTGTGACTTCCTTAGACCTTAGATTTCCATCTTTTCCCCTTGCTTCCATTGTTCGATTTTCCAGCTGAAAGCCAAACACCGTGGTGCATGGGGCAGGAGCCCCGGGATCAAATGGACAGATCTATGTCCTGGAGAGACTGACCCTCTAGTAATGATGGTCAAACAAGGATGCAAACATCTGGACCAAAAGGCTGATGACAACCCTGTAGAAGGAGATACAGGTTATGCTTATCAGGACTTCTACACTTTATTCCAAATAACTTTATTTGGAATAACTTCCACTATTCAATCTTAAGCTTTCTTTGTATCTGCTTTTCCTTTGCTTATTTTATTCCTCTCTTTCTCTGTCTTCATTATAGTGGTTGAATTTTCATTGTTTCTTTATGTTCAACCAAGTTTAAAAGTTATGCATTCTATTTCTAATCTTTTACATTTACTGTCTTTTACATGCATCTGTTACATTTATCATCTTTTACAGGCATCATCAACTCAGTGGACATGAGTTTGAGCAAACTCCAGGAGCCAGTGAAGGACAGGGAAGCCTGGCATGCTGCAGTCCGTGGGGTCACAAAGAGTCAGACCTGACTGAGCAACTGAACTGAATTGGATGCTAATCCACTGTATTTTTTTAATTGGAGTAGAATGCTTTGCAACGTTGTGCTAGTTTCTGCTATACAATATAAATCAGCTATATGTATACATATATCCCCTCCCTCTTGAGCCTCCCTCCTACCCCCAACCCTATCCCACCCTTGTAAGTCATCACAGAGCACCAAGCTGCTGTCTC
>SJYX01006303.1:528101-542007 GCA_006410675.1 Oreotragus oreotragus | reverse complement strand
CATATATCCCCTCCCTCTTGAGCCTCCCTCCTACCCCCAACCCTATCCCACCCTTGTAAGTCATCACAGAGCACCAAGCTGAGCTCCCTGTGCTTTACAGCAGCTTCCCACTAGCTATCTATTTTACACATGATAGTGTGTATACGTGAGTGCTATTCTCTCAATTCGTCCCACTCTCTCCTTCCCCCACTGTGTCCACAAGTCCATTCTCTGTACCTGCATCTCTATTCCTGCCCTGAAAATACATTCTTCAGTACCATTTTTCTAGACTCCACATATATGCATTAGTATATGAAATTTGTTTTTCTCTTTCTGACTTAACTTCACTCTGTATGACAGACTCTAGTTTCATCCACATCACCACAAATGACCCAGTTTCATTTCCTTTTATGTCTGGGTAATATTCCATTGTGTATATGTACCATATTTTCTTTATCCATTCATCTGCTGATGGTCATCTAGGTTGCTTCTAGGTCCTGGCTATTGTAAACAGTGCTGCAATAAACACTGGGGTACATGTGTCTCTTTGAATTATGATTTCCTCAGAGTATATGCCCAGTAGTGGGATTGCTGTGTCATATGCTAGTTTTATTTTTAGCTTTTACAGGAACTTCAATACTGTTCTCCATAATCGTTATAACAATTTACATTCCCACAATAGTGTAGGAAGATTCTTTTTCTCTGCACCCTCTCTGGGATTTATTATTGTCTGTAGGTGTTTTTATGATGGCCATTCAAACAGGTGTGAGGAGATAGCTCATTATAGTTTTGATTTGTATTTCTCTGATAATGATCAGTGTTGAGCATCTTTTCAAGTGTTGGCCATCTATATGTCTTCTTTGGAGAAATGTCTGCTCAATAACGCACTGTACATTAAGACCCATACCTAAGGCTTAATCAGCATCTTTATTCTTCAGCCAACTATTACATGGAATTTACAATTATTTAACTTCAGTCACCCTGGAGGAGGGCATGGCCACCCACTGCAGTATTCTTGCCTGGAAAATCCCATGGACAGAGGAGCCTGGCGGGCTATGGTCTATAGGGTCGCAAAGAGCTGGCTGTGACTGAAGCGACTTATCACACACACACACAACTTCAATCAGCCAATGAACACTTATTATGTTACTGCTGTATACTGATTCACTCCCACTTCATTTTTCAGCCCTCTCTACAATAAATGCTTATGTGGACTTACCAACATGCTTAGAATTTCTTTGCTTAGTTTGCTACTGTCATACACCCCTTCTTCTGGACTCAGTTTTCTTCTTACTGAGAAGATACTTTATCAAATATTAGATGGGAGGCTGTGAGTAATAAACATGTTGAAAACTGTCTTACTTCATCGTCATTCATGAATGATTGCTTACCTAGACATCAGTGACCAAATCGATAGCTCATTTTTCTCCAGGTGTGTGACGACTTTATCCCATTGTCTCCTGGCGTCAGTCGTTTCTTCGCGGTAGTCCACTGTCAGCCTCGTTAGCATTCCTCTTTCATTTCTTTGTCTCTTTGCCTGCCGTTTTTGCAGTTTTATATTGATGTGCCTAGGTGTCGATTTCTTTTTATTTCAGTTTTTGGAACTTGATGTGTTTCTTCAATCTTTCTTCACTATTTCCTTCTGCAGAGAATACGTATCTGGAACATTTCATTCTGTCTCCCAATCTCAACATCACTGTTACATTTTTCTTCTTCTTATCTCTTTCTGTTTTCTCAGAACTTTCTATCATCTCCCTATTTCTCTCTGTGTAAATGAGAGATATTAAATTGTGATTCAGCCATTAAAAAGAATACATTTGAATCAGTTCTAATGAGGTGGATGAAACTGGAGCCATTATATAGAGTGAAGTAAGCCAGAAAGAAAAACACTAATACAGTATGCTGCTGCTGCTGCTGCTATATCACTTCAGTCGTGACCGACTCTGTGCGACCCCATAGGTGGCAGCCCACCAAGCTTCCCATCTCTGGGATTCTCCAGGCAAGAACACTGGAGTGGGGTGCCATTGCCTTCTCCAATACAGTATACTAACGCATATATATGGAATTTAGAAAGATGGTAATGATAACCCTGTATGCGAGACAGCAAAACAGACACAGATGTATAGAACAGTCTTTTGGACTCTGAGGGAGAAGGAGAGGGTGGGATGATTTGGGAGAATGGCATTGAAACGTATAATATCATATAAGAAATGAATTGCCAGTCCAGGTGCAATGCAGGATACAGGATGCTTGGGGCTGGTCCACTGTGATGACCCAGAGGGATGGTACGGGGAGGGAGGTGGGAGAGGGGTTCAGGATGGGGAACATGTGTACACCTGTGGTGGATTCATGTTGATGTATGGCAAAACCAATACAATATTGTAAAGTAATTAGCCTCCAAATAAAATGAATAAATTTAAATTAAAAAACAAAACCAAAAAAGTGAATATTATGTAACACTCTTTTATTTCTCAAGATCTATTTGGTTATTGTCCACCTCTGTCTCACTTTATGATTGTTTTTCTTATTTTATCTTTTTAAATGTTTTGATCATACTTTTTTATAGTCTCCTTGTTTAATTCTAGATTATTCAGCTATGTCTAGTTCTTAGAATAGGAATCTTCTCTTAATCGACTCTTTAGGACTATTTTAACTGTAAGGGACAGAAAATCCCACATAAAGCAGACCTAAGTGAAAGTAAGTTAACTGGCTCATATAACTGAAAAGTCTGGGTTATCCTGGCGTTAGTCACAGTTTGACTCAGGGCTGAAGCTAATGTCTTTTTTTTTTCTATTTCTTGGGCCCACTTCTGTTTCGGCTCTATTCTCAGACATATCATTCCTCATGAGTGACAGGAGAACTGCCAGCAGGCCAGCAAGAGAAAACTTTTCCTCACATAACTCCCACCAGAGTCCTAAGATTGCCTCTGGCTGGCCCAGCCTAGATAGTGTTCCCACATTGGCACCCACGACTGTGGTCACGGGAAGGAGAAACACGGGCTAGCTTGGCCTGGGGGGGAGCCCCAGGAGCCCACCTTGTATTGAGGAAGGGCTGTTGGAGGAAGACAGGATTATAGATGCTGGGAGGAGTGGTGTGCGGATGAGAGAGTGTGGGTGTGTGTTAGCCACTCAATCATGTCCAGCTCTTTGTGACCCGATGCACTGTAGCCCGCCAGGCTCTTCTGTCCATGGAATTCTCCAGGCATGAATACTGGAGTGGCTTGGCATTTCATTCTCCAGGGGATCTCCCTGACCCGGGAACTGAACCCAGTTCTTCTTCGTTGCAGGCAGATTTTTTACCGTCTGAGCCCCAGGGAAACACTTGGGTGAGAGTAAGTTTCATTAAATGCTAAAAGACTAAGTGAATTTGGTCTGACTTTTATCTGATGCACAAGTCTGCCTTCTGCACGTGCCCTTACACACACATGACACACGCACACGCACATACATAGAGTTAACTGCTCCCCCAGCCCAACAGCTCCATCTCCTGTCTTGGCAGATGCAAGTCCAGCCCAGGAAGCTCCTTTCCCAGAGGTTCTCACTGCAGCACTGAGCCTGAATCTCTCTGGCTGGATTAGACCCAAGGCCTTTCCCTGAACTCAACATGGTCACTTTGTCTGGCCATGCCTGGGTCACATCCTTTCCCTGCATCCAGGGACAGGGGCAGCCCCACAGAGCTGCATAGTCTGAGAATGGAGGAGGGGTGGCCCCTAGGGAAGGTGGAGCTCTGACCCCCAGAGAAGTGGGACGGATGCTGTCTGATGGAAAAAGGAGCTGTCCTCTTCAAAGAGAAACCCACCAATTCCCAAAGGCATCCCATTCCCATTGGGTGGCTTGGCTTGCCATGCCCTGCCTCCCTAGCCTCACCATGCCATGAACACTTTACAATTTCTCTAGTATTGAGAGAGTCAGTTCCTAGGTAGGTTGAGAAGTCCAGAGTTCCCAAGGAGGAGAAACATGTCCTTGAGCAAGATACATTAGGTTGATAAGAAGTCCAGGGTTCCTGAGGAAAAAGGGGTCCAGAGCCCTCGAGAAGGGGAAAGCGGCCTGGGGCTCTCAAGGAGAAAAGGACAAATTCTTTTCTACATTCCTTTGTCTTAGTCAATATAACATAGCTCAGTTGGTAAAGAATCCGCCTGCAATGCAGGAGACCCCAGTTCAAATCCTGGGTTGGGAAGATCTGCTGGAGAAGGGATAGGCTACCCACTCCAGTATTCTTGGACTTCCCTTGTGGCTCAGCTGGTAAAGAATTTGCCTGCAATGCAGGAGACCTGGGTTTGATCCCTGGGTTGGGAAGGTCCCCTGGAGAAGGGAAAGGTTATCGACTCCAGTATTCTGGCCTGGAGAAATCCATACAGTCCGCNGAAGGGATAGGCTACCCACTCCAGTATTCTTGGACTTCCCTTGTGGCTCAGCTGGTAAAGAATTTGCCTGCAATGCAGGAGACCTGGGTTTGATCCCTGGGTTGGGAAGGTCCCCTGGAGAAGGGAAAGGTTATCGACTCCAGTATTCTGGCCTGGAGAAATCCATACAGTCCGCAGGGTGGCAAAGAGTTGGACACGACTGAGCATCTTTCACTTTTCAGTCAATATAACAATGCGTCTTGCTTGAAGACATGTTTCCCCCTAACAAGAACCTTCTGACTAATCCTGTCATCTTAAAATGTATATTATGGGAGTGTGTCTGGTAAGATCTTTCTACTGTTCTTTCTAATCTTGTTAATTTAAGATGTATGTTGTGGGAGTGGGTCTGAAAAAAGTATATAAGACCTTGATAAGACTAGCTGGGGGCGGGCATTCTCTGCTCCCTTTCTGATGTCTATGTCAGAAACTTTCTCTATCCCTTTCTTTACTTTAATAAAACTCTGCTACACAAAAGCTCTTGAGTGATCAAGCCTGGTCCCTGGTCCCGAAGCTAANTGATAAGACTAGCTGGGGGCGGGCATTCTCTGCTCCCTTTCTGATGTCTATGTCAGAAACTTTCTCTATCCCTTTCTTTACTTTAATAAAACTCTGCTACACAAAAGCTCTTGAGTGATCAAGCCTGGTCCCTGGTCCCGAAGCTAAATCTTCTTTGAAGATCATGAATCCAACATCATTCACTGTAAGCTATCAGTATATCCCATCCATAGATTTACTTGGGAGCATTTCTCTAATTTTAGCCTGAACCACCATCTAGGGTAGTGAGCTTCAAATGTGTTACTCCCTCTCCAACTTTGTCGGTCCCTGAGATCAACAATTCTCATTTGTGCATCTTTAGAAATTCCTAGTCTAGAACACAAAATAGCTTCCGTATCCCTCTGGTCAAACACCTTAATGTCTTCAGGCCTCAGCAAGCCCCTCCTTTCCCAAGATGAGCCCACACTGTACCGACCACACTCACCTCTGTGACCCGGCCCCTTCCCGCGTGGTCGGACAGACTCTTGCTGGTCCCAGCCCTGCCACTCAGAAGTGGTGAGACCGTTGGTGAATCGCCTGACTTCTCTAAGTCCCACACCTGCAGTGTCAGCATAAAGATATTCGTCTGCAAGGTCGGGGAGGAGCTGCTGATGGCACTGTCAGCAGGGCAGCCCAGGCACGCTGCCTGGCTCAAGGTCAGCCCTCCAAGTGGAAGGGCCTCCTTCTCTCCTCCCAGGGAGCCTGGCTTCTTGCTCAAGGACTGGCCAGTCCTTGACCTCCAGCTTTAACAGCCACATGGCTTTGAATCAAGATAACTGCCCATCTGACCTTTGATCTCTGACCTGTGAAGCCTGCTCCTCCCCCATGGGATTTCCCTGTTGCCCCATCTCCTCCTGTGAACCGCAGGCATGGGCGCAGCCGCCCCAGAACAGGGTCGGGGCGGAAGCAGGAGAGGACAGGTGATGTGGAGGAGCTGATGGAGGTCACGCCAGGATGTCGTCTAGAGGGAACATCCGTGGCTTCCACGTTGTCACCGAGAAAACAGAAGGGAGTTTTCTGTTTCACAATCCGGGCAGCTCACTTCGTGGGCCTTTGACAGTTCTTTCATGTCCTTGACAGTGACGAGCTTTTCCCCCAGGAAGTTGGAAGGATGGCCACCCTGCATGGCCCCCCTCACCTGGTGACGTTACATGCATGGCACGCCCACCTGATGACACCCTGCAGCCACGTTTCCTGTGTGAGCAGAGGGCGCTGAGCCACATCCCTGCCACCTTCTCTTCCTGCCTCCCCAGGACCCCAGCCCCTGGGTCTTCTGCTCACAGAGGGCTCCTCACTCAGCCTCTCTTGGACAATCTTTCCAGTGTTCAGTGAACATTTTCTGTTCACAAGAAACCTTCTTGAGGGCCCAGGAGAGGGTGTAGGTGGGTGTCACCTTCTTGCTATGGTTTGAAGCACAGCCCACACACTCCTGGTTTGCCAGTGGGACCCTGAGATTATCCTTTGATTTGGGGCTCATTAGTGTAGCTAATGTTTACTTCCTTCTCCTCTCCTGCCTCCCGCTCCCCCTGACTGCCCCCTGCCTCCCCCNGAAACCTTCTTGAGGGCCCAGGAGAGGGTGTAGGTGGGTGTCACCTTCTTGCTATGGTTTGAAGCACAGCCCACACACTCCTGGTTTGCCAGTGGGACCCTGAGATTATCCTTTGATTTGGGGCTCATTAGTGTAGCTAATGTTTACTTCCTTCTCCTCTCCTGCCTCCCGCTCCCCCTGACTGCCCCCTGCCTCCCCCTGCCTTCCCTCCCCTTCCAGCTCCTCCTTCCTCCTCCTTCCCCTGCCTCCTCCTCCAGGGACCACTTCTGGTGACAGTCCCTCTGAGAAAGCTGTGATCAGCCCCATGGGGAGGGGGCTGTGATGGGGGTTGAGCTCCTGTCTGACCCTTTCCTGTCCCTCGCCTGCTCCTGCTGCACCACCCTCTCCTGTGTACAGAGCAGAACCAGAGTTTAGAGGCAGAAAGAGCCCTTCTAAAGGTTACAGACCTGCGTGGTGAAGCCTCAGCAGTTTTGCCCTGCTCCAAGCCTCCGCTTCCTTACAGGGAGCAAGGACACAAATGCCCACCTACACCGCTGCAGTGAGGGTTAAACGAGGAGAAGGTGCCAAGGTGTGGTTTCCAATCCGTCATCATCGCAGCTCACGTCCACGACACGTTGGCCACATGCGGGACACGTGGAACGCAGATGACCTCATCCAACCTGCACCGCAAAATCCCACAAGGCGCCCATCCTCCACATGGAGAGATCACGGCACAGAGAAGTCAAGTAACTGCACAGGGAAACACAGCTGATAGGGGGCCCAGGTGTCTGCCCCTTCCCTTCTGGGAAACCCATGGAAGGTGGTGGTAGAGGGGTGATAAATGAGGAATTTGGGATTAACAAATACACATCTCTGTATATAATATAGATAACCAACAAGGACCTACTGTGGAGCACAGGGAACTCTACTGAATATTTTGTAACAGCTTATAATGGAAAAGGATATGAAGAAGAATATATATGCGTGTATGTATGCATGTAACTGGACCCCTGTGCCGTACACCTGAATCTAACACGACATTTGTAAACCAGCTATTCTCCAGTTTTAAAAGGAGAACACTGTATGATCAGCGGCAGCTGCTGGCCCCGGGCGGGCTTCTTTAGGAGCTGCTTCGGTACCACCCAGCAGCCCTTTCCTCCTGACCTGGAGGGCTTCCTCCCGCCCCCATGCTGTCCTCTGTCCTCGGGCCACCAGGTCCCCTGCTGCACAGTCAGCTCAAGGCCGGGGCTGCTCGCAGCAGTGGACAGTCCCCAGGCCCCAACTGCTCTGCCCCTGAGCTGTTCTTGGCCACCTGGGCATCTCCCAGGCCCTGGGCCGCCTCTGGGCCAGTCCTCACTGCATGTTCTGGGTCGTCCCAGAGGTCTTGGAGGCTTGCTGACCCTTGCGGTCCCCCTCTCAACTGAGAAGACAGATGCCCACGGCCACACACCTGGAACCTGCCCCTGGGGAACCCCCACAATCCTTCCACTCAGCTCCTTGCCCTCTGCTTTGGGGATTCTCTCTTCACACCTCCATGTTTTACTTCAACTCCCTGCAGTTTTAAAACCATAATTTTAACTTATTTTTTAAATGGTGGTACAATATCCATGATATGAAATTTACCATTTTAACCATTTCCAGTGCAGCTCGGTGACAAGGACATCCACCATCACACCATCCATCCCTAGAGTGTTCTCATCAGGCAGGACTGACTCTGTCCCTATTAAACCCCCTCCCCTCACCCCAGCCCCTGGACCCACCTTCCTGCCCCTTGGAATGTGATGACTCCAGGGACCCTGTGTGAGTGTGGTCACACGTGTCCGTCTTTCTGTGACCAGCTTCTTCCCCTGGGTGTGACGTCCTCGAGGTTCATCCGCCTGGTAGCAGGTGTCAGAATGTCCCTCCTTTTCAAGGGTGAATAACATAACGTTGTGTGGACGGACCACATCCTGTTCATCCCTCCATCCGCTCAGGTCCTTCTGCACTGTGGACCTGAGGCTGCCTGCCTGGGTCCTGCCCCAGAGTGGAGCTCTGCCCTTCATGCCCTCCCTACCCATCAGGGTGGCAAGGGGCACCCCAGCCTTGCCTTTCCCTGCACAGGGAGACTGGTCAGGTGAGGCCCCTCTGCCCCCTCTCTCTGGGAGGTTGCCACTGTGGGTCATCCATAGGCCTTGCTCTGCTCACTACCCCTCCCCACAGGGCACCATCACACCCAGGCACTTTTGCCACTAGTTTTGCCCCATGGGCCCCCAAGCAGGATGTCAGGGACACATGTATAAGAAGGGGACTCAGGAAAGGGCCATGCACACCACAGGGAGCCCATCTCTCCCTCCAGGAGTGGATGGGCCAGCCTTGGGGGACCTTCACTGTGCCCTGAGGACCTGGACCCGAGAGATACCTCCCACCCAACGCCACTCAGCAGCTCAAAGTCCAGCGTAGGTGCCTTGATGACCCTGACCTCGAGTCCAGCCAAGCAGGGCTTGAATCCTGGCCTGCTCCAGATGCCTGCCAGGCCTTCAGAGTCCCCTTCTCAGAACCCCATTCCCTCCCCATCCGTCTTCTGCTGACCTAGGATGAGCCGAGGGGGCCTGAGAGCACAGAAGCCCTGGACCCTCAGCCGAAAAGAGAGGAAAAGAAAGCAGGACCACACCTCCTCACCCCCTCAGGAAGAGTTCCTGAAAGCCAGGCCCCAGGGCCCCAGCCACCCACCCACTCAGCACAGGAGGGCTGCGTGCTCAGGGTTCAGCCCCTCCCCCTGCTGGGCAGTCAGGCCCACAGTCCAGGTGTGCCGAGCTGACCCCGCCTGCACTGTGCTGGGAAACCTGAGGCCACCGTGGCAATGGTGCTGAAGCCGCACACAGCCCAGCACTAGCTGGTGCTCCAGCACCCAAGTAACAGACACGAAACCTACAAGGCAACAAGTGATGCCACAGTCCCGTCCTGGGACTGGAGCTTAGGTACTTACCACCTCTGCTTCAACAATTTACTCAGTTGTTAAGTTTATTGTGTGATGACGGCTCTCAGCGTTCCTTACCATCTGACAGCCAGTTGGTTCTCAACGCCTCCAGCACAGCACTGCCCACCTCGATGCTCAACCTCCTGGCCAAGGTTTCCTGCCGAGGCTGGCTTTAGATCTGAAGTTTTGACCAGAGCCCCCAACTCCCCTGTGAATAGTGGGGCCCATTGTCATTCCTACTCCCCAGATGAGACCCCAAAGCTCATCACAGCCTCAGACCGTCCTCACAAGGACAGTGCCACTCAATCTGTGGTCCCTGGGGGTAGGGGTGGGGGGGGTGCCCTGCTGAAAGCCCAGGCCCAGAAGATAGATAGGCAGTCAGCAAAGTCAGCACCAGTGGACAGAGAGCCGCCCGGGCCCAGGGCCCTCACACGTGAGGATGAGGGCGCTCGGGCCAGGAGCCTCTGATCCTTCCATCATCGTGGCAGTCTCAGATTTCCCTGAAAGGAGAGAGTGTAAAGCCCAGAGACACATGCACGTGTGTCCAAGCCCCTTGGCACATGCTGTAAGTTGATCAGGTGACACGTGGGTGACAAACCGGCAGGCCACAGTGGCACGCCTGGCACACCCGCCGCCTGAAGCCCAGGGGCAGCAGGTGAAATGGGCACCTCGCTCCAGGGGCCCCGGGCCCTCCTTTTGGCTCTTTTCCACTTGGGCCCCAACCAGCTCTGCCCTCAGAGAGCTGCTGCTCGAAAGAGGAAAGAAATATGGTGCGAAAGGGGCGAGGAGACTGGAGGTTGCTTGCTCAATAATCTTATGCGATGAAAGAAAACACCCACAGTGACTGAAAAGGGGGCCACTGATCCTGATAGAGCTTAGGCCATTTGGGGTGGGGGTGAGGGTTCTATTCTTTCTTAAATATATTTGACTTTTTCAGCAAAAAGCCATCCTCCCCCAGTGGGAGGATGCAAAACCAAAATCAATTCTGGTTTCTTTTTTTTTTTTAATCTAAGATGACCCACGTACCTTCTTTAAAAGCGAGAAGTTTCTATTCACAACATACAGCCAATCAGTTCTTTCCATTCTGACCTCAGTTTGCATCAGACCAGACATCAGTCCACCCAAGCCTCCAAGCCTGAATGAGCATCTGCTCTGAGCATCCTTCGCTAGGAGCTGATGGCAGCTCCTAGGAGCTTCAGGGGCCCCTGCAGTTTGGCTTACAAAGAAGAGCTCGGACAGGGGAAGGAGTGGGAGGCAGCCTTGGTGAGGTGATGCAGGCATGTCCCAGGAGAGCATGGAGGAATACCCAGTTGCCGGCCCAGATAAACCCAGGCAGAGGGGAGGGCCCCCCTGTAGCCAGGGCCGGAGTGAGTTTTCTTGAGTAACATCTCCCTCTAGTGGTCACTTAGGGTATTATGGGCAGGAACTCGAACCCTTGGACTGTTGCAGTTTCACAGCAATGAGCTAACACCTCTCCACCTTAGCACCACAGGTTGGAAAGGATGAAAACAAGGGTGGGTCTGACCCACCTGCTTTAGGGATTAAGAAGTGCAAGTCCCTAGAACTATCTTCAGACACCAAAAACACTTCTTGTTGAGTCACTCAATCGTGTCAGACTGCGACACCATGAAGTGCAGCACACCAGGCTTCCCTGCCCTTCACTCTCTCCCAGAGTTTGCTCAAACCCGTGTCCATTGAGTTCACGATCCCACCCAGCCATCCTGTCCTCTGGCGTCCCCTTCTCCTTCCCGAGGAGGGATGAAACGATTTTAGACAGAGGACAGGGCTCATGTGGAGGGACCCAGCTAACCACTTGACAGTATCTGGGGAGCACACGTAGAGCCTGCCTGTCAGGCATACATTTGGACCCACGCAGAGCCACCTTTGCTTTGCCAGGGCCTCCTTTTAACTCTGAGTCTTTTGCCTGAGAAACCACACTTGCCTCTGATCAAGCCTCTCGATGCAATTACTAATGGGAGAAAGTGCAAAGAACTGGCTCGGCCATAACACGGGGATGCAACACACAAAGTCCGGACCTTCCTGTGGGAAACTCTACAGCACAAACAGCCAGTTTCTCCAATGAACAACTGGTGCAGGGAAAGTGAAAAGGTGGAGAGGGCTGTTTGGATCAGAGACTTGAGGACGGAGTGACTGCCAGGAGATACTGTTGAACAGAAGAGCAAAAAGTGTGAATGAGTATCTACCACAGGAGAGAACAAGGAGGGAGGAGGGCAACATGCAAACACCTGCTCGTTTGTATAAGGGAAGCACAGGGAGGATAAGCTGACAGGGCTGAGAGTGGCTACACGCAGCGGCGGGAACCAAGCGGAAAAGACGGGCGACCATGGCGCAGGGTTGGAGGGTGTGATGCATGCATGCACTGACTTGAATAGTTCTGATTTTTAGAATCATGTTAACAGTGCATGCACTCAAGACAGTTTTTGAACTTTTCATGTTGTATTGGGGTATAGCCAATTAACAATGTTGAGATAGTTTCAGGTGAAGGGACTCAGTAATACACATACATGTATCCTTTCTTCCCCAAACTCCCCTCCCATCCAGGCTACCATATAACATACAGCAGAGTTCCATGTGCTATACAGTAGGTCCTTGTTGGTTATCCATTTTAAATATAGCAGTGTGTACATGACCATCCCTAACTCCCTAACTATCCCCACCCCCTGCAATCATAAATTTGTCAAAACCTTTTTTTTAAACCAATAGAGTTGGAAAGAAGCTCCAAATGGAATACGATCAGTAAACGATGAAGAGTTTTACAAATGAATTACGCATCTACACTGAAGGGGAGGGAGGGGAAAACTCATCTAAGAAGCTTTGGAAAACAACATTTCTATTACAACCTCTGAGGCTAGAACATAAAGACCTGTGCTGTGCTACGCTGTGTCGCGTCTCTTCAGTCGTGTCCAACTCTTTGTGACCCTGAGGACTGTAGCCCACCAGGCTCCTCTGTCCAGGGGATTCTCCAGGCAAGAATACTGGAGTGGGCTGCCGTTTCCTTCTCCAGGGGCTCTTCCTGACCCAGGGATCGAACCCAGGTCTCTTATGTCTCCTGCATTGCCAAGTGGGTTCTTTACCACCAGCACCACCTGGGAAGCCCCCTAGAGACCGGTATACATCTATTATTCCCTAAGGGGTAGGTGTGTTTTTCACAGGGGCACAGGAAAGCAATTCTGGATGCATGCCCAGCAGCGGGCTTTCTGGATCACATGGTAGTTCCAGTTTTAGTTTTCTGAAGAACCTCCATACTATTCTCCATAGTGGCTCCACCAGCTTACACTCTCACCAGCAGTGCAGGAGTGTTCCCTATTCTCCACACCGTCTCCAGCATTGGTTATTCATAGACATTTTGACAATGGCCATTCTAACTGGTGTGACGTGGTACCTCATTGTATTCAATAGTTTTGATTTGCATTTCTCTAATAACCAGCTTGAACATCTGGAAGTTCACGGTTCACGTATCACTGAAGCCTGGCTTGGAGAATTTTGAACATTACTTTACTAGCGTGTGAGACGAGTGCAATTGTGCGGTAGCTTGAGCATTCTTTGGCATTGCCTTTCTTTGGGATTGGAATGAAAACTGACCTTTTCCAGTCCTGTGGCCAATGCTGAGTTTTCCAAATTTGCTGGCATATTGAGTGTAGCACTTTCACAGCATCATCTTTCAGGATTTGAAATAGCTCCATTGGAATTCCATCACCTCCACTAGCTTTGTTCATAGTGATGCTTTCTAAGGTCCACTTGACTTCACATTCCAGAATGTCTGGCTCTAGATGAGTGATCACACCATCGTGATTATCTGGTTCATGAAGCTCTTTTTTCTACAGTTCTTCTGTGTATTCTTGCCACCTTTTCTTAATATCTTCTGCTTCTGTTAGGTCCATACCATTTTTATCCTTTATCGAGTCCATCTTTGCATGAAATGTTCCCTTGGTATTTCTAATTTTGTTGAAGAGATCTCTAGTCTTTCCCATTCTGTTGTTTTCCTCTGTTCCTTTGCATTGATCACTGAGCAAGGCTTTCTTATCTCTTCTTTGGAACTCTACATTCAGATGCTTATATCTTTCCTTTTCTCCTTTGCTTTACACCCCTCTTCTTTTCACAGCTATTTGTAAGGCCTCCTCAGACAGCCAATTTGCTTTTTTGCATTTCTTTTCCATGGGGATGGTCTTGATCCCTGTCTCCTGTACAATGTCACGAACTTCCGTCCATAGTTCATCAGGCACTCTATCTATCAGATCTAGGCCCTTAAATCTATTTCTCACTTCCACTGTATAATCATAAGGGATTTGATTTAGGTCATACCTGAATGGTCTAGTGGTTTTCCCCACTTTCTCAATTTAAGTCTGAATTTGGCAATAAGGAATTCATGATCTGAGCCACAGTCAGCTCCCAGTCTTGTTTTTGCTGACTGTATAGAGCTTCTCCATCTTTGGGTGCAAAGAATATAATCAGTCTGATTTTGGTGTTGACCATCTGGTGATGTCCA
>SJYX01006303.1:475455-527274 GCA_006410675.1 Oreotragus oreotragus | reverse complement strand
ACCCTGCTTATCATGAGAAACGCTGGGCTGGAAGAAGCACAAGCTGGAATCAAGATTGCCGGGAGAAATATCAATAACCTCAGATATGCAGATGACACCACCCTTATGGCAGAAAGAGGAGAGGAACTAAAAAGCCTCTTGATGAAAGTGAAAGAAGAGAGTGAAAAAGTTGGCTTAAAGCTCAACATTCAGAAAACGAAGATCATGCATCTGTTCCCATCACTTCATGGGAAATAGATGGGGAAACAGTGGAAACAGTGTCAGACTTTATTTTTTTGGGCTTCAAAATCACTACAGATGGTGACTGCAGCCATGAAATTAAAAGATTCTTACTCCTTGGAAGGAAAGTTATGACTAACCTAGACAGCATATTCAAAAGCAGAGACATTACAAAGGTCCGTCTAGTCAAGGCTATGGTTTTCCCAGTGGTCATGTATGGATGTGAGAGTTGGACTGTGAAGAAAACTGAGCGCCAAAGAACTGATGCTTTTGAACTGCGGTGTTGGAGAAGACTCTTGAGAGTCCCTTGGACTGCAAGGAGATCCAACCAGTCCATCCTAAAGGAGATCAGTCCTGGGTGTTCATTGGAAGGACTGATGCTAAACCTGAAACTCCAATACTTTGGCCACCTCACGTGAAGAGCTGACTCATTGGAAAAGACCCTGATGCTGGGAGGATTTGGGAGCAGGAGGAAAGGGGGACGACAGAGGATGAGATGGCTGGATGGCATCACCGACTCGATGAACATGAGTTTGAGTGAACTCCGGGAGTTGGTGATGGATAGGGAAGCCTGGTGTGCTGCAATGCATGGGATCGCAAAGAGTCGGACATGACTGAGCGACTGAGCTGACTGAATAACTAGCTATGTTGAGAATATTTTCATGTGTCTATTGGTCATTGAGAAGGCAATTCTAAAACTAGTTTATGTTAATCCCAGAATCGAGCAAATGGGTTAATATGTCATGGCTAATAAGATCCAAGTCACTCCAGGTTGGAGAGAGGAGTTATAAATAAGGAAAAGAGAAGCTAGAAGGAACCCTTTGGTGTTGGCTTGGAGATGAGAGTATCAGCATGAAATCACGATTTTTAATATGTATACAGATATGCATACTATATGTGGTATGCATATAATGGCACATACATATAATTCATGGTTTTCAATATATATACATATATCTCCTATACACATATTATGTATAATAAATGCACATACACATATAATATGTAACTAACAGTACCTACATGTAACTCATAGGTTTTATTTATATATTGTTGTTTAGTGGTTAAGTCCTGTTTAGCTCTTTTTGAAACCCCATGCAGATCTTATATATCTATGTATATGTATATATAGAGAGAGATCTGTGTATATATATAGTATTCTTGCCTGGGAAATCACAAGGACAGAGGAGCCTGGTGGGCTACAGTCCATGGAATCACAAAGAGCTGGTCATGGCTGAAGTGACTGAGCACGCACACGTGAACACATATGTACATATTTTTTTTACATACATGTTTCCTAGCTTCATCTGCTGAGATATCCCAAGAGCAGTGAGCGCACCCAGCACCTAGATCTTGGTTCCTACTCACCACTCTCAGTGAAGCAAGCCAGGGCTGCTTAGAGAAACAGCTCACTCCAGGGCTAACTCAGCAAAGGTCCAAGATGAGCCTGGAGCATCTGGTGATGGCAGAGAGCAAAGGAACACTCAAAAATGATAAGGACACGTCAAAAGGACATGGAAGCCGGGACTTCCCTGGGGGTCCAGCGGTTAAGACTTCACCTTCCAGGGGGTGCAAATTCAGTCCCTGGTCAGAGAGCTAAGACCCCAATGCCTTGTGGCCAAAACACCACACACAAAACAGAAACAATATTATAATAAATCCCAAAAAGATTTTTTAAATGGTCCACATCAATAAAAAATACTTAAAAAAAAAAAAAAAAAGGATATGGAAGCCAATATGAGAGGGCTCCCAAGAGTCAAATCCGGGGCAATTTGAACAACAAACTGAAAGGTGATGTGAATGACCTGCAAGCCACTGAATAGACTGAGTCTACAGGTTACACCAAACAGACAAATGAATGAAGACAACAGTGAGCAGGAAGGAAAAGTCTTCCTCACAGAAGAAATCTCAAGCATTGAATGTAGAAGGAAGGATGGACACAGAAAACTGACTCCTTAATCAACTCCTCAGTAACCATTTTTTCAAGCAAGAATCAACGAAGAATTCTAAAATGAGTAGCCAAAAGAAAAAAGATGAAAAACAAAACATTTACATGGTCATAAAATAACTTCCCACAGACTGTTATTAATTACAAAGCGAAAGAATGATAACTTCACAGTAGAGAAATCAGACGTCGTGTGCCCCCAAAAGGGTACCCTGAAAGGATGCGGGTGCCTGCCAAAAATGCATAACCCAAATTTAATCAGGAGGAAACATCAGACAAACCCAAATTCTACAAAACAAGCGGCCAATACTCTACTCCTCCTCCCCCCAGAAGAAGACAAACCCAGGCTGAGGAACGCCTCCAGGTGAAAGGAGACAGCTGACCTGGCAAAATTTGAGTGAGATCTGTAGATGAGGTCATAGTGTTTCAAGCATGTTCATTTCCTGATTTTGATAGCTGTGCTGTGGTTATGTAACATGGTAAGGTTGGAAGAATCTGGGTGAAGAGTACAATGGGAATTCTTTGTACTATTTTTGTGACTTTCCAGTAAGTCTGAAATTATTTCAAAATGAAAAGTTGAAAAGGAGGATCCCAGAGGGGCCTCCCTCGGTCACTCTGGGTGGATCCTGACTCAGAAAACCTGGAAAGGAAATTCGGCCCCCTCTCAGATAACTGGACATCTGATACTGGGCATTTGCTGCCACCTCCACCTTGGTGGCCCTGCCACCTTTTAGAGATGTGTGCTGAGATATTTTTGGATGAAATGATGTGGTGCCTGAGATTTGATTCAAAATAATAGAGGGGCGGCAGGAGGTGTGGGTGTGGCTGGGGCAAGGGTGACCAGGAGTTAACTGTTGGGGTTGCTGGGTGGGTCCCAGTGTTCATAATACAGTTCTGTCTGTGTGGGCTCGAGATTCTCCAAAATAAAATGTGTTTGAAAACACTGCCCAGAAGCAGATCTCAGCCCAGACAGAGGAAGGGAGAAAGAGTGCTGTTGTTGATGTGCAGTCACTCAGTCGTGTCCCGCTCTCTGTGACCCCACGGACTGCAGCACACCAGGCTTCCCTGTCCTTGTCTCCCAGACTCATGTCCACCGAGTCAGTGATGCCATCCAACCATCTCATCCTCTGTCGTCCCCTTCTCCTCCTGCCCCCAATCCCTCCCAGCATCAGGGTCTTTTACAATGAGTCAGTTCTTCACATCAGGTGGCCTAAGTACTGGAGCTTCAGCATCAATTCTTTCAATTAATATTCAGGGTTGATTTCCTTTAGGATGGACTGGTTTGATCTCCTTGCTGTCCCAGGGACTCTCGAGAGTCTTCTCCAGCACCACAGTTCAAAAGCATGTTGGGCAGTGCTGAAAACGTGTTGGGGTAGCCAGTATTCCTCCCTAGATCCTTCCTCTCTCTGTGCAGGGTCATCAGAGGCTGTGGCCAGACTGTCTGAGGCCTGTTCAGCCACCTCCTATGCCCCAGTTTCAGAGGTTTGTGGTCACCGGCTCCCACTACCCAGGAGAGCAGACTTCAGAGCTGGGACCTCTTGTTACACGGCCCTGAGGCTGCCCCTCCTCCACTCTCTACTCCGTTCCCTGTCCATAGGCAGCGCAGCATGTTTTCGTGACAGCTAAATTTCCCCCTTCTTTTTGTGCTTCCTCTGACTCAAGCCATGCAGGGATGCTGCAGGGTGGATGCTGCAGGATGGCCCCTGTGGGGCCATCTCTGTGGACAGAAGCATCTTCTGTATCTCAGCTTGCTTGTCATTCCAACCCCCTCCCTCCAAGCACCACTCACAGCCCTGAGTCACCAGGACAACCAAAATGTGCCCACACTGCTGGGAGCTGCCACACTGGTCTTTCCTGGTCTTGGTCTTCCAAACGTGCCCTGTAGACAGAGAGCACACGCCCCGACAGATCAACACTGGGGAGGATGCAGTGAGAATAGTGTTCTTACCACCCCACCCTCCCACCAAGGCCAGGCAGGAGGGTGGAGGTGAGGGCCCCAAATCCAGAAGCCCAAGACGGCCTCTCGGGACCCAAGGGCAGCCCTAAGCCCACTCCACCTCACCCCACCCCTCATCTCATACCCCCTGAGCTCCGGGCAGAGGTGGGCTGCAGTCTGATCGCCAGGGATTACTATATCTGGGAGAAGTTGCCTGGTGAGTTCCCTGCCCCACCCCCAAGTTGGCACAGAAGCTGTAGGGAAAGCTTGAGACCAGAAGGATGTTGGGGACAGGACAGCCTCACTTCCTGGGGCACAGGTGGTACCCAAGGCCAGATTCTGTCTCACACACATACAAACACACAAACACACAACACACTCATTCTCACACTCACTCTTATCCACTAAACTTTGAGCCAGTGCCTGTGATCAGTGAGGAATCAGAATGCATTAAGGTTTGTATTCTAATGGAACAGATGCATGAAATAGACACTAAGTTATGGAAAAGAAAGCAGGCGACCCCCGTTGCATCCCTAACTTTGCACTCTGTAAAAGATTAAACCTATGTGGTCATCATTTCATGCTGTGTGCAAGTCAAATCGTTATGTTGGTCACCTTTAACTTATACAGTGCGTCTATCAACTATATCTCCATAAAACTAGAAGAAAAAAAAAATATATGAGAATGCATTTTAAAAGATTAAAAAGAAGGAGGCCAGCAGCACACTATGAATTGCCTGCCACATTGAGAGGTTGCCCAGGGGGTCAGCATGGAGCCTGGAAAATCAGACACTCATAGCAGGTCCATGGCCTGCAATCGGCACGCACATCATGCTGTAAGGCATGGGGCCTCCAAGGTAGGTTCTGGGGAGTTGGTGTGTATAAACTTGGATTGGGAGAAAGTAAACGTGTACTTTGGTTTTAACTGTTTTCTCCTATGCTGTGACTTTTAGTCACTGAATGTACTTGGGGTGGAGTAGTTAGATAAGAACATTGAATGGTTGGGACCTGGGAACACACTGAACTTTTACAATTAATTATTACAAAACAATCCCCCATTTTTAAGCCTCCCTGCTGTCAATTTCCTGGAAGGTGAATGGGAAATAGACCTCTTTAGGTGGGGCCTCTGTACTCAATAGCCAGCACTGGTGGGCTCATACTGGCCCAAGCCCACCACCTCCAGACACCCCATCCCTACCTTCCAGGCCATTCTTGATTTTTTTTTCCCCCCCTGGAATGAAGAGCGTCAATGGGATCAGATGCCTCAACTGTGGCATCAGGGCGCCACCTAGTGGTCAGTCTGTTTAGTGCCGTTCTCCCAAACCGTCCGCTATGAGCGAGTGTATGTGTATGTGTGTGTATGGGAATGAGAGAGATCACGAGAGGGAGTGTGTGTGTATCTGTCTGCATCTGTGTGTGTGTGTGTGTGTGTGTGTGTGTGCATGAGAATGAGAAAGAGATAAGAGGAGGGAGTTTCAAATCCCAACTCTGGTTCTTCAAATCCCAATTACTTAGTAATTGACCTTGGATAAATCACTTAAGCTGGATGAACTTGCTTTTTCATCTGAAAAATGGGAATAACATTCCCTCGTCATAAAGCTGTTGGATGCACGTATGGGGCATAGAGGAGGCCAGTCATAAACTGATGCTCTCTGGTTCTTCCATGCATGGTCAGCAGGGATAAAGGCAGAGGTCTTCTACCAACCAAGCCCGCACACACAGAGAATATCTGTTTTTGCCTCCGAACTTGGTCTAAGCTTTCACTAGTTCATTCTTTACCTGCTGTCTCCCTTTGGAGCTGGTTCCATACCAAGCAGCGTTAAGGGAGGCTCATCAGGACTGGGGTGGGTCTCCAGCACCCTTGTGGATGCTCAGGGCATAGCGAAGGACAGAGGAGCAGCAAGCAAGAGCCAGCCTGGTGGGCAGATGGGCTGTCTGGGTGAATCACTTCCATTAACTTGGGGCTGAACTGGGGTTTCTGCAACCATGAAAAAGGGCCCCACTGCAAAGTCAGAGGCGGAATCTCCTTTCCTGATAAGCCTCAAGGTCCCTTTCTCATCTACCATGATACCTCGTTATAACTAAAGAAGATAAAACTATAATTCAAAAAGACACATCCACCCCTATGTTCACAGCAGCACTATTCACAACAGCCAAGACATGGAAGCAACCCAAATGTCCATCAACAGATGAACCGGTAAAGAGGATGTGGTAAGTATACACAGTGGAATACTATTCAGCCATAAAAAAGAGTGAAATAATGCCATCTGCAGCAACAAAGATGGCTCTAGAGATGATCACACTAAGTGAAGTGTGTCAGACAAAAATACCTTATGACATCACTTATATGTGGAATCTAAAATATGGCACAAACGAACTTACCCATGAGACAGAAAAGGACTCTCAGACACAGGGAACAGACTTGTGGCTGCCAGAGGGGAAGGAGCACAGAGGGATGGAGTGGGAGTTTGGAGTTAGCAGATGCAAAGCAGAAAATGAGTAATCAACAAGTCCCTACTCTATAGCTAGGGAACTGTATTCAGTATCCTGTGATAAACCAAAATGGAAAAGAAAATGAAAAAGAATGCATGCGTATGGATAACTCAGTCACTTTGCTGTGCAGCAGAAATTGACACAACACTGTCAATCAACTATACTTTAGTAAAATAAAAAATTTTTTAAAGCTAAAAAAAGGAAAAAAGATCTGGACATTCTGTAGCCCAAAGCAGGGAAGGCCATAGGGGTCTGGGGATCAT
This sequence comes from Oreotragus oreotragus, assembly GCA_006410675.1. Classification (NCBI taxonomy): domain Eukaryota; kingdom Metazoa; phylum Chordata; class Mammalia; order Artiodactyla; family Bovidae; genus Oreotragus; species Oreotragus oreotragus. Next base: position 520,419 of record SJYX01006303.1, on the reverse strand, counting down.
GGACCAGGGGCCCGTGGTGGAAACTGAAACTGTCTCTTGGCTCATTCAAACTGTGCCCAGAACTATTAAAACTGAGCATTCTAGTTCACTTGCTTCTCCTCACCTCTTTTCAAGTTACGACTCCAGTCCATTCTGATTTCTGGTTGTATTAACTTTTGTCAATTTTCTGGTCACTGTCAATTAGACCGTGTTTCTTTAGGCTCCAGTTTGAGGTCAGCCTTTGACCTTAAACAGCTCAGAACAATCGGGTCTTTCCTTCCTGTCTCCTGGACCATCCCAGGCGGGACCACCAGCCCATCATCTCTCTCTGCCGTCGCCCGCAAGTTCTGTCCAGTTTCCCTAGGCCTTCTGGTCCTCTCTGGGAGCCCATGGGGACTTTCCCAAGTCAAGGTTTCTAGATATTGAAATCAGTACAGCTGCAAGGGAAACCAATGATACAAGAAAAACAGTTACCATTGTATTGTACACGCAAAGGAGTAAATACTGCAAAGGTGTTCTGAGCAGCCTGTGACAACTGTGCTGTGAGATGAAAATATGTGTGACTGAGGACAGAGATACGGGTCCTTCTAATAAAACTGTTTCCTTTTCCTTTTTATTTTTTAACCCATGTACTGGAAGGGAATGTGACCTTCCAGTTAGAGGCTCGTGAAAAAAAAAGTGTAATTTTTTCCATCCGAGTTGTGGCCACCCTGAATTCTCTACTTGGACCCTCAGGGTCCAGGGACCCAGATGAAGACCCTCTGAGCCAGCGATCACTGATCTGCTGCCAGAGCATGACTGTGGGAGACCCTTGAGGCCGATGCTCGCTGAGTGTCGGCCAGGGAAGAGCATGGCCCTTGGAGGACAGGAGGTTGTTCTGACACCTCACTGTGCTGATTTCATTGCCACATGCAGCAGGGCAGCCTGGACTAGCTGGAGGGGGCCTCATGCCCTAGCTTTGGGCTGAGGGGAAAGTTGAAACTGCATAGGGTCCCCAGGGTGCTCTGGGTCCTGCCCATGCCGTTTCTTGACCTGAGTGCAGTACCCTGGTGATCTTTGCATCTTAAAGGAAGTTAAACATCTATGCAAACTTTATTTTTAAAAAAAAAGCAAGGAGGGGATAGAAGGCTGACCATAGGGTCTTCTTGAGGGAGAGATGAGCCCTGAGCTTGGAGTCTAAGGAGAAAGGGGCAGTTTGGGAGCTGTCCCAGGAGGAGATGGGAGGGGACGCTGAGCAGGGATAGACTGACTGCAGGTTGTGAGCAGGGCTGGGAGAGGCCTGAGGGTGAAGGTTTGTTCTGATGATGTTTCCAGCCTGTGCTGGGAGGGCCAGGTGGGAATGCAGGACCTGCCCTTCTATATCCATGGCTACGAAATTCTGACCTGGGCCAGGGGGAGTGAGCATCCCTCTATCGTACACCGGGTGTTATGGCAGGAGTTGGGGTACCAAGATAACCGAAAGAGTCAGCGCCCTCCCAGGGCCCACGGGGCCAAGTAGGGCAGAGAGGAGAGGTACATGGTGTTAGAGCCATCTGACCCAGTCCAGGAGGTCAGGGAGGAGGTCACACAGGCTGAGACCCAGGGCAAGAGTCAGATGTAGCCAAGAAGAGTGAGGAGTCTGCCCAAGGCCCTCTGGGGAGATGGCAGAGCAACCCCAGACCCCGCTTCACACTGTGAGTTAGAGATCTCATCCCACTTGCTCACTGGCTTATAAGACCCAAAGCTGTTGTCCATCTCAGGGACAATCCGAACATCAAAATGGTGATGGCTAAGCCAAAAGGGAGCATCATTTTATAAGAGAAGGCAATAACCTGGATCTCACTTGATGCTGCTGTTTAGTCCTGTTGATTTTATGTTCTTTAATGCTGTCAGCTCCCCCTGCTCTAGGCCTGACCGGTGAACAAGTCAGTTGAAGTCAGCTTCATCTCAGTTATCTGGAGATTCGTGTGTTTTATTTCACATGAAGCTTAGATGACTTTCTGGAAGCACAGAAGTGTGACATAAAGGAACATCACACCAAGCTCTTAGGCTCGGGACAGAACAGCAAGAGAAAAACACTCTGACTCGGCACAAATTCTTCCACTACCTCAACACTTCCAGCCAATGAAGAAACCAAGACCCAGCCATGTGTTTACCTGCCTCTGTATTTCTCCTGCATCTGTTGTGCCTCACTTATATTGAGCTATAAATAAAATGTCATCCACCAGGGGAAAAAAAAAATCACTTTACAAATGCTTTGTTGAATTGAAAACAGGCAACATTTTTGAAGTGAAGAATTTCACTTTGTGAATTTGCTATTCATTTGATTGTTAACCTGTGAGAAGTTCCAGGACGTTCCTCCTAATGGGAGTCACTGCTCAGTCAACTGACTTGGCAGTAGCTAGGCAATTTTTACGCCACGAGGCCTGAGCACAGGGAACTGTGTGAGCCAAACCACTGCCGCCTCCGCCCCTCCCGGCTCTGCAGGCGGGCACACAAGGCAACAGGCAGAATACCAGCAAGAGAGAGCCTCCAGGAGCCTGCTGGTCTAGGGACCTCCTTGGCCTCTGATACCTCTGCCCTCGTGGGCCACACCCATGACCAAGGAGACTCAAGTTTAGCTTTGGGCTTTGAAGATCCCAAGCCACCCACATTTTCCACACGGGGGTGGCCTGGGGTACAGTGGAGGAGGCAGCAAGTCCTACCTGGGTCCGAGATGGTCCAGGTCATCTTGTAAGAGGTATCCCAATCCCCAGACCACCCAGCAGACACCAGCATCTCTGGAAGTCCCACCTGGGAAGGGGCCTCCGTGTCCCTCTCTCCATCTCAGGGCCAGCTCACAGGACACAGGACTCAAGATGGGAGCTATTGAGGGGGTGTGGGTGACGGGTGACCCTAATGGCTGCTCTCAACCCCCACCCAAGAGAACGCAGCCCAGGGAGGAGGGTGGAGGCGGCACGGAGCCGCCCCTCCCCCCAGGAACTCCACCCCCGCCCCGGCTCCACATTCTTGCAGCCTCTGCATCCCAAATCCCAAATCTAACCTCCCACCAGGGCAGAAGGAACCACCCTCCCAGCCCTGGGTCAGCAGTTCTACTGGGGACGCCCATGGTCCCCTCCTTCTGAGAACCTGGGGTGGCAGCCTCTGCGTTGGACGGTGTGACGTGACAGGCTGATACGGAGGGAACATCTTTTGCCCCAAGTCTCAGGGGCCCGCCTGCTGGGGATCTCTGAGGTCTGGGATTAGGTGCTGAGCTGGAGGCAGAGGAGGAGCTTGAGGCTGGTGCGCATTCGAGGCGGGGCGGGCGGCGGTGGGCAGAACCCGCTCCTCATCTGACACTCCAGTGGCTCCTGTGCTAATAAACCTATCTCACCATCTTTGTCCCCTCCACCCATCTCCATGTCCTCAGGTCCCAGGAGTGCTCCATCCCACTCCTGCCGGGAGGCCTCCCCTCCGCGGACAACAATGCTCCCAGCTCCAGCGGTCGCACCCAGCACCAAGCTCTCTGCCTGCTTCTCAGCTCATCCCCTTCAGCCCCAAGAGGGAAGCCCCACTTCTGTTCCCCGTTCCCAGCTGCAGATACTGAGCCTCAGAGCACTTACTCTGAGCCAGGGGGACAAGGGGGCCGGTCATAGCGGGATTCTCACGCCCAAGATCTTGCAGGCTGCCTCCCCAGCAGGGCTCTTCTCTCTGGCCAGCTTCTGGGGTTCTCCATCCTGTCTCCCAGTGCACTCACTGCTGCCTAAAAATAATCATTATATTTGTTTTTTGTTGTTGTTGTTGTTTCTGACAACAAAAACAGTATGGGGTCATCTTGTGGAAAACCAAGATAATACAAAAGTAAAGAAGGAATTAAAACTCACCCACCTTTGCATCCCCTCTTGTTTGGCTCTGCTCTTTGGTTATTATAGACACAGGCTGTATGCACAGTTTCTCAGACTTTTTTCACTTATATTTCACTTATGTTGAGAGCAATTTTCCCATCGTGAAATATTTGTGGGTAATGTCATTTTCATGGCTGCTCTGTGCTCCATGGGAAAGCTGAATTAAATTGTGTTCAGTCTTAAAGGATTATAACATTCACTTTCAAAAGTCTGGCAACGGGAAGGTGGGGTGACTCAGAGCTGTGAGGGCTCTTATGTGCTCCCTGGTGGGAGGGTAGAGCCATGCAACGGCTTTTGAAAGCATTTGAGCATCTGGGCACCACTGAAGAGCTCTGGCTGGTACCGCCCAGCCGCCTGTCTCCTTGGGACACACCTTAGCAAAACTGACCAGCACGGACTCCAGCAGATCAGTACTGCAAGGCCAAGGGCTCAAACATAATGTGGATGCAAGCAGCTGGAGAATAAACTCTATGCTGTTTATATCAAATTGAAAAGCATGCAAAGCAACACTGTGCTTTTTAGAGATACATGTATTCTAAAGGACTCATGAAGAATGTATGTGAATTCTGAGCATCGAGTTTGGGATGGTGGCTGCCTTGGTGAAGAGAGGCAACAGAGAAATAGTTGGGATGGGGTGTGGACTCTACCCAGCTACCCACTTGATATGTTGATTTATGCAGTTGTGTTATTGGGTACATGGGGCTTCCCTCGTAGCTCAGTTGGTAAAGAATCCACCTGCAATGCAGAAGACCCTGGTTCAACTCCTGGGTCTGAAAGACCCAGGTAGGTTTTGTTATTAGGTACATAGTTGTTACATTAGTAGATTAATTATATTTTGTAATACATTAATCAAGAAAGAGAGGAAAGGGACCAACAAAACTGACAAACTTTTAACTGGGAGTACTAAAAGAAAAAGAAATTAAAGACCAAATGAAATGGAAATACATCCTGTGTTTGTGGATTGGAAGACTTAATATTATTGAAATGTCCATACAAGGCAAAGCTACCTACAGATTCAATGCCATCCCTATCAAAATTCCAATGATGCTTTTTTTTTTCAGAAATAGAAAAACCCATTCTAATATTCATATAGAATCTCAAGGGGCCCTGAATAGAAAAAACAATACTGAAAAAGAACAAAGCTTATTTTAAACTTATTACAAAGCTACAATAATCAAAACAGTGTGGCACTGGCATAAAGGCAGATCAGTGGAATAGAACAGAGAGATCAGAAATAAAGCCTCACATATATGATCAAATGATTTTTTAGAAGAGTGATGCTATTCAATGGGAAAAGACAGTCTTTTCAACAAATGATGCTGGGAAAACTGTATATTCACATGCAAAAGAGTAAAGTTTGATCCTTACCTAACACCATATACAAAAATTAACTAAAATGGATCAAAGGCCTAAACATAAGAGCTAAAGCTATAAAACTTTTAGGATAAAATATATGTCAAAGCTTCACAACATCTGATTTAGCAACACCTTTGTGATTATGCCACTAAAGGCACAGCCAACAAAAGAAAAAATAGACAAACTTGACTTTGTGGAAATTCTTAAATGCTGTGTATATAAAAAAAAAAAAAAACTATCAACAGAGTAAAAAGACACCTCAAAGATAAAAAAAAATTGCAAACCATATATCTAATAATGGATTAGTATGCAGGATACATAAAGAACATCTAAAACTCAACACCAAAAAAACAAATAACCCAACTCAAAATGGGCAAAGGAACTGAATAGACATTTCGCCAAAGGAGATATACAAAGGGCCAATAAGCAATAAAACATGCTTAACATTACTAACCATTAAGGAAATGCAAATCAAAACTACAAGGGGGTTTCCCTGATAGTCCAGGGGCTGAGACTCTGCTGTCCCATTGCAGGGGCCCAGCTTCAACCCCTAGTCAGGGAACGAGGTCCCACATGCCACAACTAAGAGTTCTCATGCTTTGGTTAAGACCTGGCCCAGCCAAATACATAAATACATAATTTTTAGAAACATTAGAAAAACTACAATGAGATACCTCCTCACACCCATTAGGATGGCTTCTATCAAAAAGGAAGTCAAGAAAGAAAGAAAGAAATTCTCAAATGTTGGTGAGGATGTGGAGAAAGTGGAGCTCCTGTGTATTTTTGGTGGGAATGTAAAATGGTGCAGCCACCGTGGAGCAAAATATGACGGTTCATCAAAAAATTAAAAACAGAACTACCATATGATCCACCAATTCCACTTCTGGGTGCATATCCAAAAGACTGAAAGCAGGGTCTCGAAGAGATATTGTACACACATGTTCAAAGCAGTATTACTCACAATAGCTTAAAGCTGCAAGCAACTCAAGTGTCCTTCAGTAGATGAACGGATAAGCAAAATGTGGTATATACATATGATGTATTCCCCAGCCTGAAAAAGGAAGGGAATTCTGACACATGCTGTAATATGCACGAACTGAAGATGATATGCTTAGTGGAAAAGTTCAATCACAAAAGAAAAACACTGTAGGGTTCCGTGTGCATGTGATACATAGAAGAGGCACACGCACAGAGGCAGAAGGCAGAACAGTGCATGCCAGGGCTTGGCTCACTCTCTTACTTCACTTTAATTTCGTATCATTAATTTTCACACCTCTCCAGCTTTGACTTATATGCCAACATTCATGACTAAAGTTGTGTGACGCTGGCATGGTCCCTGGACAGAGAGAACCGTGACACGTTTCACCACATATACAGCTGATTTTGCGGATTTGTTCAGTCACATGTCCCACTGTTACGCTCATCACCTGGGTTTATTGGAGGAGAGCTGGTCTATGGGTGATAATGGATCAGGGTTTCCCTGATTACAGGACCCTGTCCTTCTGTTTGGGCTTCCCTGGTGGCTCAGATGGTTTTACTTTCCTTTCTCCCTTCCCCAGGCTGGGGTGGGGCTTTGAAGGCTCTCTAGGGTGGGGGCAATAGGACAAAGAGTGAGGTTGATTTGAAAGCAGACTCTAGCAGTCTTTGTGAAAACACATCAGTTCTAATTCCAATTTTTAAAAATTGAGGAGTTAGAATCAGGAAGTAGAATACTTCCTGCTAGCTAGTCTGTGGGCTCCATGTGGAGGATTCCTGTCTGATTCATTGCTGGATCCCAGAGTCCAACGTGGGGCCTGAACAGAGCAACCCAGTTCAGTCAGAATCCACTGAACAAATGCTAACGATCTCATCCAATACTAAATTCTGTGAAGGACTTCCCCGCTGGTTTAGTGGTTAAGACTCCATGCTTCCACTGTGGAGGATGTGGGTTCAATTCCTGGTCAGGGAATTAGGATCCTGCATGTAGAGCAGCTCAGCTAAATATATAAAAGAAACAAGATTAATTTAAAATAAATAAATTCTGTGACTGTACTAAGAAGGAGAGAAGTAAAGAAACGATGAGATTTTTTCAGGATCCTTGACTTTGTATTGGGACTCCCATGAATGAAAAGTTCTGGGTAGATCCTTCAACTTCAGGCTTGGCTTGATCCAGATGTGTACGTAGTGTCAGGCACTAGATTCAATTCTCTCCATCTCTTGCCTTTTCTTTTCTCTGAGTTGCCTTCTTTCTCAGAAGGGATGCTTGTCGGAGAGGGCAAAGATAGCCCACAGCACCTCCAGGTGACATTCCAACAGCTGAGCAATCTTAACAGAAACAAATCTGTTTCCCTCTAGTTCTAAAAAGGGGAAGCTGTGCCAAGAAGCAGAAAAAAACGGAGGTCCTATATTCAATACCCCATGATAAATCATAGAGGAAAAGAATATGGAAAAGAATGTACATACATGTATAACCAAATCCCTTCGCTGTGCAGAAGAAACTAACACAACATTGTAAGTCAACTACGGTGGTGGTGATTTAGTCACTAATTCGAGTCCGACTCTTGTGACCCCACAGACTGTAGCCCACCAGGCTCTGACCATGGGATTTTCCAGGCAAGAATACTGGAGTGGACTGCCAGTTCCTTCTCCAAGGAAAGCAATTATACTCCTTTTTTTTTTTTTTTTTTAAGCGGCAATAACTGAGATTCAATCTGCAGGTTAAAGAAAGCAGAAACACAAGTCAATTTCTTTGTGAAGCTGGACTTGAAGATAATTAAGAAAACCTACAAACCAATGTGTCCTGCATTTCCCAGCTTTTTTTAGCGGAGATGACTTGGGCTCCAGAAGAGTTTAGGGGCAGTAACATCTGCCCGCAGGATTGGCTACCTAAGAGAACCACTGTTACCCCAGAGCACCATGGCAGATGGGAACAAAGAACTTCTGTTCCAGCCATGTAGAATGTCAGTTCTTCAGAACTTACGAACTCATCACGGATGAAAACTACATACATAGCCTGCCCCGCAGGGTGGTGGTGTCCACACTCACTCTCGCACAGAACTGTCCGAGTGCAGCCAAGCAGCCTCCCTTCAGCCTGGACCACTCAGCCCAGTGGCTCCCACAGAAAGCCCGTGGCTCGGGCTTGGTCAGTGAGAGTCCTGCATGCCTCCCCACAGTGGTCAAGGTGATTGGCTCAGGGAAGGACACGTGATCCAAGCTAGGCCAACCAATCAGAGGCTTCCAGAGCAGTCGGAAGCAGGCAGGATCTTAGCTGGAGCTGGCTGCTCAGAGGACCCCTGGGAGATGGCTGGTCACCAGTACCCTGTTTCTCACCAAGAGGAGCAGGATCAGAAACAAGGCGCTGGAGGTACTGTTGTGGCCAGAGGGCTCCCGGGCTATCTCCTGAGGACCCAGCCTCCTATACCCTTTCCTGGCACAGATCCCTTCTCCATCTGCTACCATTGATTTTGGTCTCCAGGAGGACTTCACATCTTACTGATGTCACCCCAGGAAGCGCCTCAGGCAGCCCTACCACAGGCTGGAGAGGAAGGAAGGGGCTCCAGCCCACAAGTGAGAGACTGAAAGGTGCTGAGGAGAAGGGGAGGAACAAGGCTTCAAGTAATGTGAAGATAAAGTGGAAACATTTTGGTTTTCGTTTTGGCTGAGGCCACAAAACAAGACATTTTCAAGGCAAGAGTACTGGAGTGGGCCGCCATTTCCTTCTCCAGGGAATCTTCCCAACCCAGGGATCAAACCCAGGTGTCTCACATTGTAAATAGATGCTTTACCATCTGAGCCACCAGGGAAGTCCAAAACAAGACATACCTTATGCTAAAGGACTTGCAAAAAGTGAGTCAGAGGAAAGCAGAGGTCAGGGAGGAGGCCCAGAAGAGCTTTTGACTCGAGAGAGTCAGCCGGCAGAGCAGCCTTGGCTCCCCTGCCTTCCCTGGGCTGCACCAGGGTATAAGCTTGCAGATCCTTCCCTGGGTTCCCCCCCACCCCACTCCCACCTCCTCCAGGCCTGGCCAGTGGTCTGGCTTGGAGCACAGGCTTCTCATATGTGAGGCAGGTAGATCCAGATGCCTTGCTAGCATCCCAAGAATTGCAGGAACCACTGTCTCCTGGTCCCCACACCTAGTCATCCTCACCACCTGCCGTCCCACTGGAACAGTCCTAAGAGACAGCAGAGACTTGCTGGTTGAGATCCAAACACCGCCTCCCAGCAACCTCCAGCCACCACAGGCTCACCCTGAAATGCACCAGACAGGGGGTTCCATTTCTGGCCTCTCCTGGACTACTATCTGTTTCTGTTAAGGTTGGGGAGAGTTCCCATCTCTCTGCATTGTGTCTAAGCCCCCAACTTCTATTCTGGGGCTTAAAGAGCCTACAATCCCATTGGGAGAGTAAACAGAGTTTTGGGGACTGGAAGAATCCTCCAGTTCAGGGAATCCCCTCCTCCCCGGGGAACAGGAATTCTCCCATAAAAGGTCCGTGTTTCTCATTCTTCCAGACCCACCTAGGTACGCTCCCCTTTCTTTTCTCTTCTTCCTGGGATCTGGGCACAGGAAGCCCATGAGGAGGTATACCCCCCAAATGCTGCTGTATAGACACAGCCTCATTGCTGTGAGTGTTCGAGGGGACCTAGGGGGAGGGGAGGGACTTCCCTGGTGGCTCAGAGGTAAAGTATCCTCCTGCAGTGCCAGAGACCCGGTTCGATCTCTGGATTGGGAAGATCTGGAGGCAGCATGGCAGCCCACTCTAGTACGTTGCCTAGAGAATCCCTTGGACAGAGGAGCCTGGCAGGCTGCTGTTCACAGGGTCGTACAGAGTCCGACACGACTGAAATGACTAGGCAGCGGCGGCAAGGGGGTGGTAAGGCCTTGGGGGGGCAGTTGGAACCTTTGTGTGGTGGTGAGGGTGTGGGGACACGAGTGACACTCTGCTCCAATTTTCCATTCCAAGACTTTGAAATTGGATCCTGCCTCTGAAAGAGCGGCGTGAAATTCTGCCACCAGCTGGCGGTGTGGAGCTACGAATCCAGTCATTCCGCGCGGTCCTCGCCTTGCGATTCCAGCTCTGCCTTGTGTGAAGCGTCAGGAACTTCCGATCGCTGCGGCCTCTCCCTGTACAAGGGAAAATAACCCAGCATTTACTGAGCATCTTCAGTGTTCCAGACACCTTGCTGGGCCCTAGACAAACACAAGTCCTTAAATTGCTGCAGAAGCGATGAAATGGCATTTTGAACCCGTTTTGTATCCAAGGAAACCGAGGCTGCAAGGAGGTTAAGTGACTGCTCAGTTGCAGAGCCAGAATCAATGCCAGCTGTCCACATGCAAAGCCAGTGTTCATTGTGCTACCTCCCGAACGCGGCCTGAAATGACAGAGTGCCCTTGGCTCTCCCCTTCTTTGGAGGCAGAGGGGTGGAGCTGGAGGCTTCCCAGAAGTACAGAGGGATCCCCTCCATATGAGGAAACACCACTCAGCTGCAAGAAAACCATGCAAAATAATAAGACTTACCTAGTATCTCAGATCTGCACTCCATTTTATCTTCATCTCAGATCTGCACTTCCTTTTATCTCCTGAAATCTCACCTTCCCTTACATCCTTTCATTTTATGGAAGACCGAATTGAGATTCAGAGGGGTTGATCCCTTGGGTAAATGCCTGGAGTGTCCCGATCACAACCCACAACCTCGTCGTGCTTGTGTACAACACACTCTTAATTGCCTCCCTTGGTTGGTTGAAATCAGGGTGGACATCTCTGAGTGTGCTTAGAACTCCGGTCCCGTGTCTGCTGGTGAGTTCACACAGGAAGGTAGGAGCCCAGGGGGTGGAAGAGGTGGGAAGGGACCCAGGAAAAGTAACAGGGGGAATTTTAGGAACAGTTGGATAGTTTGGGGCATCCTGGTTCCAATCAGTCCCCACTGAAAGAGGCTGGTGGTTGGCAGGTCTCCGTTTGAATTCTGGTGCCACTTACCAGCTGCCCAAGTTTTAGTTTTCTTTTTTCTAAGACTGGGGATGGTAATCCTGGTCTGTATCTCAACAGATTTTCTCAGGATTAAATATAAATAAAATAGATTTAATCCCTGACACCCACTAAGATGGCTCCTACCAAGATTCTTTACCATCTGAGCCACCAGGGCTCATCAAAAAGCAGAAAATAGCAAATATTGATGAGGTTGTGGAGAAACTGGAATCCTGTGTCCTGCTGGCAGGAATGTAAGATGGAGCGTTTATGGAAGTCAGTATGGAATTTTTCTCAAAAAATTAGAAAATTTCTTGGCAGCCCAGTGGTTAGGACTTGGCACTTTCACTTTCACTGGGTTCAATCCCTGGTCAGGGAACTAAGATCTTGTAAGCTGCATGGCATGACCAAAAAATAAAAATAAAAAATAGAATTACTATAAGATCTAGCAGTTCCACATATTTACCCAAAAGAATTTAAAGTAGGTCTTGAAGAAATATTTGCATACTATGCTCCTAGCAACATTATTCATCATAGCCAAAACATGAAGGCAACCTAAGTATCCATTGAGAGATGAATGGATAAGCAAAATGTGATATATATATAAAACAGAATATTGTTCAGCCCTTCCTTAAAAAGCAAGAAATTCTGACACATGCTGCTACATGGATGAACCCTGAGGACATTATGCTAAGTGAAATAAACCAATCACAAAAACAAATACTGTGTGAGCTCACTTGTATGAGGTTCCTCAGTTCAGTTCAGCTGAAAATGCCATTTCAGCTTAGTTGCTCAGTCGTGTTCGACTCTTTGCGACCCCATGAATCGCAGCACACCAGGCCACCCTGTTCATCACCATCTCCCGGAGTTCACTCAGACTCACGTCCATCGAGTCTGTGATGCCATCCAGCCATCTCATCCTCGGTCGTCCCCTTCTCCTCCTGCCCCCAATCCCTCCCAGCATCAGTCTTTTCCAATGAGTCAACTCTTTGCATGAGGTGGCCTAGAGTAGTCAAATTCATAAAGACAGAAAGTGGAAGGGTTGTTGCCACGGGAATGGGAGAAGGTGGGAGAGGGGTTAATGTTCAGTGGGGACAGAGTTTCAATTTGACAAGATGAAGCGGTCTGTGGGTGGATGGTGGTGACGGCTGACAGCAATGTGAGTGTGCCTAATACCACTGAACTGTAAACTTTTTGTATATTTGACCACAATTTAAAATACAAAAAAAATCTAAATGGCCACATTATGAATAAGCAATAAAAAGACAATTAGTATATGATTTATATATATAATACACACACATATATATGTGTGCGTGTGTGTGTGTTTTAATGAGCCTCTGGGCGACTTGACCCAAGGCGGCTTGTTCTTCCCTTGTGGACACAGATTCTTTGAGAGATGGAGTCTATATCCCTTTCCTTAGGCTTGCATCTGAATGGACTCGTGACTAGCTCATCACCAAAACAATGCAACAAAAATGCCACAGAGTGACTTAATCTAGATCAGAAAAGTCCATTCGACCATTCAACTTCTGCCTTGTCTGCTGGGTGGTTTGTGTTGGGACCCCTGAGCTTCCAAGGAAGGAGTCTGAGCAGCCCCCAGGGCTGCCATGCTGAGAGGAAACTTAGGTGGCATAGACGCCCACGCCTAGATGCTCCTGGTCAGCAGCGCCAGCTCCAGTCCTGGCTGGCAGCTTCAGACAGCACAGGGCAGAGAGAAGCCATCCCTCCTGGCCTCAGATGAGCTCCTGACCCCAGAATCCACCTGCATGGTAGAAGAGTTGTTTTTAGCTGTTAATTCCCCAAGTGTCTACTGTTAACACAGCAATAGTTGCTGGAACACTCACATCACATATGGAAACACTGTCCCTTTGAAATCTCTGTGTGAGGTTTCACACTTTCCCTCTCCCCATCTCCTCCACCTGGGCTCCCTCCCTCCCTCTCCCCTTCCTACAAAGGCACAAACAAGTCAACCTAAAATGTCTTCTGAGTGTGACCCCAGATTGAATTACTAAGGAGTCCTGCAGCATCCTCTGCTGTGGAAATGTTCTCTGAGTTCATGTTTTTTGCTTTTTCCTTCTTTTTTATTTTTTAAATTATCAAAGTATGATAACACAACTACAGGAGACTTGAAAATATAGAACAAATGACATATAGTTCCACTATATATTGCAGTTACTTTTTAAGTAGATAAGATTTTATTTGGAGTTTCAATATCAAACTCTCCAAAATTAATAGAATGAATAGGCAGAAAAGTAGAAGGATACAGTGGACCTGAAAAGCACTATGAGCCAATTCAACATGATTAAGATTTATTTTCACACAACAGCAGGATACAAATTCTATTAAAATTCCCATAGATTATAAACTGGGGGACACTAGAACATATCCAGGGACATAAAACAAAGTGCAAAAATTTCATGGTCTAAAAGTATTGACATCACACAGAGTCTGGTCTCTGAGTTCATGTTTGAAAATGAAGACAAGACAGAAAATCACTCAGCCATAAAAAGGAACAAAATTGTGCCACTTACAGAGACGTGGATGGACCTAGAGACTGTTGTACAGAGTGAAGTAAGTCAGAAAGAAAAAAACAAATACTGTATATTAATGCATATATGTGGAATCTGGAAAAATGATACAGATGAACTTATTTACAAAGCAGAAGTAGAAACATGGATGTTGAGAACAAATTTATAGATACCAAGGCAGGAAGAAAGGGTTGGTGGGGTGAATTGGGAGATTGATATATACATACCATTGATACTAGCATGAAATAAATAACTAATGAGAACCTACTGTATACCCCAGGGAACTCTACTTAATGCTCTGTGGTGACCCAGATGGGAATAAAATCCAAAAGGAGGGGAAATGTGTGTTACGTACAGCTAATTCACTTTGCTATACCGTAGAAGCTAACACAACGTGGTAAAGCAACACAGTTCAGTTCAGTTCAGTCGCTCAGTGTGTCTGACTCTTTGCGACCCCATGAATCGCAGCACACCAGGCCTCCCTGTCCATCACCATCTCCCGGAGTTCACTCAGACTCACGTCCATCGAGTCCGTGATGCCATCCAGCCATCTCATCCTCGGTCGTCCCCTTCTCCTCCTGCCCCCGATCCCTCCCAGCATCAGAGTCTTTTTCAATGAGTCAACTCTTCGCATGAGGTGGCCAAAGTACTGGAGTTTCAGCTTTAGCATCAGTCCTTCCAAAGAAATCCCAGGGCTGATCTCCTTCAGGATGAACTGGTTGGATCTCCCTGCAGTCCAAGGGCCTCTCAAGAGTCTTCTCCAACACCACAGTTCAAAAGCATCGATTCTTCGGCACTCAGCTTTCTTCACAGTCCAACTTTCACATCCATACATGACCACAGGAAAAACCATAGCCTTGACTAGGCGGACCTTAGTCGGCAAAGTAATGTCTCTGCTTTTGAATATACTATCCAGGTTGGTCATAACTTTTCTTCCAAGGAGTAAGCGTCTTCTAATTTCATGGCTGCAGTCACCATCTGCAGTGATTTTGGAGCCCAAAAAAATAAAGTCTGACACTGTTTCCACTGTTTCCCCATCTATTTCCCATGAAGTGATGGGACCGGATGCCATGATCTTCGTTTTCTGAATGTTGAGCTTTAAGCCAACTTTTTCGCTCTCCTCCTTCACTTTCATCAAGAGGCTTTTTAGCTCCTCCTCACTTTCTGCCATAAGGGTGGTGTCATCAGCATATCTGAGGTTATTGATATTTCTCCCGGCAATCTTGATTCCAGCTTGTGTTTCTTCCAGTCCAGCGTTTCTCATGATGTACTCTGCATATAAGTTAAATAAGCAGGGAGACAATATACAGCCTTGACGTACTCCTTTTCCTATTTGGAACCAGTCTGTTGTTCCATGTCCAGTTCTAACTGTTGCTTCCTGACCTGCATACAGATTTCTCAAGAGGCAGGTTAGGTAGCCTGATATTCCCATCTCTTTCAGAATTTTCCACAGTTTATTGTGATCCACACAGTCAAAGGCTTTGGCATAGTCAATAAAGTGGAAATAGATGTTTTTCTGGAACTCTCTTGCTTTTTCCATGATCCAGCGGATGTTGGCAACTTGATCTCTGGTTCCTCTGCCTGTTCTAAAACCAGCTTGAACATCAGGGAGTTCATGGTTCACATATTGCTAAAGCCTGGCTTGGAGAATTTTGAGCATTACTTTACTAGCATGTAAAGCAACTATACGCCAATAAATTTTTTTTTTTTTTTTTTAAGAAAATGAAGTCAGGTCACCACCCGTGCGAAAAGATTTTACTGGGAAGGTTGTCCATTCAGAGCTCTTCTTTCTCCACTGGTGCCCTTTCTTGTTGCAAGAGTGCTCTCTGGCCCTCTGGCTTTTCCAGGTTAAGCCCCACTGGACACGTGCCTCTAGCAACTTGGCTCTGAGCATCACTCAACTCTGCCCTCTGCTGGGTGAGGGAATGGGTCCCAGCCTTTCCGTGGAAGCGTGGGGGGCTGCCCGGCCCGTGGGCCACCGTGGTTTGGTTGTGACTGTTCTGTCCCCACAGGGCACAGGCGAGACATTACTGGGGGTGGGTGAGGTTTCACTCCCTGCCCTGCTGCACACCGGTTCATCCCAGGCAAGTCACTTTGGTCCTGGGCTGCCCTTCTGTTTGTTGCGTTTGAGGTGACAAGCACCAGCCCACTTGAAGGGCCTTATGTCATTCACTGGACAGTGATGACTGTTCTGACACTTGAGCTGCTGAGGGGTACAAAGAAGACCCTGCCTTCCTGAAGCTCAGGTACTTGCAGGCAAGGCACATGTCTGGAAGCAACCAAGTACATGAGCGGATTTTCACATGCGAGAACTACTGTGGGGAACAGAAGGGAAGGGAGGCCCTGGGGCACACTGGGGAGGGGGTGTCACAGCCGGTGACATCTGAGAGCTGTTAATTATGCAGAAATCTGCAGATTTTCACTAAATCATATCTGACGTTTAGAAATAATGATTACCTGAGCTGACCGCCCAGCTCTTCTGCCAGAATCAAAGCTCTACCCAGGAGCCTGACCCCTGTCACATTTCAGCAGTGATATTTTATGACAAAGCTTATACATTATGGTCAGAGTCTTGTGGTTTCTAAATGATCTGTGTTTCCTAAAAATCTATGTTGTGGATGCATCCTGAGAGGGTGTCACTCTGTTATCTGTGTGTCTGGACTCCTGCTCTGTTCACTGGGGCCAGAGGCCACCCCTTAAGCCCCTTGAATTCTTCCACCGTGCCCCTGCGTGACAGAAGCAGTGGAGCCCAGCGGCCCCCCTGTGGGTTGGTTTCATCACTCAGTCGTATCCGACTCTGTGACCCAAGGGACTATAACCTGCCAGGCTCCTCTGTCTATGGGATTTACCAGGCAAGAATACTGGAGTGAGTTGCCATTTCTTTATGAGGTACCAGTCTGGGGGACCCTGTAGGTTGTAGCCCTTAACCTTCTGCGTCTGAGCCCCTCCCTTTGGTGGTAATCTTTCTGGAACATTGAACTCTGGCCTTGCCATTAGCATCTCATTGTGAATGAGGCTCCCCCCACCACCGCCCTCTGCAGGCATGATACCCCAGGGGGTGGCCGTACTGAGGGCTCTTGAAGCGCACTTGTGGCCATTTAAGTTCAATTGTAAATTAATTGAAAATAAAGAAAAATGCATCCCTCAGTTGTAAAGTTTTCAAGTACTTTAGTACTTGAGTAAAGTAATTGAGTACTCAGTTGCAAAGAAGCACATTTCAAGTACTCAGTAGCCACAGGTGAGTGGCTGGTCGGTTAGACAGTGCAGGTATGGAATACGCTCACCTTCACAAAAAGTTCTCCTGGGAGTCCCTGATCACCTGCTGGTTGAGAATGGAATGCAGGGATGCAAAGATCCCTTCCCCCCAGCTCCCCACCCTGGCCTGGGCCCTTTCCTCCTCCTCTCAGGCTCAGTCTTCCCTGAAGGGACAGAAAGTGAGAGTTCCACCAGGCTCTTCTGTCTGTCCATGGAATTCTCCAGGCAAGAATACTGGAGTGGGTAGTCATGTTCTTCTCCAGAGCATCTTCCTGACCCGGGGATCAAACCCAGGTCTCCTGCATTGCAGGCAGATTCTTTACCTTCTGAGTCACTTACCAGACAGAAGGCAGCTCTTTCAACTGAACTGGAATCCAGTTCTTTCTAACATGGCTCTGTGGACATTGTGAAGCAACGCTGGTCCTTTGCAGGAAGACTGCTGCATTGGAGGCTGTTTTGCAGCATCCTTGGTCTCTGTCCACTAATGACAGCAACCTCCCTCCTTTCCATTGTGATTACCAAAAACACATCTCCAGACATGACTGCATGTGCTGCCTGGTGGACTGACCCCCCATGACAGTGAGTCCTGATGGCCCAGCTGAGTGGGAGGTGAGGGGGCCTGAAGGACCTGCAGGTTTTCTGAGATCAGACACCTGGAATGATTTTTTTAGCTTCTCAGAGGCTAGACAAGGATGAACAGACCTGGGACTGCTCAGCCTCTTGGATGGGCAGCTTCCTCCTCTGGACAGTGGGCTTGCCACCCTCTCATAGGGCAGTGAGAAGCGTTAACGGAAACAGTGGATGCAGGGAACTAGCTCAGTTCATGGTCCCAGATGGGTTCAGCCACTGCATTTTCAAAATTTTAGCCTAGTGGATTTGGAAAGTCTCTGTGATTTTCTCAAGGATTGGGTGGGCCCTGGGCAGGGCAGGGAGAGGGTGGCAGTGAGGAGGAGATGGTGTGAGAGGGAGCCCTGAGGCCCCAGCCCTGTAGCCTGCCTGCCAGGTTGCCCCAGGCTCTCTTCCTCCCTCTGCAGGACTAATGGTGCTCATAACTCTTGGGGGCTGGTTGCGCTTCTCCCAGCACTTGCCCAATTCCAAGGCTACTGTCAGTTACTCTCAGCCCCACGCCAGGAGTAAAGGAAGAATTAGAATTGTCTGGAGGAAAGGAAAGAGTGAATCCGCTGCCCAAGGTCAATGATGCCAAGCCTGGGGTCCCCTGGAGTCACCTAGGTCCTCATGTCATTAAATATCACATATTAATCCTGTTTTTTTCATGCTTAAAATTCTTTGGGGGTCTCCCATTACTCTTGGGGTTCATTTAAAAACCTGTGGGATCCAGACCCTGCCTATCTTCTAGCCTCATTTCTCACTCCACACTGTGGTCCTTCCTACTTTGGGGTCTCTGCTAGGCACACTCCCTCCCCCACCCAACACACACCTGTATGAGTTTAAGGACTCTGCGTTGCAAGCCCAGCCCAGTGCCTGATGTATGCTTTTTTCATTTAAGCACTTTGTAATTATGTTATTAAATGAACACCTATCTTGATTAATGGGTGAGTGTGCAAAGATGGGGAAATAAGACCTGAAATTAACTGCTTTGGCCTAAAGTCATTGTTACCATTCCTCCAGGTTCCTCACCAGCCACATCCTCTCACCCACCAGCGGATTCACATGCGCATTCTCTCTGGACACCTGTCACTTCCAAAGCTACAGAAATGACAAAACCAAACCGAAAAGCATGTCAAAACCCCAGCAGGTCAATCGATCAGCAAAACAAAGGCTTTTTTCATTAATACTCAAAGCTTTGGGTTCCAGTTCTAATCCGCATCTCAGATGTTGCCCTGCCCTCCCCCCCCCAAAGGCATTCTGGACCTAGGAAGCCTGAGCAACTGACTTGTGGGAGGGGGAGGAAAGCGCCAGGAAGCCTGGCCACTGGGAGATGCCTTCCAACAGTGCTTCCAAAAAGATGGGCCAGCGTCCAGCCCCAATGGGCCTTAAAGGAATAAGGAGGGCCAATTTATTGTTGATGGAACTTGAAAAGCCCTTTGGAATTACTTTGCAAAGTTTAACATTTACCACTTATCCCAGACATTCTACACTGAGCTTTACATCCCAAGCGATTTTCACACTCTGTGCAAAGATCTGTGCCCCAGATGTTCTTTGTGACACTCTGCATCATGGAGAAAACAGTCCGCCCATCAACAGAAGGACCCAGCACATCGTGTGCATCACTGTGGGGTATGGGGACGTTCTTAGGACAAGAAGTCTAAAAAAATGTTGAAGGGAAAAAGCACCTTTCAGAACAATATAGTATCATATAGTTTACATCTATATATATTTGAAATAATGAGTCGTTTTAGGATGTGAAGGGGAGTTGATGGGCTGTGGGGTCATAAAGGAGGGAATGGCTTCCAGGAGGGACATTCAGCAGACACTGGAAGGAGGAAATGGGGAGAGAGGAGAAGATGCCCAGCCCTGAGAAAGGAGGTGAAAAAGCGCCAAGGTGGGTCACATGACCCTGCCAAAACAGTCAGGGTCCTTGCTGGGTACTGGTGGGGGGACCCAGGCCATAAAAGAGGGTGGAGGCTGCTGGAATCACCTAGGACCCCTTGTCCTGAGAGAAGGAGCGAGGCCTTCCAAACCTTGTAAACGGGGATGACAGGGCGAAATGTGGAATTGCTAGTGTGTAGCTGTAAAAACGATCCCCACCCTCTCTTAGGGAGGGAAAATGCTCAGAAGCATCCTGAAGCCGAGGCAGAAGTGGGCTGGAAAGGCGCCAGGAACTGTTGGGGGGCGATGCTCGGCCGCGTCCTGAGAGGGCGCTGGTCTCTGCTGCCAAGCGAGATGACGTCTGTGACCCCTGGCCTTGCCGCTCTGCACTGTGCGGGGCCTCTATAGGTTGACTCGGAGGGCAGACGTGAGAATACGACACTCAGGCACTGGGGAAAGTAACTCAAGACAGCAGAGGAGATTTAGTCCCTGAAACACAGCAGATGGCTCTCTTCTCCTGAGGAGGGGCTGGGGGTGGGAAAGGGGCACTGAACTTCTGACTACAGAGCCCTTGTGGTCTCTTCTGCTCAGTCACCTTGGGTTAGGCTTCCCCATCCTGATTCATTATCAGGATGTCCTGTGTTCAGGGAAAACGTGGGGAGCAGACCCTTTCTATGCCATAAAAGTCACTGGAACCACCAGCTCCAATCAGTGTCAGTGATCTTGGATCGGTGTTACGATTGAGCTTGCCCCGAAGGGAAACATGAAGGATACTGTCCCTATACACTCCACATTCCCAGACAGAGGAGGATATGTAACCAACACCACCAGGGATGCTGAAGGAGGGGAGAGGCCTTTAATGCGAATGTTTTACCATGGAGTGCATATCACGTTCATAATCCGAAATGCAGTAAGAAAAGAAAATGACCTAAGCAACTGTTTCAGCATCACCCTTCCTGGTTGTTTGTCCGTGGAGGGGATTCCAGATCCCGGTCAAGGCCAGGATGGCTGAAGGCAGGTGGACTTCTGCCCCCACAGAATGCAATTCACTCTCGTTGCACTGGCATTTATGCGCTTCCTGGGATTTGGGATTTCGGGAGTTATGGCAGTGATTTCCTAGTCTAACACAACCACTAGCTCATACTCATAACAGGGGACTTTTTTAGAAAGAAGGAGACTGTGTGCCAGGCTCTGACTGGGCACGGTGTGTGACTCCTTCATTTAACCCTTATAATCATCCCTTGTGGTAGGTCCTGCGATTTGCCCATTTTACAGATGAGGAAGCTCCGGCACAGTGAGCTATTGCCTCTAAAAGTCTTTGAACTTATTTTAAATACAAAAATTTAAAAAGAGAAATGGATTCCTCCTACATGGTAGGAATGTAAATTGCTGCAGCCACCTTGGAGAACAGTACAGAGGCTCCTAAGAAAACTGAAAAATAGAATTGCCATGTGGCCCAGCAATCCCACTCCTGGACATGTATCCATAGAGAACTCCAATTCAAAGAAATACACGCACCCCTATGTTCACAGCTTCCCTGGTGGCTCAGACGGTAAAGAATCTACCTGCAATGCGGGTGACCTGGGTTCGATCCCTAAGTTGGGAAGATTCCCTGGAGGAGGGCGTGGCAACCCACTCCAGTATTCTTGCCTGGAGAATCCCCATAGACCGAGGATCCTGGCAGGGCTACAGTCCACGGGGTTGCAAAGAGATGGACATGATGGAGCGGCTAAGCACATACACACTATGTTCATAGCAGCACCAGTTTATAATAGTCAAGATTTGAAAATAACCTAAGTGTCCACTAACAGATGAGTGCATAAAGAAGATGTGGTACATATATAATGGAATATTACTTGACTCAAACTACTGCACGATTGCACTCATCTCACACGCTAGTAAAGTAATGCTCAAAATTCTCCAAGCCAGGCTTCAGTAATACGTGAACCGTGAACTTCTAGATGTTGAAGCTGGTTTTAGAAAAGGCAGAGGAACCAGAGATAAAATTGCCAACATTCTCTCGATCATTGAAAAAGCAAGAGAGTTCCAGAAAAACATACATTTCTGCTTTATTGACTATGCCAAAGCCTTTGACTGTGTGGATCACAATAAACTGTGGAAAAGTCTGAAATAGATGGGAATACCAGACCACCTGACCTGCCTCTTGAGAAACCTCTATGCAGGTCAGGAAGCAACAGTTAGAACTGGACATGGAACAACAGACTGGTTCCAAACAGGAAAAGGAGTACCTCAAGGCTGTATATTGTACCCTGCTTATTTAACTTATATGCAGAGTACATCATGAGAAGCGCTGGGTTGGAAGAAGCACAAGTTGGAATCAAGATTGCCAGGAGAAATATCAATAACCTCAGATATGCAGATGACACCACCCTTATGGCAGAAAGTGAAGAGGAACTAAAAAGCCTCTTGATGAAAGTGAAAGTGGAGAGTGAAAAAGTTGGCTTAAAGCTCAACATTCAGAAAACGAAGATCATGGCATCTGGTCCCATCACT
Organism: Oreotragus oreotragus; assembly: GCA_006410675.1. NCBI lineage: Eukaryota > Metazoa > Chordata > Mammalia > Artiodactyla > Bovidae > Oreotragus > Oreotragus oreotragus. Next base: position 498,491 of record SJYX01006303.1, on the reverse strand, counting down.
TCATGGGAAATAGATGGGGAAACAGTGGAAACAGTGTCAGACTTTATTTTTGGGGGCTCCAAAATCACTGCAGATGGTGACTGCAGCCATGAAATTAAGAGACGCTCCTTGGAAGAAAAGTTATGAGTAACCTAGATAGCATATTTAAAAGCAGAGACATTACTTTGCCGACAAAGGTCCATATAGTCAAGGCTATGGTTTTTCCAGTAGTCATGTATGGATGTGAGAGTTGGACTGTGAAGAAATCTGAGCACTGAAGTATTGATGCTTTTGAACTGTGGTGTTGGAGAAGACTCTTGAGAGTCCCTTGGACTGCCAGGAGATCCAACCAGTCCATTCTGAAGGAGATCAGCCCTGGGATTTCTTTGGAGGGAATGATGTTGAGGCCGAAACTCCAGTACTTTGGCCACCTCATGAGAAGAGTTGACTCACTGGAAAAGACTCTGATGCTGGGAGGGATTGGGGGCATTAGGAGAAGGGGACAACAGAGGATGAGGTGGCTGGATGGCAACACTGACTCAATGGACGTGAGTCTGAGTGAACTCCGGGAGTTGGTGATGGACAGGGAGGCCTGGCATGCTGCGATTCATGGGGTCGCCAAGATTCAGACACGACTGAGCGACTGAACTGAACTGACATAAGACCTATGTTATCTGTTAGTCAGTCATGGGTTTCTTTTGGAAATTACTTAAGACAATGGTTTTCAAAATGTGGTCCCCAGACAAGCGTCAGGTCATCACTGGCACTAGAGACCTTGGAATGCAGACTCTCAGGCCCCACCCCAGATGGACTGAATCAGAAGCTCTGGGTGGAGCCCAGCAAGTTGTGCTTTAACAAGCCCTCCAGGGGATTAGGATGGTTAAGGCTTGAATTAAAAAGAAAGTAAACCATCAATGGTCCCTGAATGAATCCTCATGGGATCTTTCAGAACTAAGTGGTTCCTCTGAAGACTTCTTGGAGCTAGAAATTAGTTCAGTGCTTCTCACATTTGAAGATGAACAGAGTCCCTTTCGAGGCTGGCTGGGCCCCACCCCTAGAGACTCTGACTCGGCAGGTCTGGGGTGGGACCTGAGAATTTGCATTCCTGATGAGTCCCCAGGCTCTGCAGGTGCTGCTGGTTGGGGAGCACACTTGGCGAGCAACAGAAGGTGTCAGTGCCCAGGGAGGACTATGGCCAACTTAGAAAACCCCCTTCACAGGGATCCCTTTTTATTTCTTGAAATAAAAGAAATAAGTAGCTCTTGGATCCACTAATAATTGGAGTGTCTACTTATTGAGCTCCTACTGCACATTAGACCCTGGGTGGGAGCACTGGTTTCACACTGGAAGATTCCAGAACTGCACTCTGATCCAAGAGAACAAGCACTTATTTCTTGAAATAAGAAACAGATTTCTAACTGTGAGGAGAGGCAGTCTTCTGCATTGCAGGGAGATTCTTTACTGTCTGAGCCACCAGGGGAACCCCCCAGCGCTTTATCCCTGACTGTGAGACTGCCATCTTTGAATGGAGACTGAAAGGCAGTTACAAAATAGGAGCCAATATAGTCACAGCCCATGAAGAAGTGCATCCGGGGACAGAGTGACGGGTTGGGGGTCTCCTCTCTACAGGCTCCTTCTTCTGAGAGCACTGGGTGTCCCCTTGAGGCTGGGTTCCCTGCCCATCTCAGGCTCCCTCTGGAGGGGGAAGTTATATCTAGGAGGTCCTTCTCCAGTGCAGAGGGCAGAGGAAGGTGGCTTAGGGGAGTGTTATGGGGTGCCTGCAAACAGCGGGGAGTGTTATGGGGTACTTGCAAACAGCGGGGAGTGTTATGGGTACCTGCAAACAGCGGGGAGTGTTGTGGAGTACCTGCAAACAGCGGGGAGTGTTGTGGGGTACCTGCAAACAGCGGGGAGTGTTGTGGGGTACCTGCAAACAGCGGGGAGTGTTGTGGGTGCCTGCAAACAGCGGGGAGTGTTGTGGGTGCCTGCAAACAGCGGGGAGTGTTGTGGGTGCCTGCAAACAGCGGGGAGTGTTGTGGGTGCCTGCAAACAGCGGGGAGTGTTGTGGGGTGCCTGCAAACAGCGGGGAGTGTTGTGGGGTGCCTGCAAACAGCCAGGAGATGACAGGTCCACACAGGTCTCTCAGGTCACTCTTGCACACAGGAAAAGCAGAGAGAGATGCCTTAGCAGGCCTGTGAGGTGTTAGCTGGGAAGGGCCATGCAGGGTCCTCCAGTGGGATGTATGAGTACACAGAGGACAGTGTGTACGTGACTTGCTAAGATTTCCTTTTTTAAGAATGCATGTTTAATTCAAACACAGTCCACAAGATCGGCATTGATGGTCTTTTACCGTTTGTCTTTAAAAATCTCGAAACCAATAAATCTCAGTAAATTAAGAGATCTGTCCAAGCATAATTTTGGCTCTTATTGGTAGAAAACATATTTTAAGATGGAAAAATACTTTCTCAGTGGGTCCCTCACTAAATAGGCCTGGGAGTCAAGAGAAAAGTGATGTGAGAAGCGAACAAGCGTGAGTTGAAGACCTACTAGGCGTTAGGCGCTGGGGCCTGGTCCTGTCTCTGAGGAAGGCCCAGAACCGAGGTGAGTGCGCGACTGTGCATCACAGGGGATGAGGCAGAGAGAGGCCACTGTACAGGAGGGGAGTCTAAGGTAGGGGTGGGGTGGGGACGGGGACACGGGGCTCTTGGGAACAACAGGGCTGGTTAGATGAAGAGGACAGAGCAGGGTTTGACAGCAGGATGGGTGCCCTGATGGGAACCTGGTGCTCTGAGAGGACCACAGCACTTTCAATGGCTGGAGGGCAGTGGGGTGTGGAGCCACTGGCTCTGACACTGATGGTGTGGCCCTGACCAACACAATGCCTGGCAGACAGAAAGGATGTCAAAACAAGAGATACGCTTAGAAGGGAGAGAGGGTGAAGGACTTGGGAATTAACTGAATGTGAAGAAGGGAGGAAAGGAAGGGCATCAAGGGCGCTCTTGGATCCACTAATCATTGGATCCAAGATCCAAGAGTATCCCCAGATCCCGGAGTGTCTGTTTGTTGCGCTCCTACTGCACACTAGACCCTGGGTGGGAGCACTAGTTTCACATGGAAGATTCCAGAACTGCAGTCTGGTCCAAGGCTGTGGCTAGGGGATCCATCTTGAAGCAAGCACACTGTTTAATTTGAATTTCTTGATTATTTTGGGTTGAAGGAAGAATGAATGGTTAAGAGGAGGTGAGACTCTCCCAACCATCCCAAGTAGGACCTCTACTAAGTTCTAGGGATTCCAAGAAGGTGAAAATGTTCTCCCTGCCCTTAACAAACTCATAATTTAGTAAGACAGATGCACTGACAGATAATTAAAAAATAATCTGTCAAATATGTTAAAGAGACACACACACAATGCCATGGAAATCTGTTGGAAGGTTATTTAATCCACTAGGAGAAGAAGAGTGATCCAAAAAGGCTTCCTGGAGGAACTGACACAGGAGTTAGTTTTACAGCTTTCTGCACAGGTCCTTCAGGTGTGGGGCTTGGCTTAGGGTGGGCCACTCGCTGAGGTAGTAAATACCGAAAGAGGAGCAGGTTGGAGAAAAAGGTGACAAGTTCAGGTTCAGACAGGTTGCCTCTGAGGCTTCTGTACAACTCCAAGGAGTGATGTCAGGTAGGTACTGGATACGTAGGTCTGCCACTGGTCCCATTTTATAGATGGGAAAATTAAGGCTCAGACTGGCTAAGTACCCTGCTGACTGACAGCAACACAGCTGGATAATCACAGATTTGAGCTTCAAATCCAAGCCAAGTGGTGCTGGAGGCTAGTCAGCTGTCCTGTGGCCCTGTGGGGACCGCCCTAGACACACGCTTGGTGGCCCAGTCAACTGGGCCATCAGTCTAGAAAGACCTTTCAGAGAGTTTCTGAAGATGATCAACAGAAGGGAGAAGATTTAATTAACGGGAACAGGAGGGCAAAAAAATGACTCCTATTAGAATGAGCTCACGTTCTCTTGTCTGGTTTCCTTTCGATGGTGAGATAAGAAGGAAAATGGCAGAATTTCAAGTTCCACCCAAACCACCAGGAACCCTTCCCAGTGCCCAGAACCCACAACCTTCGCCCCCCACGTCGCCCTCCCACCGACACGCCACCCTCAGGGCCCACCCCAATCTTGCCCTCTGTGATGTGAGCCAGCAGCATCTTGGAGAGAGGCCCGGGAGGCTCCCCCACAACCAGCTGCCTCCAGAGTAGGTGAGCAAAAAGCTTTGTGATGCTCTTCCCCTCCATTTGGAGAGGAGGGAAACAGAAGCCCACGTTATGGGGTCTTGAGTTTGGCACAGCCCAGCCTTGACACCTTCTTCCTGGCCTGACTTTTACTTGGAGTGTTAGCTCTCAATAACAACTAGGACAGACAAGTCACATATGTCCATAACCAGAGCCATGTGGTCCAACAAGGAGTAGGGACTAGGACTCAGGAGCAGGGGATGGCCTGAGTCAGGACCTCAGGCAAGTCACAGAGAGGACTCATGTGGACTAAATCCTTGCCCTTTCAGCAAACAGTTAGCTTCTCCAAAACTAACATTAAAATTTTAACAAAAACCAAATTGGTTTTTTCCCATGACTCCGCTATGAGATTTCCTTCCCTATGTGTTTGCTAGTGGTTTCTGTCTTACTAACAGTAACTGTCCCAGGGGCCCTGCTTGAGGCTGGCATGTTGGCCACTCACTCCTTGTGTTCAGAAAGACAGCTTTCTTCACAGGAAGTTCCTGGGGGCTCCTGATCTGCACCCACGCTAACCACCCAGCCCTCCTCCCGCCTCAGTCCAGGCAGGTGTCTGGCATCCCTTCCTCCTTCAGCCAGGTTGCTAAGGAAGGATTTGGCATGAGCAGTTGCTTGACAACAGGAACCCCTATTACCCACCCTCACATCCTCTACATGACTACATGTAGCATCACCCAGAATATCCCCAGATCCCGGTTCAGAGGCTGGGCAGTGGCCCCTCAAGTTCCCAGGGTCATTTTTATGTCCTCCCCTTGGCCTCCTCCTGTCATATGAGACCAGTCTCCCCTGCTCTCCCCTGTCCCTTAGCTTGAATTTCTGACCCTGAGATGAAACAGAGTGCAAATACTTTATCTGGCACGTCTACAAAATACCAGCATGGGGGGAGTATTAGTGTGCTGGTGCTGCCATAACAAACCACCACAGACTGGGTGGTTTAAACAACAGAAATTTATGGCCACACAGTTTTGGAGGCCAGAAGTCCAAAATCAAGGTGTAGGCAGGTTTGGTTCCTTCCAAGATTTAGCTTCAGGTGGTTTGCTGGCTGTCTATGGCATTCCTTGGCCTGTGGGAGCATCACCCTGATCTCTGCCTTTGTCCATACGTGTTGTTTCTCCTGTGTGTCCAAATACTCTGTCCAAATTCTCCCTTTTTATGAAGATAATGGAAATAGTGACAGACTATTTTCCTAGTCTTCAAAATCACTGCAGATGGTGACCACAGCCACAAAATTTAAAAAACGCTTGCTCCTTGGAAGAAAAGCTATGACAAACCTAGACAGAGTATTAAAAAGCAGAGACATCACTTTGCCAACAAAGGTTCATACAGTCAAACTATGGTTTTTCCAGTAGTCAGGTATGGATGTGAGAGTTCGACCGAAAAGATGGTTGAGCACTGAAGAATTGGTGCTTTTGAACTGTGGTGCTGGAGAAGACTCTTGAGAGTCCCTTGGACAGCAAGGAGATCCAACCAGTCCATCCTAAAGGAAATCAGTCCCTTAATATTCATACTGAAGCTGAAGCTCCAATACTTTGGCCACCTGATGCGAAGAACTGACTCACTGGAAAAGACCCTGATGCAGAGCAAGATTGAAGGCAGGAGGAGAAGGGGACGACAGAGGATGAGATGGTTGGATGGCATCACTGACTCAATGGACTTGAGTCTGAGCAAGCTCTGGGAGTTGGTGATGGACAGGGAAGACTGGCGTGCTGCAGTCTCTGGGACTGCCAAGAGTCGGATACGACTGAGTGACTGAACACCAATAAAGACATAGTCATATTGGATTAGGGACCATCCAAATGACCTCGTCTTAACTAACTATATCTGAAGCAACCCTACTCCAAATAAGGTCCCGTTCTGGGGGACTGGGAGTTAGGACTTTAACGTATGAGTTTTGGTGGGGAGAGATGCAAGTCAGCTTATAACAGGGGTGGAGAAGAGAAACAGGAAGGAAGGAAGCTGATATAGAGTCTTGCTCCTTGGAAGAAAAGCTATGACAAACCTAGACAGAGTATTAAAAAGCAGAGACATCACTTTGCCAACAAAGGTTCATACAGTCAAACTATGGTTTTTCCAGTAGTCAGGTATGGATGTGAGAGTTCGACTGAAAAGATGGTTGAGCACTGAAGAATTGGTGCTTTTGAACTGTGGTGCTGGAGAAGACTCTTGAGAGTCCCTTGGACAGCAAGGAGATCCAACCAGTCCATCCTAAAGGAAATCAGTCCCTGAATATTCATGCTGAAGCTGAAGCTCCAATACTTTGGCCACCTGATGCAAAGGACTGACTCACTGGAAAAGACCCTGATGCAGAGCAAGATTGAAGGCAGGAGGAGAAGGGGACGACAGAGGATGAGATGGTTGGATGGCATCACTGACTCAATGGACTTGAGTCTGAGCAAGCTCTGGGAGTTGGTGATGGACAGGGAAGACTGGCGTGCTGCAGTCTCTGGGATTGCCAAGAGTCGGATACGACTGAGTGACTGAACACCAATAAAGACATAGTCATATTGGATTAGGGACCATCCAAATGACCTCGTCTTAACTAACTATATCTGAAGCAACCCTACTCCAAATAAGGTCCCGTTCTGGGGGACTGGGAGTTAGGACTTTAACGTATGAGTTTTGGTGGGGAGAGATGCAAGTCAGCTTATAATGGGGGTGGAGAAGAGAAACAGGAAGGAAGGAAGCTGATATAGAGCTTACCATCCAGCAGTTTTCAACCGTGGGCAGCTGGTTATCCCACAGGGACTTGGGAGACAGTGGGGACCCCCCGTTGGGGTGGATGCTGAGCGGTTTGTCCCCCAGCTCCCATTCACCCATGACAGAGGCTGCTCTCAAGGGACACAGTTCCTGGGGGCTTCCTGCTGCTGTGCAGACAGAGGGGGCCCCAGTGTCCAGACAGAACCTCCCCTCCCAAGCCAAAAGACAGGGCTGCTGGCAGCTAGACCTAGGGCTGAGCGGGTAGTGCCCCAAATGGGAAAGGGTGATGGGATGTGCTGACGTCACCAAGCCCCTCCCCTGACTCCCAAAGCCTTCCTGGTCACCAAGTCTGTGAACACAACTTTGGCGTCTGGATCATCACACAGGGCCCAGAGATGATGGGTCTCCTCGGTCCTCAGCATCTTCACTGAGATCTGATACGCCACTGTCCACTATGGCCAGACCCGGTGCTCAAATTTTGGAGGAAAACCACACCCAGGGGGAGCCTTATGGTTCATGACAGGGTGGTGGAGCCCAGCCCCTGGAAAGCTGGGATTTTAGAGACGATGGGGGTAGGGCGAGGGGGGCTGGGGTGAAGGCTGACTCTGACTCACCAAGCCTTGTTCTTTCTACACATTAGCACAGCCAGCATCTCTCCCCCAGACACACCATCTGGGCGGGTCTGTAGCGTGCTTTGGGAAGACAGGCAGGGGCAGGCACGGGAGGGTCTCACCTTCTGCCAGCCCCGTCTTTTACATGAGGTTCCCCGGGCAGTAGGCAGGGGACCAGGAGCCAGGCCCCCAGGTGCTTCTGTCTCCTCTAAGCTTCGTCCGAGCCTCAGCCTGTGCTGGATGCCTGCCCACCAGACCAGGAGCAGGGCGGGGAGGCAGGCACCACCACAGAGACAATCCCATCCAACTCCTTCATTCTAGACGTGGAAACAGGGGCCTACGGGCAGAAGTGAACTGCTACAAGCCTCACACCGACTCCATCATGGTGTATGAGGCTATAGTTAATAATCAAACGCTTAAGATCTATTGAACAGGCCCTGGCATATTAAGAGCTCATTAGAAAATTTCTGATTTTATCATCAGAACAACTCATAGGAAAGTGTTATTTACTGTCTCTGTGTGACAGATGCGGAAACTGAGGTCCAGATGAACTTGGCCGAGTGTGGCCCTGGGTTTCTGGGACAGGGCCACCTTAGGATGGGCCGTGCAGCTCAGGCAGGGTGGGGAGCCCCAAAGCACACAGGCCTCCCACATTCCACCTTGGCTCAGCCCCAGCGACAGGAACAGACAGGGAGCACCGCGGGGCCTGTCTGCCACCAGATCAAAGCACGAGGGGGGGGCCGCCAGCTCTGGCGTGCAGAGCAGAGCAGGGCGGCAGCATCTGGGCCAGGGAGGCCCCACAGCGCCCAGCAGAGAGCCACCCTCATGCCAGGGCCCCCCTCACTAGGTGCCCAGGAAGGGCCCTGGGAGGGTCCTGAGAGGAGGCAGAGAGGCTGTAGCACGCCTCTTTTGGGGGTTCTGCTTGCCCATTGGAAACCCAGCCTCCCTAGCTTCTCCATGCTGCCAGCAGAGTGTGGGGCAGCCAGCAAAGTGTCCACAAGCACAGGCTGAAACGCAGCTGTGGGAAACCAAAGCACAGCCGGCACATGCAGTCAGAGCTCGCCAGCATCACTGGTCTTGCCCCTTGGGTGTCCCCTCATGCACCGCCACCCTAACAGCCATCTGATAAAAGAGGCCAGGGGCCTGTGCTTTATAAAATCTTTTATTTTACTTTGTATTTTATTTTCTCCAACTTATTGAGGTATAATTGACTTACAATACTGTATCAGCTTCAGGTATACAGTGTAACAATTTGATGCATGTAGATATTGCAAATCTGATTATCACAAAAGTTTAATTAGCATGCATCACCTCACATAGCTATAGAATTGGTTTTCTTGTGATGAGAGCTTTTAAGATCTACTCTCTTCGCAACTTTCAAATATAAGATACAGTCTTGTTAACTGTAGTCACTATGCTGTACATTACATCTCCAGGACTTATAAGTGGAAGTTTGTACCTTTTGACCATCCATTTCACCCAATCCCCAATTCCCATCTCTGGCAGCCACCAATCTGTTTTCTGTTTCTAGTTCAGTCTTTTAAGATTTCACATATAAGTGAGATCATGTGTTATCTGTCTTTCTATGACTTGTTTCACTAAGCATAATGTCCTCAAGATCTATCCATGTTGTCACAGATGATAGAATTTCCTTCTGTTGGCTGAATAATATTCCGTTATGTACATCTATCACATGTTCATTATTCATTCATCAATTGATAGACACTTGGGTTGTTTCCATGACCTTTTCTTTAATTTTTATTTTACATTGCAGTATAGTTGATTTACAATGTTGTGTTGGTTTCAAGGGTATAGCAAAGAGATTCAGTTATACATACATATACATGTATATATGTATATATATATATATATTTTTCAGATTCTTTTCCCATTTAGGTTACTACAGAATATCAAGTAGAGTTCCGTGTGCTATATAATAGGTGCTTGTAGGTTATCTAAAGCTGAATCTCCAATACTTTGGCCACCTCATGCAAAGAGTTGACTCATTGGAAAAGATTCTGATGCTGGGAGGGACTGGGGGCAGGAGGAGAAGGGGACGACAGAGGATGAGATGGCTGGATGGCATCACCGACTCGATGGACGTGAGTCTGAGTGAACTCCGGGAGCTGGTGATGGACAGGGAGGCCTGGCGTGCTGCAGTTCATGGGGTTGCAGAGTTGGACACGCTGAGCGGCTGGACTGAAGGTTACCTGTGTTAAATATGGCAGTGTATAAGTGTCAGTCCCAAACGTCCAACTTACCCCACTCCACCTCTTCCCCTCTGGTACCATAAGCTTGTTTTTGAAGTCTGTGAGTCTGTTTTGTAAGTAAGTTCATTTGCGTCCTTTTTTTTTAGATTCCACATGGAAGTGATATCATCTGGCACTTGTCTTTCTCTGTCAGATTTACTTCATCTAGTACGATTATTTCTAGGTCCATCCATGTAACTGCAAGTGACTTTATTTTATTCTGCTTTATGGCTGAGTGATATCCCATTGTGTATATGTGTGTGTGTGTGTATCCCACATCTTTATCCATTCATCTGTTGATGGTTTTTGTCATGTTTTAACTATTGTAGATAATATTGCTGTGAATAAGAGGGTGCACAAATCTTGTCCACATAGTGTTTTCACTTCCTTAAGATGTATGCCCAGGGATGGAATTGCTGGGTCATATGGTAGTTTGACAACTTTTGAAGAACCTCCAAGGGACCCTGTGCTTTGGAGCAGGGGAAAAACTCTTTTACCTACAAAATTCGGGCCAGCTAGGTCCTTGTGCTAAACAGAGCATCAGAGCGGGAAGGGCTAAGAGATCGCCCCATGTTGTGTGGAAGGGGCTCAAGGGCACATGGACATTCGATGGCGGGTCTGGCTACTGTCTCAGCCCCAGCCTGTACTCTGTCCATGTCTGCATTTGCTTCTACCACTGCCGTGACTAGTTGTTACACACTGTGCGTAAAATAACACGAGTTGTATTTTTTAATTTTTAATTTAACTTTTGGCCGAGCTGTGTGGCACGTGGGGTCTCAGTTCCCTGGCTAGAGACTGAACCTTTGCCCCTGCAGTGGAAGCGCAGAATCTTAACCACTGGACCACCAGACGCTGAAGCTGGAGCTCCAAAACTCTGGCCACCTGATGCAAAGAACTGACTCATTGGAAAAGACCCTGATGCTGGGAAAGATCGAAGGCATGAGCAGAAGGGGGTTACAAAGGACGAGATGGTTGGATGGCGTCACTGACTCGATGGACATGAGTTTGAGCGAGCTCCGGGAGATGGTGAAGGAGGGAGGCCTGGTGTGTTGCAGTCCATGGGATTGCAAAGAGCTGGACACAGCTAAGCTACTGAACAACAGCAACATGAAACGGTGGTATTTTGATTTTGTCCTTCCTTCCTTGTTTATCGGCTACAATGCTCCTAAAAGAGAGAAACTTTATATATATATATATATAAATACACAATTTTTTCAGTCAATCTGTCGTCACATGGAGACATTTGGATAATTTCCAACTCTTCGACATCATGAGTAGTGCTGCTATTAATAGTTTTCTGCATGTACTTTTATTTTATTTGTTTTGGCTGCACTGGGTCTTCTCACTTTCACACATTGGAGAAGGAAATGGCAACCCACTCCAGTGTTCTTGTCTGGAGAATCCCAGGGACGGGGGAGCCTGGCGGGCTGCCGTCTATGGGGTCGCACAGAGTCGGACACGACTGAAGCGACTCAGCAGCAGCAGCAGCAGGGTCTTCATGGCTGCACACTGGTCTTCTCCAGTTGTGGCGAGCCGGGGCTCCCCTCTAGTTCTGGCACAAGGGCTTTTCACTGAAGTGGCTTCTCGCGTTGCAGAGCGTGGGCTTCTTTAGTCGTGGTGCACAGATTTCGTTCCCCTGCAGCATGCAGAATCTTAGTTTCCTGACCAGGGGCTGGATCTGCATCCCCTGCCTTGGAAGGTGGAATCAGCCTCTGGATGACTAGGGAGGTCCTTGCACATGCCTGTTTGTCCTGTGTCTGAGATAGACAGCTAGAAATGAGATGTGTTTGTCAAAGAGGTAAATGCATATGTGATTTTGCTAGATAGTGCAAATTTCCCTCCATCAGGGTTGTCCGTTTCACATTCCCACTGGCAGTGTATAAGCGTGTCTGTTTCTCTACAGCCTCACTGACAGATTTTGATGTCAAACTTTGGGTCTTTGCCAGTCTAATAAGTGAGAAACAGTCCCTTGTCTAGTTTTAATTTTCAGTTTTGCTAGTACAATTTATGGGTAAACACTTGTTTCACCCACCCATTCCCGATGCCAACTTTATCAAAATTGAAATTTCTATACACAACTGGGTCTATGTCTGGGTCTATGTTTTGTATTCCATCCCATCGGTCAATCTTTTCATCCACTCATCAGTACCAAATTGCTTCAGTTATAGAGACTTTTTAAAAACATTGAAGTACAGTTGAGTTTTGGTTTCCCCAATGGCTCAGTGGTAAAAAATCTGCCTGCAATGCAGGAGATGCAGGTTGTCTCTGGGTCAGGAAGGCCCCTGGAGAAGGAAATGGCAATGCACTCCAGTATTCTTGCCTGGAAAATTCCATGGACAGAGGAACCTGGTGGGCTACAGTCTATGGGGTCACAAAGAGACAGACCCGACGTAGCCACTGAGCACAGTCTCAGTGTTGGCGCGAGGGCTCTTGGCTGTGGCAGGTGAGATCTTCCATCATAGGCTTCACTCTAGCAGCGTGTGAACTCAGGGGTTGTGGCACATGCGCGTAGTTGTCCCATGGCATGTGGGATCTTAGTTCCCAAACCAGGGATTGAACCCACATCCTCTGCATTGGAAAGACAATTCTTAACCACATCAGGGAAGTCCCCAAGGCATTCTGTCTAATACACCCTGTGGGCTGGCCTCAGCTGTGGACCAACACCCATCTTCCCACACCAGTTTCCTGCTTCCGCTTTGCTGACAACCTCTGCCACATGGCCTGACCCTGGGTGGCCCCTAAGCCATCTCTCTCCTTGGGTTGATTCAAAGGCAGTGAGAATTTGCCTCTCCTTTGCTGACTTCTGGCAAAGGAGGCTCCCCAAGTAATCTGGGTGCAAAATAAAACCCTGACACCAAACGTTTAAAAAGATAACTTGAAACATTGAAAAAAAAATGGATATTGGAGGAGGAATCGAAGGAGAGAAATGATGTGCATGCATTTGGGAAGATTTGAGAGTAAATGTTCTTTTACTGAGGCCCGCAAGCCAACTCTAAGTTATCTTTCTGCTGAATACAGTGGAATGGATGGAACCCCAAGAGGTGGATGCCTTGGAAACTAAGCCATCTCCCACACTATCCACTGCTTCTCAGTAACTCCTTAAAGAAGCAACTAATTTCAGTTAAATTCAATATACTATGGGCTGGATCAATTCAGTATCTTATAAAAATTTCATCACATTTTAATTAGGAGTCTTTCATAGTCTTTTTCACATATAAAAATTTTAATTTTTGTATACATCCAACAGTCAAAATGAGTCTAGTAATCACCCGTAAGTTTCTTTATGTTTCCTTGTTATCCATTCCTTCTTGCCAATTCCTCTGCCCCTAAGCAAATGTTGATCTGATTTTGTTTTAATTCAAGTATAGTTGATTTACAATGCTGTGTTAGTTTCAGGTGTACAGCATAGTGATTCAAAATATATGTATACATATATATATATGTATGTGTGTGTGTATATACACACATGGGCTTCCCAGCTGGTGCTTGTGGTAAAGAACTTGCTTGTCAGTGCAGGAGGCATAACAGACCTGGGTTTGATCTCCTGGAAAAAGAAATGGCAACCAACTCCAGTATTCTTGCCTGGAGAATCCCATGGACAAAGGAGCCTGGCGGGCTACAGTCCATATGGTCACAAAGAGTCGGACATGACTGAAGTGACTTAGTATGCACATGTGCAAATATATATATACATACTTAAGTGTATATATAGATATATATATATGACAAATAACACACACACGCATGTACACTCTTCAGAATCTTGCCACTCCCCACAGAGAAGCTGAGTCGAGTTTCCCTTTCTTTGAACCTAGGCAGAACCTTGTGTCTCAACGAATAACATGCAGCCAAGGGATGCAGGGTGACTTCCGAAGTTTCCCAAAAAGCGACAGGGTTTCCACCTGGATATCTCTTGTGATGCTCACCCTGCGAACCCAGCTACCACCATGCTGTGAGGAAGTCCAAGCTAATCTCTGTAGTGAGGCCACATGGAGACGTCCAGACCAAAAGGATCCAAGGCCCCCCAGGCAGCAGCCAGCATGAACAAAGAGCAGGCATGTGAGTTACCATGTCTTCTGATGATACCAGCGCCAGCCTTGGAATCTTCCAGCTGGGGCCCCCACGCTGTGGAGGGACGACAAACCATCCCTACCATGCCCTGTGCAAAACCCTGACCCACAGAACTTTAGAACATAATAAATGGCTGTTTTACACCATTGCATTTGGGGGCAATTTGCTACATGACCCTACTGACTGGAACACTGTGTGATGAGCACGGGCCACATCTCTCTTGGGGGTAGATTTTCTTGTCACCAGGCTCTTTTTACAGAAAGAAAAAGGGAAAACTGGAAAAGCACACCCCCACCCTGTTCCCTCTGCTCACTGACCCTCCCTCGCTTCTTTCAGTTCCCCAGCTTTACTGAGGTAGAATTGGTGTGATAAACTATACCTCATTAAGGTATTCTGTTGTTGCTGGGCAGTCACTAAGTCATGTCCGAGTCTTTGCAACCCTACTGACTATAGCAGGCCAAGCTCCTCTGTCCTCCGCTATCTCCCAGAGTTTACTCAAATTCGTGTCCATTGAACTGGTTATGCCATCCAGCCATCTTATCCTTTGCCACTCCTTTCTCCCTTTGCCTTCAATCTTTCCCAGCATCAGGGTCTTTTCAATGAGTCTGCTCTGCGCATCATGTGGCCAAAGTACTGGAGCTTCAGTTTCCGAATCAGTCCTTCCAGTGAATATTCAGGGTTGGTTTCCTTTAGGATTGACTGGTTTGATCTCCTTGCAGTCCAAGGGACTCTCAAGAATCTTCTCTGGCACAATTCAAAAGCATTAATTTTTCAGCACTCAGCCTTCTTTATGGTCCAGCTCTCACATCCATACATGACTACTGGAAAGCTCATTTGCTGTTCAGTTGCTCAGTCACGTCCGACTCTGCAACCCCACGGACTGCAGCACGCCAGGCTTCCCTGTCCTTCACTATCTCCCAGTTTGCTCAAACTCATGTCCATTGAATCGGTGATGCCATCCAACCATCTGACTCTCTGTTGTCCCCTTCTCCTCCTGTCAATCTTTCCCAGCATTAGGGTCTTTTCCAATGACTCAGCTCTTCACATCAGGTGGCCAAAGTACTGGAGCTTCAACTTCAGCATTAATCCTTCCAATGAATATTCAGGGTTGACTTCCTTTAGGATCGATTAGTTTAATCTCCTTGCTTTCCCAAAATGGATCTTTGTTGGCAAAATGATGTCTTTGTTTTTTAACACACTGTCTAGGTTTGTCATAGTATTCCTTCCAAGGAGCAAGCATCTTTAACTTCATGGCTGCAGTCACTGTCTGCAGTGATTTTGGAGCCTGAGAAAATCAAATTTCTCACTGTTTCCACTTTTTCCCCTTCCATTTGCCATGAAGTGATGGGACTGGATGCCATGATTTTTGTTTGTTCAATACTGAGTTTTAAGCCAGCTTTTCACTCTACTCTTTCACTTTCATCAAAAGGCTTTTTAGCTCCTCTTCACTTTCTGCCATTAAAGCAGTATCATCTACATATCTGAGGTGGTTAATATTTCTCTGG
Organism: Oreotragus oreotragus; assembly: GCA_006410675.1. Classification (NCBI taxonomy): domain Eukaryota; kingdom Metazoa; phylum Chordata; class Mammalia; order Artiodactyla; family Bovidae; genus Oreotragus; species Oreotragus oreotragus. The sequence continues at coordinate 483,100 of SJYX01006303.1, read as the reverse complement.
CAATCTTGAATCCAGCTTGTGATTCATCCATCCCTGCGTTTTGCAAGATGTACTCTGCATATAAGTTAAATAAGCAAGGTGACGATATACAGCCTTGTTGTACTCCTTTCCCTATNCCATTAAAGCAGTATCATCTACATATCTGAGGTGGTTAATATTTCTCTGGCAATCTTGAATCCAGCTTGTGATTCATCCATCCCTGCGTTTTGCAAGATGTACTCTGCATATAAGTTAAATAAGCAAGGTGACGATATACAGCCTTGTTGTACTCCTTTCCCTATTTTGAACCAATCTGTTGTTCCATGTCCGATTCTAATTGTTGCTTTTTGACCTGCATACATGTTTCTTAGATAGGTAAGGTGGTCTGGTTCTGCAGTTTGTTGTGATCCATACAGTCAAAGGCTTTAACATAATCAGTGAAGCCAAAGTAGTTTTTTTTTTTTTAATTCACTTGCTTTTTCTATGATTCCATGGATGTTGGCAATTTGATCTCTGATTCCTCTGCCTTTTTAAAAATTCAGCTTATCTATCTGTAAGTTCTCAGTTCACATACTATTGATGCCTAGCTTGAAGAATTTTACCTTGCTAGCATGTGAAATGAGTGAAACTATATGGCATAATTTGAACATTCTTTGGCATGGCCTTTCTTTGGGACTGGCCTGTGGCCACTGCTGAGTTTTCCAAATTTGCTGGCATATTGAGTGCAGCATTTTCAGAGCATTTCAAATCTTTTAGGACTTGAAATAGCTCAGCTGGAGTTCCATTACTTCCATTAGCTTTGTTCATAGTAATTCTTCCTGAGGCCTGCTTGACTTCACACTCCAGGATGTCTGGCTCTTGGTGAGTGACTACAGCATCATGATTATCCAGGTCACGAAGGCCTTTTTTGTACAGTTCTTCTGTGTATTCTTGCTACCTCTTCTTAATCTCTTATGCTTCCGTTAGGTATACAGCTGTGTTGCTGTCACCAGAACCCAGGTAACAAACGTATCCTTCATCGCCCAAAGTTTCCTGGTGACTCTTTTTTCCTATGTGGTAAGAACACTTACCACCTAAGAAATCCCTCCAAATCACTGTGAATGGCGACTGCAGCCGTGGAATAGAAAGACACTCGCTCCTTGGAAGAAAAGCTATGACAAAGATAGAGAGTGTCTTAAAAAGCAGAGATTACTTTGCCCAAAAGATGTCCATAGAGTCAAAGTGATGGTTTTTCCAGTAGTCATGTATAGATGCGAGAGTTGGACTATAAAGAAAGCTGACTACCGAAAAATTGACGCTTTCGAATTGTGGTGTCGGATAAGCCTCTTGAGAGTCCCTTGGACAGCAAGGAGATCAAACCAGTCAATCCTAAAGGAAATCAACCCTGAATATTCTTTGGAAGGACTTTTGCTGAAGATGAAGCTCCAAATACTTTGGCCACCTGATGAGAAAAGCCAATTCATTGGAAAAGGCCTTGATGCTGGGAAAGATAGAAGGCAGCAGGAGAAGGGGATGACATAGGATGAGATGGTTGGATGGCATCACTGATTTAATGAATATGAGTTTGAGAAAGCTCCAGGAGATGGTGAAGGACAGGGAAGAGTAGTGTTCTGCAGTCTGTGGGATCGCAAAGATTTGGACATAACTGAGCGATTGAACTGAACTGACTGAAGAACACTTAATATGAGACCTTCTTACACTGTCGGTGGGAATGTAAAATTGATATAACACTGTGGAGACCACTATGGATGTTTCTTTAAGAACTAAAAACAGAGCTTCCATATGATCCAGCAATCCCACTCCTGGGCACACACTCAGAGAAAACTGTAATTCCAAAAGGTACATGCATACCAGTGTTTATTGCAGCACTATTTACAATAGTCAGGACATGGGAACAAACTAAATGTCCCATCAGCAGAAGAATGGATAAAGATGTGGCACATATATACAATGGAATATTACTCAGCCATAAAAGGAAACACTTGTGACATTTGCAGAGATGTGGATGGATCGAGAGACTCAAAGTGACATTAAGTCCGAAAGAGAAAAATAATTATCATATATTAACGCATACATGTGGAATCTAGAAAAATAGTGCAGATGAGTGTATTTGAGCAGAAATACAGACACATAAATAGAGAGCAAATGGATGACACCCATTGGGAAAGCGGGGGTGGGATGAATTGGGAGATTGGGATTGACACGTATATACTATTGATACCATGTACAACATAGGTAACTACTGAGAACGTACTGTATAGCACAGGATATTCTACCTAATGCTCTGTGGTGACAAAAAGGCGCTATATGTATACATATAGCTGATTCATTTTGCTGTATATCAGAAACTAACGCAACAATGTAAAGCACCTTAATGCCAATAAAAATTTAAAAAATTTTATGAGATACACCCTTTACATTTTTTTTTACCCTTTACAGTTTTAAGTACACAGTTCCTTCTTGTTAATGACAAGCACGGTGCAGGCATTCTGTTCTGTACAGCAGATCTCTGGGATTTACTTCTCTTATGTAACTAATTTTATACTGACCCAAGAATTTTATTTCCTTATTCTCCCAACTTCATCCCTGGTAACAACTATTCTACTATTTCTTTGTGTGTGTGTGTGTGTGTGTGTGTGTGGTTGTTGTTTAGGCACTAAGTCACGTCCAGCTCTTTTGTAACCCCGTGGATGCAGCCAATCAGGATTGCCATGGGATTTCCCAGAGAAGAATACTGGAGTGGGTGGCCATTTCCTTCTCCAGGGGATTTTCCCTACCCAGGGATCCAACCTGGGTCTCCTGCATTGGCAGGAGGAATCTTTACCACTAATCTATGGCTTCGATTATTTTAAATGCCTCAAATAAGAGGAATCAGGCAATGTTTGTCCTTCTATGACTGACTTATTTCACTTAAAATTTCTCCCAGGTTGATCTCTCTGACTGCAAATGGTAGGATCTTCTTTTTTTGAGGATCATATTCCATGGTACGTTTCTTTCACATTTTCTTTATGCATTCATCTAATGGCATATATTTGGGTTGTTCCTATGTTTTGACTATTGTGAATAACATTGCAAGGAACATAGGAGTGCAGATATCTTTTCAAAGTCCTAACTACAGTCTTTTTGGATCTATAACTGAAAGTGTGATGGCTGGATTTATTTCTATTTTTAATTTTGTGAGAGACTTCCATGGGATTTTCCATAATTGCTACACTATTATGTACCATCTCATTTTACATTCCCATTGACAGCGCACAAGGATTCTGTGTTTCCTACAAATTCACCAATACTTGTGATTAATATCTTTTGGTTTTTTGATGATGGACACCCTAACAAGTGTGAGCTAATATTGCCTTGAGGTGTGTTTGTTTGTTTTGCTGAGCTTGCAGGCTTTCAGTTCCCCAACTAGGGATTGAACTTGCATCCTTGGCAGTAAAAGCACAGAGTCCTAATCACTGGACAGCCAGGGAATTCCCACCTTGTGGTTTTGATTTGCGTTTCTGCAGAATGAATGATGCTGAGCACCTTTTATGTATCTGTTGGCCATCAGTAGGTCTTCTTCAGAGAAATTTCTGTTCTCCTTTGCCCATTTTCTAGTCGGGTCATTTGTATTTTTGCTATTGAGTTTGGGAGTTCCTTATTTATTTTGGAAATGAACTCCTTGTCAGTGTATGGTTTGCAAGTATTTTCTCCCACTCCATAGACTGCCTTTTCACATTGTGGATTGTTTCCTTTGCTATGCAGAGCTTTTCTGCTTAATGCCATCCCACGATTTTTGGCTTTTTTAGTCCTTCATTCCTTCTTCCTGTCAGACAGTGCAACCTCACTTCCTCAGATAAGCCTTCTCTGTGTTCCCCACTGCTGCCTCCCATGCTAGGTTTGGTCCTCTATGGTGATCTTTCGGTGTACTTTATATTTCTTCTTTACCCAGTTTGCAATTATACATTTGTCTATGCATGTTTTTAAATATTTATTGTTTGTTTATTTGGCGGTTCTAGGCCTTAGTCGTGGCACATGGGATCTTCAGTGGTAGCATGTGAGCTCTGAATTGTGGCGTGTTAAATCTAGCTCCCTGACCAGGGATCGAACCAGAGCTCCTTGCATTGGGAGTGCCGAGTCTTAGCCACTGGCCCGTCAGGGAAGTCCCCTGACTGTTTATTCATGAAACAATGAACTCCACGAGAAGGATCTCGCTCGTCCCACTCACTGTGATGTCACATCGGTTGGCATGGTACCGGGCACACAGAAAGATGCGGACTAAACAAACTGGGACTCACCCAAGGTCATACATGCAGCACTAGACGTGGGCTGCGACCTTGCGTCTAACGTTCATTTCTCTGCTCTGCCAGTTTGCCTCCACTCCACACCTTCTATTGCTTTTTTTTTCTTCAGTGCCCAGACTCCTGACCACCTAGAGATCAAGGCGTGATGTTTACACCTTCTCCTCAAACTGAAAAGACTCCGTCTTCATCTCAATAGCCACCTCCTCGCCAAAATAAGCCAGAAAAGGTTATGAGAGTGCCTGCATTCCAGCAGGACTGGAGCGGGACTGAGAAGAAAAACAGAGAAAAAGGAAATATCCTAAAATGTCGATTTGTTTAAACTTCTTCACAAGCTGAACAACACAAGGAAACCAACAGGGACAAGCTTGTAATGAAGTAATCACCCAACGCTGCTAATATTCCAGGAACATGAACTGATTCTGCACATTTCATGGGGTAGATATGAATAGGGTCATTAAAATATGGCCAAGGAAGGGAGGGAGAGTTTACTTTTTCTGTCTCCTTAGAGTCTGTGTCTGAAAGCTCAGCAGGAATTTAAACAAATAGCATGGAGGAATGGTGAATCTGATCATATTTAAAGAGAAAGCCCTTCCAAACTTCTCTTTCCTTTGATAAATACATTGACTTCTCCAAGATTTGTTTTTTAAAAAACCCTGTTTTTTGTTTTTTTTCTTTCAATCCGGAGAGCCTACTTGAGAAAAACAGAATTAGCATCCGATTGTTGTGATATTGTTCTCCATATATTTTTTCCTCGATCAAGAAATTGTCCTGTCATCTAAATGAATGTAAGGAAATTAAAAGGAAGGTGGGTAATAGGGAACAGGGATCATAATGCTCTCTCCTCTGTTAAAATGTGGAAAATAAAGTTAGAGAAGGGCTGGTCAGGTCAGTGGCACATGGAAAGACCTACTGACAAAGGGAGGTCACATCAGTAACACAGGCTTGTGAAAAGAGGGCAGAATTGGGTCTCTGAGACTTTAGTCCTATACATTCTAGATAAGATGCAACTGTAGTAAGAAGGGCTGAAGACAGAGAGATGCTCTTAACACCCTTGGCTAAACTAATGGTACAAACTACTGAACTCATGGAGGATGGCAGTTCAATGCACTGACCTGGGACAAGCTACTTCACTTAAAGCCTCAGTCTTCTCATCTGTAAAATGGGGGAGAAGAAAATCTACCTCTTGGAGTTTTGTAGGTTATATAATTCAAAAGAAATACAACATTGTCACCTAACACATAGTAAGTTGTCCACAACTGTTAGAAGGAAAACTTAGAAACTTGTGCCAGTGAGGGTCCCCTTTTTGGAGGAGGACCCTCAGCTTTAGAGGCTGGAGGCTGGCCATGGGTTGGGGGGCACTTCAGCCAGCTGTCCCCTGCTTCTTCCAGCCAAGCAGCTCTTTCTGGGCTGCGGTGAGGCCTGAGGGCCCAAAGCTTGTTACCTAGTTTGCTTAAGCAAGTTCTTTCACACACACACCCATACACACTTTGGTCCAAAAGTTCAGCGAGGTTTTTTTCTTCCTTCTTCCTCTGTTGTTGTTGGGTTCTGATTACTTCCATCTGGTTGCGGCAGCTCGAGTGGAGTCTCTAAAAACAAAACAAAACAAACAAAAACCCTTCCTACCAAACACACAGGCACCAAACCTAGAAGGCTGCTACGCTTCTCACCAGCAGGCGCCCAGAGGGCGACTCGTGCTAGCCGCGGCGGGGGGCGCAGGCCGGACTCGGCACCTGCGCTTGCTGGTGGCTGCCGGAGAGTCGGCGTAGAACCAGCCCCCCTAAAGCCTGCCTCCCTCCCCGCCAGCCCTCCAGTCCCCCGCTTCCGCCCCGGCGCCCGGAGAAGCGGGCGCACTGGGAACGCCGACCCGGGCATCTCCCGGCGGAGGGGAAGAGGGAGGTGGGGAGGGCGGGGGATTTCAGAGATTGAAAACAGAACCGTCCCTGCGCCTCGGCTCCGGAGCTCATCTGACTTGAGTTAGCGACCCCCCACCCACCCCGGCGCCTTAAAAAAAAAGTGTTGGGGACTGGCGCGCTCTTTCGTTTTCTGCTGGAACTTTCTTCGTAGGTGTGCTTTCTCTCCAGGGCGCTGAGGAGGGTCCTAGGCCGCCCCTCCCCTCCAGGTCCCCGGGATCCCCTCCGGGCGGGGGCGCGCGGCTCGGGCGGGGGCGCGGCTCTCTGTGTGCCGCAGCCGTGCGCGCGGGGGCGCTGCGTCGTGCGGGCGCGCGGCGGGCTGGAGCGCGGGAGTGCCGGAGCTCGCCAGCCGAGGCAGCACGGCTCCGCGGACTTTTTTTCAAACTCCCATCAATGAGTCTTCGAGGAGGAGCGGGAGGCGGCGGAGGCGGCGGCGGCGGACGCGAAGGAAGACGAGGAGGAGCGGGAGGAGCCGAGGGAAGGAGCGCGGGCTGCCCTGCGCGCCGGAGTCTAGGGGAGCTGCCCGCTCGCCGGCTGTAGGGGCTGTCTGGCCCCCGCCCTCCTTTCGGTCCCCTCCCCTGCCTGGCCCGCAACGCCCCGGCCGGAGTGAGCCCGGGCACAAGGCACCCCGTGGTGGATCGCCGCGCCAACCAAGTTGGGATGGGGGCCCGCAGCCACCGCCCAGCGCCCCGGAGGCCACCTGCGTGCTAGAGGCAAACTTTTGTCTCCCTCGGTAAAGTTGTTTTGGCCTTCTTTTGCTTGCTTTTCGTCGCGAAGTGCCCCCTACTTCGGCCCAACTCGGGCCGACTGGGATGCTGCGCCGTCTTGGAGCGTCCCTCGGCCGGGTACCCGCGCCATGGCACGGCGATTCGGGCACCGGGGGCTAGCGCGGCGGCCCGCGTCCGGGTTCTGACGAAACCAGGCTGGGACCTAAGGGGAGTCCAGGGATGGGAACTCGGGACCGAGGGGGCGATTTTGCATCCTCCTTCCCACCTGGGGGAAAGAGCCTGCCTTCTTGGGGAGTGCGACCGAGCTTGCCTCCACCCGGTCTCCACCGACCCCTAGCCCGGGGCTGTTTTTTCGGGAGTTGGGGGTAGGGCAGGGAGGCTGGGATGCTGCGAGCTCCAGAGGTGGGCCGTGGGAGTATGTCTCCGGGGAGTGTGCCGGGGGGTGGAGGGGCTGCAGCCAGCCGCTGCGAACTTCTAACTGCACTTCTCCGCGCTGCCCGTCCCAAGCCCTGCCTTTCTTTCTTTCTCGCTCCTTCCTCCCCTCCTCGGGCCCTGTCGCCCCCTCCCCCTCGGTCAGGCTTTCCCTCCCGCCTCCCTCCTTGCTTCTCTCCTCCTCCTCCTCCTTTCTTGCCCTCCGCTCTGAGATCCGCTTGACTTCCCCGAGGGATCCTCACGTAATCTCTCGCCCTGTCCTCCGGAGCCCCCCCGCCACGCTCTTTCTTCCCCGCCCCCACTCATCGTCCAC
>SJYX01006303.1:256380-473259 GCA_006410675.1 Oreotragus oreotragus | reverse complement strand
CCCCGACCCCCGCGCCGCCGGCAATCTCTCAACAAGTATATTTGCTGAGGAATTTGAAAAATCCACTACTGCAACTTGATCTGTGTGCGATGGATGGGGAGCGGCGCAGAGAGAGTTGGGCGCCAATCCTATTACTGGTTTAGAAAGGGGAGCGTTTTCCTCAGACGGGGCCCGGGGAGGGGGGCCGCTGGTAGGGGGAGGAAGAAGGGAGCGCGTGCGTGCGTGTGTGTGTGTGTGAGCGCGCCCCCCGTATCGGGGGAGGGGGCGCTGGAAGTGCACCCAACTGGGCGCCTTTTCAGCCCGACAGTAATTGCTGTCACTTCCTAGGAAACCCGACTTCCACTACGGGAGGATCTGGAGATGGTGCCGGAGCGCCTCACCCCGGGTGCCCTGTCGCAGGGGCGCTCGCGGGCTTTGGATATCCCGCAGGATGCCTCCGTCCACTCCCCTCTCTTTTGTGTCATTTTGGTGTGACTTTCAGAACTGATCCCGGCCAGGGAAGAGTCGACCTTTCCCCGGAGTCTGGTGCTGGGCCGCGGGGGTCTTTTACTGCGCTGCTCTGCCTTCTCTCTAGGGCATCCCGTGCGGCGCTCGAGCTCCTGGGAGGACTTTGCAGCCCGGTGGCCGCGGCCGAGTCCCGGGACCCCCGCCCTGCCGTCCTCGCCGGGCGTGTGAAGGTTTAATCCCGACAGCTCCAGATAAAGGGAGCAGTTGTAAAACGCTCATATGCTGTTTGCCGACGAGGCTCAGGGGGATGTTGGAGCATTTGAAAGTAAACGGTTCCCTCGCAAGCGGCATAAAATAGTGTTTAAACAAATATTGTATTGGCGTGCTCAGGGGGCTCGGTGCCAAAAAGGAAAGTAAATAAACGCTGAAATCCAAAATATACAGCAATGGAAAGCCACGGAATAGGCGGGCTGGTCACCCGTCTCCCGAGGAGATCTGTTTGTTCTACCACCTGACGCAGAAGCCCCCTCCCCGCCCACTCCTTACCTTGCCTGGGAGTTCCCTTCCTTCGGTGGCTTCCCAGTGTGGGGGCCTCAGAGCGGCTTTGCACTTGCCTCTGCCCGGAAAAAAAAACTCATTGTGTAGCTACCTGGGCTGGTCTCCCCAGGGCCAGCCGGGCACCCCAACTGTGCCTGGCTGCTTTGGGTTCTGGTGGCCTTCAGGCTCGCCCCAGCTTCTGGTCTGGCCACTGATTCTATACGGAGGCAGGAGACATCCAGACCACTGCAGATACATCCCTTCAGGACCCCACCTCTTCCTTTCTTGGGCCTCTTTCTTCCTTCATCCTCCTGCTTTCATTTTCTCAGAGCTACTGCTTCGACCCTGATGGTCAAGGGGTCTCCCCCAGATTTAAGGTCCCAGTCAAACCCAGACACATAGAGTTGTCACTTGCCTAAGAGTTTCAAAAATTGTTCTGGTTTGTGATATTTAGGATGGTTTTTATTTCCTCTCTGCTGGGAGAAATACACTAATTTCGTGAGGTTAGTTAGTGATGGTCGGGGGATTTAAACTCAGGCAGGAAGCACTCCAGCGGAGGTGAGGCCCCCACTCACCCAGGAAATAGGCCTCAGGTGACCCGACTCTCCCTTGGCTTGGCATCTGAATGAGACTGTAGTCAGCTCAGTCTGTTTTCAAAGTTGGTGGGCTGAGAATGCCAATGGGAAGGAGGAAGGCACTCCCACATCAGGGCTAGGCTCATTGAGGACCAAGGCAGGCCTGACTGTTAAGGGAGAGTTTTCTTTTTTTTTCATTCTCCATGGGAATGGTTTGGAGGGGAATTTGTACAGGGTTCAGACCGCTTCAGCAGAGCATCCCAGGTGGCTTCCAGACTCACACGGACCCTGCCCATGGCCTTGCAGGGGACTTTTTGGTTTGGCCCATCTTGAAGAGTGTGTGGGGTTAGACAGGCCCTTCTGGCCGGGCAGCCTTAGAAAGGAGGGCCGGTGTGTGTTCTCGGGGATGCTCCGGCTCACTCTTGGAAGAGGGGGCTACAGGCTGCTTGTCAATGACTCCTTGCCCGGCTGCAGGGGTCTTGGAGGCTGTGTACTGTAGCTGGCTTGTTTGCACTGCAGACTGAAAGATACACAAATACTTCATGCTTTGTGTACTCCCACAAGTGCCCTGTACACAGTGCAGCTCTTACGGCTGGATTAGCCAACCTGGCGATTCAGCAGGCAGGCCGACAAAATTGAATATTTGCCTAATAAACACCCTTCTTTCAGCAGGACCTCTCTTGACCACCCAGAGGAAGGCAGAGGGACCTTCACCCTACAGATGCCAGCAAGTCCCTCTAACTGGGACCAGGCAGTTTTCATGCGCACTTTGAAAGACTCTGTGACCCCTACTCACCCAGCTGACTTGTGGAAGTGCAAAAGGCGAGCCCTATAGCTTTATGGACTCAAGGGGTAGGGCAGCCTGCCTTTTCCTGGGAAAAGTGTGTTTCCTTTTATCCCGTGACGCTGGCTCCTAGGCCAGCTCCAGGGAGGTGGAGCCACCTGTCCTGCTTCTTTAGGATGCAGAGGGGTTCTACCTGTGCCAAGCCCCGTTTCCTGGTGCTCAGGGAGATGGTGCTCGGACCAGGTGGACCTAGCTGTGGAGGGCTGCAGCTGTACCCCCTGGAACCTTTGAAAAGGAACCCCTCCCCGGGGTAGCAGCTCCCTGCTTTCTTCTTTTCAGTAAGTGTCAGAGGCGTGCACACTTGAAACATGTGAAGAATACCAAAGAGGAAAACTGTACTCTTAGATTCCAGAAAATTCAGAGAGGCCAGAGAGGTGATTGTACAAGCCACCAGTATAGGCCCGGTTTCAGTGATCAAGGCTCACTGGCTTCTAAAGAAGGCAGGAGGGGAGCCTGTTCTTTAATTGTGGCCTCAGGTTTGTTTAAAAGATGGTTTGGGAAGGGGTCCTGGGACGGCTTTGTCATTTGGCAATGTCTTTAGTAAAGAACAACAGCTTCGTTGGTTTTAAATAAATCCTTGCCACCAGATTCAATGCTGCGTATTCCAAAATGAATTTGAATGTTTGCTGTGGACTCCAAAGGATAAAAAAAAATCATCGATCATTGTTTTTTTTTTTTCTTTCCATGTTTTTTTGATCATTGTTTTTAGATTTGGAGGGTGACCAAAATATCCTAAAACTACAAAACTATGTTTAACCCCCTGGAGGAATACCCTAGTGATAACAGCAGACTTTCTGCGTATTTAGTATTTTATTTCCCTCATCTCCTTTATCAACAAAAGCATCCTCAATGTAGTTGCTTGTGTTCTGCTTCTAGCTTTTTAAAAATCATACTGTGTGAGGGAAAATAACTGACTTAAGATGTGACCAAAGAGTTCATATAAACAGTTTTTGAGATTTTTGGTTTAAAGTGAATAAGTTCATGTGGTTTTGTGTGTGTGCATGTGTGTCGTAAAAAAACAGCCCCCCAAAAACAGGTTGCCGGGCAATGTGTTTTAACTGTGAGTGCCCGGTTTCAGGCATTAGCATACGAAAAAAGTTTTAGTGCATTTCCTATTGTCTTGAAAGAAGAGTTTCAGCAAAGGGAAGGAAAGCCGCAAAAGGGTGATGGTCCATTGAGATTCTGCGGCAGCCCCGGCTCGTCATCTGGCCCTGAAATCTGTGATCGGATATCACTTTTATCTCAGTTTTCCATTCTCCGGCCTTTTTCACACGTTCACTTTTTGTCAAGGTTTATTGATTATGTTTTCTTCTCTGCAAATCTGTGGAAAATTTAATGAACCAAACACAGCAGTGAAATAAAAGGGACTTTTTATTCATTAGCAAGGGATTGATTTCCCCCCTTGGACGGAGGGCCCCTGGCCTCTTGAGAGGTAGTGAGCGAGGGAGACGGGGGAGGGGGTGGTCTTGCCCCCGGGCTGAGGCGGGGCCTCCCTGCTGACCAGCGCCGTCTGAGCCCCGGACTCTCGTCCACACTCCATCCTGATGGTTCTGTGCCCGCTGCAGACCTCAGCCTCGACCTCCGGGATCCGGGTTCCTCCGGGATCGGGGCTCCTTGGGCTTAGGGGACGAGGTAGGGGTGGGGATATTTGTGTTCTCTACCCTGGCAAACCTCTCGAGTGCCTGGGCCTTCCCCGGGACACAGTTAAGTAGGGCCCTTCCTCCAGCCCCGGCTTTCAGACCTGTAATTAAGCAAAGCCCCTGGTGTGATTACTCTGTGCTGACTCGGCTGGGTTCTTTGGAGCCGCTTCCCTCTACGAAACAGAGTGAACTTTAGCTCTTTGTAGCGGCTTCCTGGGTAGCCTGGGGTCGGGTTCGATTGCATGTCTGTCTGTCTGTCTCCCCTACACCCGCTTCGCCCTTAGTCTCGGCCCGCTTTGTCTCCTCCCTGTCCATCTTCCTTTCCCCCAGTCTTCACTCTTGTTCTCTCTGTCCCGCCTCTCCCCGCCCTACGCCTTCTTTCTCTCCTCGCTCCTGTCTTTTCTTTCCCTCCCTCTCCTCCTTCCTTAGGATCTTTTTATTTCGCTCCCCCTCCGCTCCCTCCTCCGTCTCCCCGCCCCTCTCCATTTTCTGCCCCGCGGAGGGCTGGCTGCGAGGCCTCCGGGAAGCCGCGGGTCCAGGCCACCGGGACGGTGCCCGAGTACGGGGACCCCTCCGCGCCCCGAGCGGCTCGCGCGCCGGCGGCGCCGCGTCCCTCCCACCTGCCCGCCGGCCGGGTTTGCGGCGCCCAAACAATGGCCACATTGTCCTGGCCGCGCACCGGCCGCCCCCGGCGAGTGGCGGCAGGCCGGACCCTGCTCGTGGCGGCTCGGGAAGAAAGCCAGCGGCCCAGATCCAGATCGGGCGCCCTTGGCGCCGGGTGGGAGACCGGAGCGCGCCCGCGCTCACCTGGGGAAGGCGCTTCTCTCTGCCCACGGCCGCCGGCCCTCCCTCCCTCTTCCCAGTGGCTCCCCAACCACTTCTCCCAGAAGGGGATTCATTCGACTTTAGGTGACAGTTGGAAGAGTGAATTGAGAGCATTTCACTAAAGCCCGGAAAAGAGGGGCCACGTTACCAAACTTTTGGCGGCATCAGAAAACTCTCCAGAAGGCATATGTGCGAGTGACTGGAGCCACGAAGGTTGCTGTTGCCCTAACCATCCGCCTTCCCCCACCCAAGGAGGAAAGTAATGGTGGTCACTTAAAATAGTATTCCCCCGCCCCCCACCCCCCCCAGTTCGTCTTGATCTGTAGGGATTGAAGACCTCTTAGCGCTCAGAAAAAGAAGGATCTTTGAATGCTGAGGATGTTAAAAGAGCGTCGGTCCCGGGTCCAAGCAGACTCTTAGCAGTGCTCCTTTGTGTTGTGGACAATGCAATAAGTCAGCCCGACTTTTGAGCCACATTTATAAGGAACTGTAAGGGCCGCTCAAGTACACTTGTGCTAAGTTGAATTGATTGAAATTTAATGGCGGTTAGTGGCGATGAATGGTAATGATTTCCCAGCGTATCTTTGGCATACTTGACATTAATAACCGGAGTGTGTGTGTATACCCGCACCGGGAGCCTGCCACACACGTGAGGCGGGAGCATTATTCATTTTCTGAGATGCCAGTCCTTGCCTCCTTCCTCTCCTCAAATCCTTTTCCTTCTCACCATAATTCAGTTGTTCAGATGATGTTAAAAAAAAAAAATCAAAGGGAAAGAATGAAAGAGAAAAATCTTTCTCCATTGAGTCCGTACATCATGTCAATATAATTTTGAGCTCATGATTTTTTTTCAGTTCCTACATAAATCAGCTTCTAATATACAGAATGTGATGAATTTGTTTTAGCTGCCACCATGAATTAATGTTATGCAAATAGAAGTTTTGCAGGTGAAATGATTTACTTAATAATTTCAACTTCTAATATTTAAACTCATTCATTATGTTGGGAGTTAAAAAAAAAAGAAGTCTATATTTTTCAACCTGTGATGGGGAGATAAGTATTGAAGTATTTGTGGCAAAGGCAGGCCTTGATGGTCAGAAAATAGCTCTTAATGTGTTGATTCTTTCTAGGAGGATCTATAGTTCACCAAGCAGAGGTTTAAGAAGCAGGGGATGGAAGTCTTAATAAGTGCCTTCCGGGGGAGGACATAAATGCATGGAAATAAATCCAAAGTGACCATCACTGTAATACATCTCTTGGGACTGTACAATCTCTACTTTGGAAACCTAGCTGGGTTTTGCTTTTGAACTAGTCTTGAAGGATGAGTCCTGTCTAAGCCAGGTGTAGGCTGAAGGGGTTCTGATGCCCCCTGCCCCCATCTTTGTCACGGGTTTGTCGAGACCATCTTAAGAGCGAGTTGTTAATAGCTGCCCATGAAGGTAGCAGTGATTTAGAAAGCTGGGCAGAGGACTGCCCCACTTAAAAAAAAAATACTAGGAAGACTTTCCTATGTGTATCATCTTTGCAGGATGTGTTTTCTTCTGGAAAAAGTTGAGGAAGGGAGTAAAAGTGATGGGTAAGTGCCCTGTGATGAGTAATGAGCCTGAACCCTTGGGTTACCCTCCAAGAGTGTGAGGCCAGTCACTTAGGAGCTGGGTGACCCGGTGCAAGTCGTTTGGCCTCTCTGTGGAAGGGATGGGACTTGGCAGGTGTGATCTCTCAGATCCTCCAGCCACAATTTCTTGGGAGTTAGCACACCCTGCCTCTTGTAGTCATCGTTAAGAATCAGACCTCAGGCAGGGTTGGTGGGGGGGGACCAAGGTCTGGACAGAGTGTGGGGTCTTGGTCTATGCCTCTGCTTTTGGGGAGAGTGTAGTGAGGCTCTTCTCAAGGAATAACCCTCCTTCCCCCACCTCCCCGCCTGTCACTACCTAGTCAGCTGTAGTGCTCAGAGCTCCTCTGGGATGTGGTTACTGGGTGAGCGGGCATGGGGTGGACTTGGGGACATTGGTGGGGGCAGGGGAAGCACTTGGTCTGCAACGGCCTTTTCAGACTTTCCTGAAGGCTAGAGCCAAGTTGAAGGGTGGGCTGACACATAAATATGTCTTGTAACTCTGAAGATAAGTGTCGAGTTTTGACTTGCCTTCTCCAAAAATTGAGGTCATCGTGATCAGATGATGGGTTGAAAGGATATCACTCAACCATTTCTGCAGATAGCAGAGCGTTGTGCAGGGGTGATACATCGTGTGTCCACGCAGCGACAGAGTATTTAGGGCTGACTCTCACTCTCTACGGAGATCAAGGTGAGGGGACATCATTGATGGTCGCTGGCTGAATGTGCTTCATTCGTGTAAGGAGAGAAGGAATCTGACTCAGCAGTCACTTAGCCAGGAGTTGTCAGGTGTGCTGGCGGCAGGATGAAGCAGGGTGGCAGAGTTTTTATGTGATTTGGATGTCTTCATCTTTCTAAGATGTAGTACTCTAATGTCTTTATATTACTTACATGCATGAATGGAGTATCAATTTGTATCCACTCTTCAGGTTAAGTATGGTGGTATAGTCAAGTCTTGTCTGTCTCTGGACCCCATGGACTATAGCTCACTAAGCCCGTCTGTCCATGGTATTCTCCAGGCAAGAACACTGGAGTGGGTTGCCATTTCCTTCTCCTAGGTTAAGTATGTGTGTGTGTGTGTATACATATATATATATGTATATATACACACACATTCTGAAGTGTTTTAACTAACAGATCCCTTTATGAATTAGATTTTTTTCTTCTAAGATGCACTTAAACAAAAAGAACTAGCATAGGAGAATGAAGTCAGAACTGGAAATGAGTTAAAGAGGCAAATCTAAAAAGAAAGCCTCCAGCGGACATCCTTCCTGCCAGGGATTCAGGTGGAAAGCTGGTTAAATACGCAGATTCTCAAGCCCCTCAACCTTTTCGATGGTAAAGAATCTGCCTGCAATGCAGGAGATCCAGGTTCAGTCCCTGAGTTGGGAAGATCCCGTGGAGAAGGGAATGGCAACCCACTCCAGTGTTGTTGCCTGGAGAATCCCCTGGTCGGCTATAGTCCATGGGGTCGAGTAGAGTCAGATATGGCTGAGCTGAGCTAGTAACACTTTAAGTTTTCATGCCCCCCCAGGGAGAACCTACAGACCGTAAATTCCCTTGGGGGGGACCCTGAGATCTGCATTTAACCAAGGATTTTTAGGGCAAGGTGATGGGGATTTAATGATTTCTTCCTGTGACGCTCTTCACCTCACTGATTTTTGCATTTAATAAAGGGAGAGCATTTCCTTCTGTAAGGCTGGATAGATAAACAGCATTTAGACTTCCCAACTATTTGGTGGACTGGCTGCTACTGCTGCTAAGTCGCTTCAGTCGTTGGGGCAAATAAACTAGCTGAGAATTGAGCTGCTTCTCCTCCAGACATCACAGAGAAATGGGCTGTCTTTCTGAGACTGTCAGCCAGCTCCGACAATCCCAGTCTGCTGAGAAAGATACCTGGAGAAACCAGAGAGCAACGAGCTTATTAAATCAGCACCTTAGATTTCTGTGCCATGGGTTCTTGACCTGAGGGTCCTTTGGATGGCTCCTTTGTTTCTTCCTGTGTAAGAAACTATACCTGTGCATCATGATGGCTGCCTTCTTGCTTCAGCTGCCAGAAGTCAGACCCTTTTGGGGTCTAGTTCAGCACTGCAGAGTTTGAGCAGGTCTTTGGTAAGAGTGACCCAGACTGAGGTTTGACTTAGCTGTAGGTGTCTTTATGGTTCCCTGAGAAGGGCAGGAAGGAGAGTGAGGAGCTGGTGTGGGATATCATAGCCTCCCAGCCGTGTTGGCCTCAGGCCTGGAGCTGGAGAGAGCCTCCTATGAGGGAACCTGCCATAAAGGAGATGGGCTGGTCTAGACCTCCCAGGGCAGACTGAGGGCACACTGCCCACTTATGCCCCTGGCACTGGGAGGCCCGAGGGAAGTGGGATGAGGCCTGGTGGCATTTCTGTGTCCCTGGTGTCTGACACCTGGTGCTACATTCCTTTCTAGATCCGGCCCTCAGTCCACAGACCCCCAGACCACTAGTGCCCAGCTCCACTGTTTACCAAGAGCAGCTGCGGTCCCTTACTAGAGTGCTCCTCCTTCGCTGACACGCCTCTTCCCTTCTCCAAGGACCCCCCTGATTGGGTGGTTGGTGGTGGGCAAGAAAGATGGAGGTAGCATCAGGCTGATGGCCCCTTTGGAATCTTGCCTGGAGGTTGGTTTGTTGGACTAGATCTGACCCACAGACCTCCTAGCCCCCATCTTGCCCATGGTATACGTCCTGTCCTTACTTGCAGTGCTGTCAGCAGTGAGAAGCCAAGCCCCAGACCACTACCCAGCCCTGGGCACCCGCTAACCTGCTTCCTAGAGCACTGTGTGTCCCTCTCCAGCTGCCTAGCCACTTGCCCAGCCAGGCCGACAGCAACAACGCAGCACTTGGGCCAGACCTGGTCTCACCTGCTCTCCTGTCCAGCTCAGCTCACCCTGTGGGTACCTCTCATTTCCCCAGTAGCCCAGGCCCGCCCACACCCTCTTTCTTCTGCTTCTGTTTCCTTAGATTTCATTTCTGTTTTATTCAGGTTTGAACATCCATCTCTTCGCTTGGCTCAGGCCCTGTTCAGGTCTATACTTTGGTTTAGCACCTGGGCATTCGAGCAGAGCCTTGCCTTCTGATGTAAAAGTATGAACAACAACAAAATATTTTCCCCACAAGATCTTAAAACTAAGATGTAATTTTTTTCCACTTTTTTTCTTTATAGAAAACTTATGAAATAGGAAATAGCACAGAGAGGAAGATTTTGTCAAGTTTCCTTCCAGTCTTTATCTTGTTTCTAAGGAATAATTTTTTGGCTCTATATTTTCTTACAAAGTTGAAGTTACATCATAACTTAATTGTAACAGTAACTTCACTATAATGTTATCTCATGGACAGTCCACATTATTAATGCATTCTCTTTATGTGATTTTTATTGGCTATCTAATATTTCTTTATCTACTCAAGCATATATATATATACACTTTTTCTTTTAATTTGACTATGCCGTGTGGCATGTGGGATCTTGGTTCCCCAACCAGGGATTGAACCTATGCCTCCTGCAGTGGAAGCGTGGAGTCCTACCTACTGGTTCACCAGGGAAGTCCATCCATAAACGTATTTTATTTTACTGTATTATATTGTTGGGCATTTAGGTTTTTATCCTATCAGTAGTTTTTGCTGTGGTAGATAAACACTGGAATAGATATCTTTGTGTGTAAATGTTTACCTGAAATTCTAATCATTTCCCTAGAATAGATTCTTAAAAGTGGAATGACTTGGCCAAAGTATTTGGACAGCTGTTCTTGAGGCTCTCAATAGGCCTTAGTAGGTTTCCAGTAGTACTTTTCTAGCTTTTGTGAAGAGATGAGTGATGTTAGCTTGAGGTTTTCAGAACAGCCATGTACAAATCAATGTAAAGCAATTAACTGAGTGCCTTCTGCCTTGCAAAATATGGCCTCATTTTGCAGATGGGTAACCTGAGTCTCAATATGTCAGTAAATTTGGAAAACTCAGCAGTGGCCACAGGACTGGAAAAGGTCAGTTTTCATTCCAATCCCAAAGAAAGACAATGCCAAAGAATGCTCAAACTACCGCACAATTGCACTCATCTCACACGCTGGTAAAGTAATGCTCAAAATTCTCCAAGCCAGGCTTCAGCAATATGTGAACCGTGAACTTTCAGATGTGCAAGCTGGTTTTAGAAAAGGCAGAGGAACCAGAGATCAAATTGCCACCATTCTCTGGATCATGGAAAAAGCAAGAGAGTTCCAGAAAAACATGGATTTCTACTTTATTGACTATGCCAAACCCTTTGACTGTGTGGATCACAATCAACTGTGGAAAAGTCTGAAGGAGATGGGAATACCAGACCACCTAACCTGCCTCTTAAGAAACCTATATGTAGGTCAGGAAGCAACAGTTAGAACTGGACATGGAACAACAGACTGGTTCCAAATAGAAAATGCAGGAGGAGAAGGGGACAACAGAGGATGAGATGGCTGGATGGCATCACCGACTCGATGGACATGAATTAGTTTGAGTGAACTCCGGAGTTGCTGATGGACAGGGAGGCCTGATGTGCTGTGATTCATGGGGTCACAAAGAGTCAGACACAACTGAGCGACTGAAGTGACTGACCGGCTGAACCTGAGTCTCAGAGACACTGGATGATCTCCATGCTTACCTGGGAGGTGGGAGGCAGAGCCCTGAGCAGAGGCAGATTTGCTGATGCCCAAACCAGGACCCTGTCCTGAAGCTGTCTTCTGAGTGCTGCCCTGGTCTGCCTGGTGCAAAGGCTACAGCACTTATTCTCAGCCAGGGCTGTTTATTCCCCAGGGGACATTTGTTGGTGTCTGGAGAAATTTTTAGTTGTCATAAAGGCGGGGTGGGCAGTTACAAACCTAGACAGTGTGTTAAAAAGTAAAGACATCACTTTGCCGACAAAGGTCCATATTGTCAAGACTATGGTCTGTCCAGTAATCTGTACAGATGTGTGAGTTGGACCATAAAGAAGGCAGAGCACCGAAGAATTAATGCTTTCGAGCTGTGTTGCCAGAGAAGACTCTTGGGAGTCCCTTGGAAAGTAAGGAGATCAAACTAGTCAATCCTAAAGGAAATCAACCCTATCAACCCTGAATATTCACCGGAAGGACTGATGCTGAGGCTGAAGCTCCAATACTCTGACCATCTGATGTGAAGAGCCAACTCACTGAAAAAGACCCTGAACTTGGGAAAGATTGAAGGCAGGAGAAGAGGGTGACAGGGGATGAGATGGTTGGATGGTATCACTGACTCAGTGAACATTAACTTGGGCAAACTCTAGGAGATAGTGAAGTACAGGGAAGCCTGGCGTGCTGCAGCCCACGGGGTTGCAAATAGTTGGACATGACTTGGTGACTTAACAGCAATGGTGGTGTTGCTCCTGACATCTAGGGGGTAGAGGCCAGGGATGCTCTTAGTGGCCAGCAGTGCACAGGGCAGCCCCCATGACAAAGGATGAGCCAGCCCAGATGTACCAGTGCTGCAAATGAGCGATCCTTGGTGGAGGTCATAAACAAGGCTTGTGACCCTCGGTGGGGGTCACCAGCAAGGCCTGTGACCCTGGGTGGAGGTCACCAGTGAGGCCTGCCGTGGGGTTTCCCTCCTTGTCTGACACAGCACGATGCTGGGGTNAACTTCAGATATGCAGATGACACCACCCTTATGGCAGAAAGTGAAGAGGAACTAAAAAGCCTCTTGATGGAAATAAAAGAGAGTGAAAAAGTTGGCTTAAAGCTCAACATTCAGAAAACGAAGATCATGGCATCTGGTCCCATCACTTCATGGGAAATAGATGGGGAAACAGTGGAAACAGTGTCAGACTTTATTTTTTGGGGGCTCCAAAATCACTTCAGATGGTGATTGCAGCCATGAAATTAAAAGACACTTACTCCTTGGAAGGAAAGTTATGACCAACCTAGATAGCATATTCAAAAGCAGAGATATTACTTTGCCAACAAAGGTCTGTCTAGTCAAGGCTATGGTTTTCCCAGTGGTCATGTATGGATGTGAGAGTTGGACTGTGAAGAAGGCTGAGTGCTGAAGAATTGATGCTTTTGAACTGTGATGTTGGAGAAGACTCTTGAGAATACCTTGGGCTGCAAGGAGGTTTAACCAGTCCATTCTAAAGGAGATCAGTCCTGGATGTTCTTTGGAAGGAATGATGCTAAAGCTGAAACTCCAATACTTTGGCCATCTCATGTGAAGAGTTGACTCACTGGAAAAGACCCTGATGCTGGGAGGGATTGGGGGCAGGAGGAGAAGGGGACAACAGAGGATGAGATGGCTGGATGGCATCACCGACTCGATGGACATGAATTAGTTTGAGTGAACTCCGGAGTTGCTGATGGACAGGGAGGCCTGATGTGCTGTGATTCATGGGGTCACAAAGAGTCAGACACAACTGAGCGACTGAAGTGACTGACCGGCTGAACCTGAGTCTCAGAGACACTGGATGATCTCCATGCTTACCTGGGAGGTGGGAGGCAGAGCCCTGAGCAGAGGCAGATTTGCTGATGCCCAAACCAGGACCCTGTCCTGAAGCTGTCTTCTGAGTGCTGCCCTGGTCTGCCTGGTGCAAAGGCTACAGCACTTATTCTCAGCCAGGGCTGTTTATTCCCCAGGGGACATTTGTTGGTGTCTGGAGAAATTTTTGGTTGTCATAAAGGCGGGGTGGGCAGTTACAAACCTAGACAGTGTGTTAAAAAGTAAAGACATCACTTTGCCGACAAAGGTCCATATTGTCAAGACTATGGTCTGTCCAGTAATCTGTACAGATGTGTGAGTTGGACCATAAAGAAGGCAGAGCACCGAAGAATTAATGCTTTCGAGCTGTGTTGCCAGAGAAGACTCTTGGGAGTCCCTTGGAAAGTAAGGAGATCAAACTAGTCAATCCTAAAGGAAATCAACCCTATCAACCCTGAATATTCACCGGAAGGACTGATGCTGAGGCTGAAGCTCCAATACTCTGACCATCTGATGTGAAGAGCCAACTCACTGAAAAAGACCCTGAACTTGGGAAAGATTGAAGGCAGGAGAAGAGGGTGACAGGGGATGAGATGGTTGGATGGTATCACTGACTCAGTGAACATTAACTTGGGCAAACTCTAGGAGATAGTGAAGTACAGGGAAGCCTGGCGTGCTGCAGCCCACGGGGTTGCAAATAGTTGGACATGACTTGGTGACTTAACAGCAATGGTGGTGTTGCTCCTGACATCTAGGGGGTAGAGGCCAGGGATGCTCTTAGTGGCCAGCAGTGCACAGGGCAGCCCCCATGACAAAGGATGAGCCAGCCCAGATGTACCAGTGCTGCAAATGAGCGATCCTTGGTGGAGGTCATAAACAAGGCTTGTGACCCTCGGTGGGGGTCACCAGCAAGGCCTGTGACCCTGGGTGGAGGTCACCAGTGAGGCCTGCCGTGGGGTTTCCCTCCTTGTCTGACACAGCACGATGCTGGGGTTTTGGAGCAGGCAGAGGTGCTTATTCACAACTCACACTCTCACCAGGCTGGACATCATCAACCTTCTTTTCTGTGACCTGAATTTGAAGCAGGGTGGCAGTTGCCATCAAGAGGAATTCCTTGTGCAATCCATCAGTCAATCAGCTAACACTTACCGGAACATCTGTTATGGGTCTGGCATGGATCAAGCTTGCTGCCGCAGGCTCACACCTTGCTAATTTGGTTAGGAGCTGGCGGCCAGCGAAGTCCCAGCAGATTTCTCCCTCGTGCATCTTCCTCCTGTGTTCTCCATGCCTCTCCGGGAGGCTGCTTTAGGAAAGCCAGGAATTAGCTGGTGTGACCTCAAAAGGCCAGTACCTAGGAATGTTGGTCAGGAGCAAGATAGTGCACCAGACAGTCATCAGAGAGAAGCTGTCTGCTTCTCTGGCCCCAGGCTAAATTTCCTACTTAATGAATTTTGTACCAGGTTCTTTCTGGCCAGTCAGGGATTGTAGAGTCCTGGGTCCGAATAACAAAAACCCAGAGGTGGGGACCTTTGGTGGTAGCTTATTTATTCAACCCAGCAGTTGTGCCCGAATAAGTCTGGGAAGGCTTCCTTCAAGAGAGGCCCAGAGCTGGGTCTCCAGGATAACAGGATTTCCCATTGAGGGGCAGGAGGAGGAAGGGCCATCCAGGAAGAGGAATTCAGCAAATGGTGGGCAGAGAGAGGCATTTCTGGAACCTCTAGGGCATCAGTGTTACTTGGAGGATGAAGTGTAAGGAACAGGTTCAGCAGGATGCAGAGGGGCCCTTTATGAGAGTCTGGAATGCTTTGTGCTCCCAAGGATGACTCCACTAACTTAATGTCACCCATGGCTTATTCAGGACAGAAATAAAAACGTGGGATCTCAGGTTCTTTCTGGAACTGGAACATTTGGGATCTGATGTGGAGTAAAGGGATCATTACCTTTGCCTTATCATTTTCCTCCTTTTGGATCTGGGTCAACTTCATTTCTCAAGTTTTTTTCTGCTGGTATCCCCGGAAGAGGAAATGGTAACCCACCCCAGTATTCTTGCCTGGAGAATCCCATGGACAGAGGAGTCTGGCAGACCAACAGTCCCTGGAGTCTCAAACAATTGGATACAGCTGAGCAATTGTGCACACACATGCACGCAGACCAGGCACAACTGTGGAAGAGAGATTCCCAGCAAATAGGCACATACCTCTTCTCACCCTGTCAACCCTTGCCCATCTGTAGGCAAGGGATATGGTGTTCACCTATTCCTGACCTGCTACTGGAAGATAACTCTACCTCAGGGTCTGTGTAGGGGATGATGAGTTGAAAGGAATGAGAAGATGAACCTGGTTCTCAGAACGCTCTCGACTATGATACTTCAGAACACTTTCAGTGATTTAAGAGTAGTAGTTGTCATGCATCCCATCATCCATCCACCCATCCATCCATCCTTCCATTATTCATTTTCCACTTATCCATCCATCCACCGTCTTCCATCCATCCATTCATTATCCATCATCATTCATCTACCCCCATCCATCTATTATTAATCATCCATCCATTCATCCATTATCCATCCTTCCATTAATAATACATCTATTCATACATTTATCTATTGATCCACCCATCTTCTATCTATCCATCATTCATTCATCTTATATCCATTCATCCACTGACTATAGGAATTTTAAAGTCCTTTGCTGTTGGTTCTTGGCATATCCTTCATCTCCTATCCATGAAGTCAGTAACTCAGGGGTCACTTCCTTGAAATCATTCCTAGACCTAGGCTTCCATTTGTCCCTGGGGTTTCCCTTGCTTATAGCACTCATCAATACTGTCTTGCTATTGTCTTTTTATTTGTGCTTAATAGTTGATCGGGCTTCCCTTGTTGTTCAGCTGGTAAAGAATCTGCCTGCAATGCAGGAAACCTGGGTTGGATCCCTGGGTTGCGAAGATCCCCTGAGGAAGGAAAAGGCTACCTACTCCAGTATTTTTGCCTAGAGAATTCCATAGATTATATAGTCCATGGGGTTGCAAAGAGCTGGAGCACAAGCTGGAATCAAGATTGCCAGGAGAAATATCAATAACCTCAGATATGCAGATGACTCCACCCTNCTACCTACTCCAGTATTTTTGCCTAGAGAATTCCATAGATTATATAGTCCATGGGGTTGCAAAGAGCTGGAGCACAAGCTGGAATCAAGATTGCCAGGAGAAATATCAATAACCTCAGATATGCAGATGACTCCACCCTTATGGCAGGAAGTGAAGAAGAACTAAAGATCCTCTTGATGAAAGTGAAAGAGGAGGCTGAAAAAGCTGGCTTAAAACTCAACATTCTGAAAACTAAGATCATGGCATCTGGTTCCATCACTTCATGGCAAATAAATGGGGAAACAGTGGAAACAGTGACAGACTTTATTTTCTTGGACTCCAAAAATCACTGCAGATGGTGACTACAGCCATGAAATTAAAAGATGCTTGCTCCTTGGGAAGAAAGCTATGATCTACCTAGACAGCATATTAAAAAGCAGAGACATTACTTTGCCAACAAAGGTCCATCTAGTCAAAGCTATGGTTTTTCCAGTAGTCATGTATGGTTGTGAGAGTTGGACTATAAAGAAAGCTGAGCATGGAAGAATTGATGTTTTTGAACTGTGGTGTTGGAGAAGACTCTTGAGGGTTCTTTGGACTGCAAGGATATCCAACCAGTCCATCCTAAAGGAAATCAGTCCTGAATATTCATTGGAAGGACTGATGCTGAAGCTGAAACTCCAGTACTTTGGCCACCTGATGCGAATAACTGATTCATTGGAAAGATTGAAGGCGGTAGGAGAAGAGGATGACAGAGGTTGAGATGGTTGGATAGCATCACCAACTCGATGGACATGAGTTTGAGTAATCTCCAGGAGCTGGTGATGGACAGGGAAGCCTGGCATGCTGCAGTGCATGCTGAACTGAACTGAATAGTTGATCGATGAGTTAGAGGAAATTTCTCTATGGGAGAAATTTTTCCATGGACATTTTATTCAGTTTACTTTGACAATTCTGTAAAGAAATGTGAGCCAACCAAGCAGTCTTCAGATTGGCTTCGTATAGGATTGCCTTCCTTCGCGAGCAAGAGCACATGTTTATAAAGTGATTAGTTTGTAACATAGCAGAGTTGTATTTTAAATAATCCAAGCATGTGTTATAGTTCACTTGTGCCCCACACATAATCTCTGTATTCAGTGTTTTTATAACCACTTTGAAGAGTTTTTAGGTGGGAGGCAGGATGTTTCAGTGGAGAAAGCATTGGAAATACAGCGCGGTAACCAGGGTTCTAGTCTGGCTTTGCCTGGAATTTACTGTGAGACTTTGGGCAAGCCGCTGTCCCTCTCTGAGATTCTCCTAGTTTATTCTTTGTCCATCAAATGAGGTGGTTAGAATAGATTATTTCAGGCAACCTTTAAGTCATGACATTCAGGGCCTGGGATTGCAGTTTCTTTATTTTAGCAACGAGAGAGGGTTATTTGGGGTTTTTAGACTCATGGGTGATCACAGCACTGATTTGCTTGAATAAAGAAGCAGCCTTTGGCCTCGGCATTCCCATAGGAGGCGCTCTGTCTTTAGTTGCCGTGATGGTCTCAGGGGGCAGGGCTTTAGAACCTGTGCACTGTTTTACCACCATCCCCATGGGTCATGCTAGGATAACAAACCCATGCAGTAGGAATTATATGCATTTTACAAATGCTGTGGAGGTTTTCTGGTTTTACTGGACTTGGCCTGAGGTCCCGAATCTACATCAGTCGTTTGCCATTCATGGGGGGCTCTGCTGTATCCTCTAAGGGGGCAGGGCCCAACCTCTGTCTCTGCAGAGACACTTCTGCCTGGAAGACCTGTCCCTGACTGCCCTGATGGTGAGAATGTATGTATGGTCCTGTCATCAGTCCTGACCTGCCTCCTGTGTCTCCTTCATCAAGAGGTGATCCCTTCTGCAGAGCCTAGCTCCCTAAGGGAGGACAGTGGGCATCTTCCCTGGGCTAGTTTTTCCCCCAAAACAGCCCCATTTGAGGGGCAAGTCTGGGCCCTCTGCGTTCCATGAAATCTAGCTTGGCATCTGTTTTGTGCCCTGGCATTCACTCCAGAGGGAGACTGCCCAGGTGGGAGCTTGCTGCTCCAGCTCTGGTGCTGTCATTGGGAGGGAACAGGCGTGCGAGCCCTTAGTTTGGAAGGTTCTGTGGATTAGGCACTGGAGACAGACTGATCGTTCCCGCTCTGTGCCTCTGTTTTCTCACCTGTAAAGTGGGGACACCTGTGGGCCTGTCTTTTGGGGCTTCAGTGGGGATGAAAGACTGTATGTGTCAAGCCCCTGGTTCATAGCACGCAGTCTTTTTTTAAAAAATTGAAATGTAGTTGGTTTCCCTGGTGGCTCAGTTGATAAAGAAGCCACCTGCAGTGCACGAGACCTGAGTTCAATCCGTGTGTTAGGAAGATCCCCTGGAGAAGGAATGGCCACCCACTCCAGCATTCTTGCCTGGAGAATTCCATGGACAGAGGAGCCTGGGAGGCTTCAGTCCGTGGGGTTGCACAGAGTCGGACATGGCTGAGCAACTAACCCTAACCTAAACACTAACCTATATTTGGTTTGCAGTCTTCTGTTAGTTTCAGGTGTGCAGCAAAGTGCTTCTGTTTTATATACACACACACACACACTCACACACAGACGTACTCATGCACGCACACACACACACTCACACACAGACGTACTCACGCGTGCACACACACACACACACACACACATATTCGTTTTCAGAATCTTTTCCATTGTTAGGTTATTACAAGGTATGAGTGTAGTTCCCTGTACTGTACACTAGGTCCTTGCTGTTCATATTACGTACAGTAGTGTGTATCTGTTAATCCAAAACTCTTAGTTTATCCCTCCCCCCCTTTCCCCTTTGGTAGCCATAAGTTTGTTTTCTGTCTCTGTGAGTCTGTTTCTGTTTTGTAAGTAAGTCCATTTGTATGATTTTAAGATTCCACATATAAGATTTCAATATCTGACTTAATTCACGCAATATGATAGTCTCAAGGTCCACCCAGGTTGCAACAAATGGCATTATTTCACTCTTTTTCATGGCTGCGTACTATTCCACTGTACATAGATACCGCAGCTTCTTTATACGTTTAGTTGATGGACATTTAGTTTGCTTCCATGTCATGGCTGTGAAATCTTGATTATGATGAAGAAGGCAGCCCAGGTGGGCACTGTATATTTGGCAGCTACGTCCTGCTAGCGACTCATTTAAACTCCAGTCAGCCCAAATCCTAACTCTGATTGCACTGCTACTGGCTTAAACCAGTCCCCAGCACAGTTTTTGCTAAAAGACATCTTGACAGAGCCTGTTCTTACTGGCACCTGGACACTTTTGTGCCCTTGTCTCTGACCTGGAAAGGGATCAGTTCATTAGCAGAGAGAGTGTCTGATTGTGTCCTGTCTCAGACCGATAGGCACCTTCTGGACCTTCCCTGGGACTGGCCAGGGAGGGTGATGATGTGGGGCCACATCTGTCCTGCTGCACTCCAGAGAGCTCTTTCTGTAATGGGGCTCTTGACCAGATCCTTTCACAAGGCAGGACGGTGGTCATGCTCTTCAGCTAATGGACCTGTTCAAGCCTGCAGGTTGCTGGTCAGAGAACAGACATGTGGCTTTATGAAGCCACTGACCACATGGTTCCCATAGGGTAGCCCTCTATGAACCTTCAGGGGCACTCTGCCAGCCAGGACAGCTGCAGTGAGGCTCCCTAGCCTTAAAATTGTCTGCTCCTCATTTCAGCCCAACCCACGGGTCTTGGCCACTGTATTAAATAAAACAAGAGATTTGTTCTAGGCTTATTAAGGTTTTTATTTTGCTTTTTGGTCTGCTTAATCCTCGTCTTCATTTCTCTGTTCCTATCTTTGCTCTCCTCAATATGTAGAGTTTGCTATTGTATGATTTATAGCTTTTCATCCTGTAATTTTTACTTGATATCTTTTGTAAGCATTTATTGTAGGCTCTGGCAAACTGTTCGTGGCTGATCCCCCTCTCTTTTTTTTTCTTAATATTTACTTGACTGCATTGGATCTTAGTTGCCAAATGTGGGATCTTCCGTTGTGGTGGGCCGGCTCTCTAGTTGTGGCAGTGGCTTGTTGCTTCTCGGCATGTGTAATCTTAGTTCCCAGACCAGGAATCGAACCTGAATTTGCAAGGCAGATTCTTAACCACTGGACCACCAGGGAAGTCCTGATCCCTCTCATTTGGACATAGTTACTTTTTTTTCACTCTCATAAGCAAGTCTTCTAAAAACAGCTTTATATGTATTAAGGCTCTAAGTTTCTTAGTCTACTTAACTTTCTTTTTTAAAAAACAGAACAAAATAGGTCACCTGTAAACTAATTGTGAAGAAAGGCTTAAAAAGAAGAAAGTTGAAGTCACCGTGACCTTGGGTTTCTGTTCCCCATGTTCTGTGTGAGACCCCCAGCACCTTGGTGAATGTTCTTCTAGACTTCTCCCTATGTTTACTAACATTTTATCACATCACACATGCTGTTTTATAATCCAGGTTTTCACTCACCACTACGTTCAGGGATATGTTTCTCCACAGATGTAATTCTTTGGCTGTAACTGATGACATCCTTGGATGAATTTCTAAAGGTAGAATTTCTGATCAGAGGTGAGGTCATATTATATTAAACTCTTTTCTCATGTTTTTAGGTAAGTGGTTAAAAAATGTAACTGCCTAGGGGAGTTTTTTTTTCTTGTTTACTTTTTGATTCTAATAAAAATAAAAGGTATATTTGTTATTCTGATTCAAACATTATACCAGTAAAAATTTATCAGTTTTTTTTTTTTTTTCTGATACAAACCTAAATGCAAACAGAACAAGGTTAAAGATTCAGAAATGTATAATGTGGAGAGAGTAGGTTCCCCCCAAACCTATTCCCTAGAGATAATCACTGATAATGGTTATACGTGTTTCCAGTTTTCCGTTGACATAGACCAGTGTTTTATTGTCATTATCATTTATCTTTACATAAATGGGATCATACTACTGATAGTGTTCAGCCCCTTGGTTTCTTGGTGAGTGCTTACTTTAACAATATGCCTTGGTGTTCTTCCCACATCTGCCTATGATAGATCAACCTTACTCAGTTTCCACTAACCTTTAATTTTTATTTACACTTACCTGTTTATTGAACAGTCATGCATTCACATGGTTAATAATCTCAAAAAAGCATAAAGAGTTATCTGTACACATGTGTAAAGTCTTCCCAGCTCTGCTGTAGCTCCACTGCCCATGTAGTTCTCCCAGAGCCAACCAGGGATACTGGGTTTGGTGTGTATCTTTCCAAAAAGTGTTTCATGTGAGTCACGTGAAAATAACTAGATAGTCTTTTATCCCTTTTTATACCTAAATGGAAGCATAGGATCCATCTGTATTGTAACCTGCGTTTTTCACTCACCACCTCATATAAACACGTGAAGAGCTTCCTCATTCCTTAGGTTAGGGAGGTGTACCGTTGTGTGTGNCAACTGTGGAAGAGAGATTCCCAGCAAATAGGCACATACCTCTTCTCACCCTGTCAACCCTTGCCCATCTGTAGGCAAGGGATATGGTGTTCACCTATTCCTGACCTGCTACTGGAAGATAACTCTACCTCAGGGTCTGTGTAGGGGATGATGAGTTGAAAGGAATGAGAAGATGAACCTGGTTCTCAGAACGCTCTCGACTATGATACTTCAGAACACTTTCAGTGATTTAAGAGTAGTAGTTGTCATGCATCCCATCATCCATCCACCCATCCATCCATCCTTCCATTATTCATTTTCCACTTATCCATCCATCCACCGTCTTCCATCCATCCATTCATTATCCATCATCATTCATCTACCCCCATCCATCTATTATTAATCATCCATCCATTCATCCATTATCCATCCTTCCATTAATAATACATCTATTCATACATTTATCTATTGATCCACCCATCTTCTATCTATCCATCATTCATTCATCTTATATCCATTCATCCACTGACTATAGGAATTTTAAAGTCCTTTGCTGTTGGTTCTTGGCATATCCTTCATCTCCTATCCATGAAGTCAGTAACTCAGGGGTCACTTCCTTGAAATCATTCCTAGACCTAGGCTTCCATTTGTCCCTGGGGTTTCCCTTGCTTATAGCACTCATCAATACTGTCTTGCTATTGTCTTTTTATTTGTGCTTAATAGTTGATCGGGCTTCCCTTGTTGTTCAGCTGGTAAAGAATCTGCCTGCAATGCAGGAAACCTGGGTTGGATCCCTGGGTTGCGAAGATCCCCTGAGGAAGGAAAAGGCTACCTACTCCAGTATTTTTGCCTAGAGAATTCCATAGATTATATAGTCCATGGGGTTGCAAAGAGCTGGAGCACAAGCTGGAATCAAGATTGCCAGGAGAAATATCAATAACCTCAGATATGCAGATGACTCCACCCTTATGGCAGGAAGTGAAGAAGAACTAAAGATCCTCTTGATGAAAGTGAAAGAGGAGGCTGAAAAAGCTGGCTTAAAACTCAACATTCTGAAAACTAAGATCATGGCATCTGGTTCCATCACTTCATGGCAAATAAATGGGGAAACAGTGGAAACAGTGACAGACTTTATTTTCTTGGACTCCAAAAATCACTGCAGATGGTGACTACAGCCATGAAATTAAAAGATGCTTGCTCCTTGGGAAGAAAGCTATGATCTACCTCGACAGCATATTAAAAAGCAGAGACATTACTTTGCCAACAAAGGTCCATCTAGTCAAAGCTATGGTTTTTCCAGTAGTCATGTATGGTTGTGAGAGTTGGACTATAAAGAAAGCTGAGCATGGAAGAATTGATGTTTTTGAACTGTGGTGTTGGAGAAGACTCTTGAGGGTTCTTTGGACTGCAAGGATATCCAACCAGTCCATCCTAAAGGAAATCAGTCCTGAATATTCATTGGAAGGACTGATGCTGAAGCTGAAACTCCAGTACTTTGGCCACCTGATGCGAATAACTGATTCATTGGAAAGATTGAAGGCGGTAGGAGAAGAGGATGACAGAGGTTGAGATGGTTGGATAGCATCACCAACTCGATGGACATGAGTTTGAGTAATCTCCAGGAGCTGGTGATGGACAGGGAAGCCTGGCATGCTGCAGTGCATGCTGAACTGAACTGAATAGTTGATCGATGAGTTAGAGGAAATTTCTCTATGGGAGAAATTTTTCCATGGACATTTTATTCAGTTTACTTTGACAATTCTGTAAAGAAATGTGAGCCAACCAAGCAGTCTTCAGATTGGCTTCGTATAGGATTGCCTTCCTTCGCGAGCAAGAGCACATGTTTATAAAGTGATTAGTTTGTAACATAGCAGAGTTGTATTTTAAATAATCCAAGCATGTGTTATAGTTCACTTGTGCCCCACACATAATCTCTGTATTCAGTGTTTTTATAACCACTTTGAAGAGTTTTTAGGTGGGAGGCAGGATGTTTCAGTGGAGAAAGCATTGGAAATACAGCGCGGTAACCAGGGTTCTAGTCTGGCTTTGCCTGGAATTTACTGTGAGACTTTGGGCAAGCCGCTGTCCCTCTCTGAGATTCTCCTAGTTTATTCTTTGTCCATCAAATGAGGTGGTTAGAATAGATTATTTCAGGCAACCTTTAAGTCATGACATTCAGGGCCTGGGATTGCAGTTTCTTTATTTTAGCAACGAGAGAGGGTTATTTGGGGTTTTTAGACTCATGGGTGATCACAGCACTGATTTGCTTGAATAAAGAAGCAGCCTTTGGCCTCGGCATTCCCATAGGAGGCGCTCTGTCTTTAGTTGCCGTGATGGTCTCAGGGGGCAGGGCTTTAGAACCTGTGCACTGTTTTACCACCATCCCCATGGGTCATGCTAGGATAACAAACCCATGCAGTAGGAATTATATGCATTTTACAAATGCTGTGGAGGTTTTCTGGTTTTACTGGACTTGGCCTGAGGTCCTGAATCTACATCAGTCGTTTGCCATTCATGGGGGGCTCTGCTGTATCCTCTAAGGGGGCAGGGCCCAACCTCTGTCTCTGCAGAGACACTTCTGCCTGGAAGACCTGTCCCTGACTGCCCTGATGGTGAGAATGTATGTATGGTCCTGTCATCAGTCCTGACCTGCCTCCTGTGTCTCCTTCATCAAGAGGTGATCCCTTCTGCAGAGCCTAGCTCCCTAAGGGAGGACAGTGGGCATCTTCCCTGGGCTAGTTTTTCCCCCAAAACAGCCCCATTTGAGGGGCAAGTCTGGGCCCTCTGCGTTCCATGAAATCTAGCTTGGCATCTGTTTTGTGCCCTGGCATTCACTCCAGAGGGAGACTGCCCAGGTGGGAGCTTGCTGCTCCAGCTCTGGTGCTGTCATTGGGAGGGAACAGGCGTGCGAGCCCTTAGTTTGGAAGGTTCTGTGGATTAGGCACTGGAGACAGACTGATCGTTCCCGCTCTGTGCCTCTGTTTTCTCACCTGTAAAGTGGGGACACCTGTGGGCCTGTCTTTTGGGGCTTCAGTGGGGATGAAAGACTGTATGTGTCAAGCCCCTGGTTCATAGCACGCAGTCTTTTTTTAAAAAATTGAAATGTAGTTGGTTTCCCTGGTGGCTCAGTCGATAAAGAAGCCACCTGCAGTGCACGAGACCTGAGTTCAATCCGTGTGTTAGGAAGATCCCCTGGAGAAGGAATGGCCACCCACTCCAGCATTCTTGCCTGGAGAATTCCATGGACAGAGGAGCCTGGGAGGCTTCAGTCCGTGGGGTTGCACAGAGTCGGACATGGCTGAGCAACTAACCCTAACCTAAACACTAACCTATATTTGGTTTGCAGTCTTCTGTTAGTTTCAGGTGTGCAGCAAAGTGCTTCTGTTTTATATACACACACACACACACTCACACACAGACGTACTCATGCACGCACACACACACACTCACACACAGACGTACTCACGCGTGCACACACACACACACACACACACACATATTCGTTTTCAGAATCTTTTCCATTGTTAGGTTATTACAAGGTATGAGTGTAGTTCCCTGTACTGTACACTAGGTCCTTGCTGTTCATATTACGTACAGTAGTGTGCATCTGTTAATCCAAAACTCTTAGTTTATCCCTCCCCCCCTTTCCCCTTTGGTAGCCATAAGTTTGTTTTCTGTCTCTGTGAGTCTGTTTCTGTTTTGTAAGTAAGTCCATTTGTATGATTTTAAGATTCCACATATAAGATTTCAATATCTGACTTAATTCATGCAATATGATAGTCTCAAGGTCCACCCAGGTTGCAACAAATGGCATTATTTCACTCTTTTTCATGGCTGCGTACTATTCCACTGTACATAGATACCGCAGCTTCTTTATACGTTTAGTTGATGGACATTTAGTTTGCTTCCATGTCATGGCTGTGAAATCTTGATTATGATGAAGAAGGCAGCCCAGGTGGGCACTGTATATTTGGCAGCTACGTCCTGCTAGCGACTCATTTAAACTCCAGTCAGCCCAAATCCTAACTCTGATTGCACTGCTACTGGCTTAAACCAGTCCCCAGCACAGTTTTTGCTAAAAGACATCTTGACAGAGCCTGTTCTTACCGGCACCTGGACACTTTTGTGCCCTTGTCTCTGACCTGGAAAGGGATCAGTTCATTAGCAGAGAGAGTGTCTGATTGTGTCCTGTCTCAGACCGATAGGCACCTTCTGGACCTTCCCTGGGACTGGCCAGGGAGGGTGATGATGTGGGGCCACATCTGTCCTGCTGCACTCCAGAGAGCTCTTTCTGTAATGGGGCTCTTGACCAGATCCTTTCACAAGGCAGGACGGTGGTCATGCTCTTCAGCTAATGGACCTGTTCAAGCCTGCAGGTTGCTGGTCAGAGAACAGACATGTGGCTTTATGAAGCCACTGACCACATGGTTCCCATAGGGTAGCCCTCTATGAACCTTCAGGGGCACTCTGCCAGCCAGGACAGCTGCAGTGAGGCTCCCTAGCCTTAAAATTGTCTGCTCCTCATTTCAGCCCAACCCACGGGTCTTGGCCACTGTATTAAATAAAACAAGAGATTTGTTCTAGGCTTATTAAGGTTTTTATTTTGCTTTTTGGTCTGCTTAATCCTCGTCTTCATTTCTCTGTTCCTATCTTTGCTCTCCTCAATATGTAGAGTTTGCTATTGTATGATTTATAGCTTTTCATCCTGTAATTTTTACTTGATATCTTTTGTAAGCATTTATTGTAGGCTCTGGCAAACTGTTCGTGGCTGATCCCCCTCTCTTTTTTTTTCTTAATATTTACTTGACTGCATTGGATCTTAGTTGCCAAATGTGGGATCTTCCGTTGTGGTGGGCCGGCTCTCTAGTTGTGGCAGTGGCTTGTTGCTTCTCGGCATGTGGAATCTTAGTTCCCAGACCAGGAATCGAACCTGAATTTGCAAGGCAGATTCTTAACCACTGGACCACCAGGGAAGTCCTGATCCCTCTCATTTGGACATAGTTACTTTTTTTTCACTCTCATAAGCAAGTCTTCTAAAAACAGCTTTATATGTATTAAGGCTCTAAGTTTCTTAGTCTACTTAACTTTCTTTTTTAAAAAACAGAACAAAATAGGTCACCTGTAAACTAATTGTGAAGAAAGGCTTAAAAAGAAGAAAGTTGAAGTCACCGTGACCTTGGGTTTCTGTTCCCCATGTTCTGTGTGAGACCCCCAGCACCTTGGTGAATGTTCTTCTAGACTTCTCCCTATGTTTACTAACATTTTATCACATCACACATGCTGTTTTATAATCCAGGTTTTCACTCACCACTACGTTCAGGGATATGTTTCTCCACAGATGTAATTCTTTGGCTGTAACTGATGACATCCTTGGATGAATTTCTAAAGGTAGAATTTCTGATCAGAGGTGAGGTCATATTATATTAAACTCTTTTCTCATGTTTTTAGGTAAGTGGTTAAAAAATGTAACTGCCTAGGGGAGTTTTTTTTTCTTGTTTACTTTTTGATTCTAATAAAAATAAAAGGTATATTTGTTATTCTGATTCAAACATTATACCAGTAAAAATTTATCAGTTTTTTTTTTTTTTTCTGATACAAACCTAAATGCAAACAGAACAAGGTTAAAGATTCAGAAATGTATAATGTGGAGAGAGTAGGTTCCCCCCAAACCTATTCCCTAGAGATAATCACTGATAATGGTTATACGTGTTTCCAGTTTTCCGTTGACATAGACCAGTGTTTTATTGTCATTATCATTTATCTTTACATAAATGGGATCATACTACTGATAGTGTTCAGCCCCTTGGTTTCTTGGTGAGTGCTTACTTTAACAATATGCCTTGGTGTTCTTCCCACATCTGCCTATGATAGATCAACCTTACTCAGTTTCCACTAACCTTTAATTTTTATTTACACTTACCTGTTTATTGAACAGTCATGCATTCACATGGTTAATAATCTCAAAAAAGCATAAAGAGTTATCTGTACACATGTGTAAAGTCTTCCCAGCTCTGCTGTAGCTCCACTGCCCATGTAGTTCTCCCAGAGCCAACCAGGGATACTGGGTTTGGTGTGTATCTTTCCAAAAAGTGTTTCATGTGAGTCACGTGAAAATAACTAGATAGTCTTTTATCCCTTTTTATACCTAAATGGAAGCATAGGATCCATCTGTATTGTAACCTGCGTTTTTCACTCACCACCTCATATAAACACGTGAAGAGCTTCCTCATTCCTTAGGTTAGGGAGGTGTACCGTTGTGTGTGCACTTTTTTTTTTAAACCTAGTTCCTAATGATGGACCCTTGCCACTGTAAACAGTGTTACTTTGAATAACCTTGGAATACATCATTTCGCATACATGAGTGTATCTTTGTAGATGACTTCCTGGAAATGAAATATCTGGACATAGAGGTGGGAGTTTTTATAGCTTGGATAGATATTGCCAGATCATTTCCCATGAAGTTTATACACCCACCAGCAACCAGCAAGAGTGCTCATAACCACGCCAACAGAATGTTCTAATCAAACCTTTTGGTCTTTGCCAGTCTGATAGTTGGAAGGAAAACTACATCTCAGTGGTGTTTTCTTTTAATGTAAAGTTTGATAAGTTTTGACTTATGTCTGCAAACCACAACCAAGATAGTGATCATATCCATCATCCCCAGACGTTTCCTCCTGCCCTTTATAATCTGTCCCTCCCTCCCCCTCACTTGCCCAACACTGATGTGCGTTCGATCATTATAGACCTGTTTGCCTTTTCTAGAGTTAAATGGAGCCATACAGGATGTGTGTGTGTTTTTTTTTTTTTTGGTCTGTCTCTTTCACTTTGGGATCCATCCATGTTTCTCAGGCAGTGGTCCCTCCTTTTATTGCTGAGTGGTACTCCATCAGATGAATATACCTTAATTTCTTTATCTAGATGTCTGCTGGTGGACATTTGTGTTGTTTCCAGTTTCTGGCTATCACACACAAGGCCACTGTGAACATTTTGTACAAGTAGTCATACGACTTTTTCTCTTCTGCTGGGTAAATCTTTGAGGGGTGGGGCGTCTGGCTCAGAAAGTAGATATGTCTAGGTCACGAGGTTGGACTTTTTAAGACACAGTAAAACTGTTTTAACAAAGAGGATCACACTATTCTGTATTCCCACCAGCAGCATATGAGAACCCAAGTTCTGCCACATGCTTGCCAACTCTTAGAATGGTCCATCATTTGAACTTTTAGCAACTTAAAAAAAAATAACAAATTGTTGGGAATTACTTGGCTGTCCAGTGGGTTAAAACTTTGTGCTTTCACTGCTGAGGGCGTGGGTTTATCCCTCATCAGGGAACTAAGATTTTGCAAGCTATGTGGTGTGGCTAAAAAAATAATAATAAAATAACAAACTTTATTTTGGCTCACATTTAGATAGTCCTTTTTTTTTTAAACCATACTATTCACCCGTTTAAAATGTACAATTCGATGGTTTTTTTGTATGCTATATTATTGTGTTTTTAATTGTAGAAAAAAATATATATATAATACAAAATTTTCTACTTTAACCATTTTAAGGGTACAGTCCAGTGGCATTAGTTACATACATAGTGCTGTGCTACCATCACCAGTGTCAATTTTCAAAGCTCTTTCATCTCCCCAAGCAGAAATTCCATAACCTATAAGCTGTAACTCTCCATTCTCTCTCTCCCCCATCCCTGTTAAGTTCTTTTCTATTTCTTTTTTTAAGCTGAAGTGTAGTTGGTATACACTATTATAAAAGTTACAGGTATACAATATAGTGATTCACAATTTTTAAAGATTATATTCCATTTATAGTTATTATAAAATATTGGCTCTATTCCCTATGTATTCAATGTATCCTTATGGCTTATTTTGTACCTAATAGTGTGTCCCCTGCCCCATTCTACTTTCTGTCTCTATGAATCACCCATTCTGGATGTTTTATGTAAGCAGAATCATACAATATTTGCCTTTTGTGTCTGACTTATTACACTTAGCATAATGTTTTAAAGTTTTATTTATGCTGTAGCTTCTCTTGTGGCTCAGCTGGTAAAGAATCCACCTGCAATGCAGGAGACCTGGGTTTGATCCCTGGGTTGGAAAGATTCCCCTGGGGAAGGGAAGGGAAGGGCTACCCACTCCAGTACTCTGGCCTGGAGAAGTCCATGGACTATATGGGCTCTCAAAGAGTCGGACGTGACTGAGCAACTTTCACTGCCACTTTCCATGTTGTAGCATGTGTAAGATCTTCATTCCTTTTTAAGGCTGACTAGTATTCCATTGGACAGATAGATTGTATTTTGTTTATCCACTCCTCCGTCAATGGACACTTGGGTCCAGGGAAGTCCTCTATGTTTTCTTTTAAGAGATATTAATGTTTTAGGTCTGTGGTCCATCTTGAATTCATATGGATACAGTACAAAGTATGGACTAAAGTTAGTGATTTCTGCATACGCACATCTCATTTTGCTGCGCTCTGCATTGTTGCACTTTACACATACTGTATTCTTTTACCAAGGGAGGGTTGGTGGTGACCCTGTGTGAAGCAATTCTTTTGGTGCCATTTTTCCAGCAGCATTTGCTCACTTTGTGTCTCTGTGTCCGTTTTGGTAATTCTTTCAATATTTCAAACTTCTTTGTCATTATATTTGTTGTGGTGATGTGCCTTCAGTGATCTTTAAGAAAATAATTTTATTCATTTATTTATTTTTGACTGTGTTGTGTCTTCATTGCTGCGCAGGCTTTTCTCTAGTTGCGGGGAGTGGGGACTCCTTTCCACTGCAGTGCACAGGCTTCTTATTGCGGCGGCTTCTTTTGTTGCAGAACATGGGCGCTAGGGCGAGGGGGCTTCAGCAGTTGCAGCGTGTGGGCTCAGCAGCTGCAGTTTCTGGGCTCAAAAGCACAGGCTCAGTAGTTGTGGTGCACAGGCTTAGTTGCTCCATGGCATGTGGGATCTTCCCAGCCCAGGGATGGAATCTGTGATTCCTGCATTGACAGGTGGACTCTCTACCAGTGAGCCACCAGGGAAGCCCTGATTAGTGATCTTGATGTCACTATTGCAAGATTATGAATTGCTCAAGGCTACACTTTTTAGCGATAAGGTGTTTTTAAATTAGGTACATATGTAAATGGCAACCCACTCCAGTATTCTTGCCTGGAGAATCCCAGGGACGGGGGAGCCTGCCGGGCTGCCGTCTAGGGGGTCGCACAGAGTCGGACATGACTGAAGCAACTTAGCAGTTGTTTTTTTAGACAATGAAATTGCACACTTAATAGACTACAAGATAGTGTAAACAGCTTTTTTTTTTTTTTTGCACTCAGAAAACAGAAAATTTGTGTTGACTTGCATTATTTTGATATTTGCTTTATTGTGGTGTTCTGACCCAAACCTGCAATCTCTCCGAGGTCTGCTTATATTTATTTGCAAACGGCTGTCTTAATTGCTCCAGTACCATTTGTTAAAAGATTATTCTTTCTACACCAAGTTACCTTTGCACCATTATAAAAAAAAATTTATTTCCTGAATATGTGTGGGCCTATTTCTGGACTTTCTATTTTGCTCCTTTGATCTATTTGTCTGTGTTGGCACTGGCACCATACTTTCTTGGTTACTAAGTTTTATAATAAGTCTTGAAATCAGGTAGTTTAGCCCTCCAACTTTGTTCCTTTTTTAATTTTAATGTTGCTTTGGCTATTTTAGATTCTTTGCATTTTCATATGAGTTTCTCAAAAAAGCCCTGCTTTTCATATTTTGATTGAGAGTGTAGTGAATATAGATAAATTTGGAGAGAATGGACATTTTAACAATACTGAGGAATCCAACCCAGGAACAAAGTGTGTCCTTCCATTTGTTTAGGTCTTCTTTAAATTCTCTCAGCAGTTTTTAAAAATAGCTTTTAATTTATAGACATTGTATGTCTTTTTCAGATTTATCCTGAGATATTTTATGTAATTTGAAGTTGTTACAGTGGCATTTTAAAATTTTATTTGGCTAGTATTTAGAGATATAAATGACTTGTGTATAATGTACTTGTATTTTGTTTTACAGATTTTTATCAGGTTTTAAACATAAATGATCACATCATCTGAGAATAAAGACAATTTTATTTCTTTCTTTACAATTTGGATGCCTTTTATTTAGTTATTTTGCCTTATTTTACTGCCTCTAGACCATCCAGTACAGTGTTGACTACAGGTGATAAGAGCAAATATCCTTTTCTTGTCCTTGATCTCAGATGGGATAATATGGTGAATCATATTGACTGGCCTTTAAGCCAATTATTGTAGTTTTTACTTTATGTATTTGAAACTCTGTTTTTAGGTGCATACATGTTTATAATTGTTATATGCTCTTGATGAACTCGCTCCTTGGTCATTATCAGTGACTTTAAAAACTTTTTTTTTATTGGAGTATAGTTGATTTGCAGTGTTGGATTAGTTTCGAGTGTATAGCAAATGAATCAGTTTTACATATTGATACATCTACTTTCTAAAAAATTCTTTTTCCATATAGGTCATTATAGAATATTGAGTAGAATTAGTTTTTTTTTTTTTTTCTGATACAAACCTAAATGCAAACAGAACAAGGTTAAAGATTCAGAAATGTATAATGTGGAGAGAGTAGGTTCCCCCCAAACCTATTCCCTAGAGATAATCACTGATAATGGTTATACGTGTTTCCAGTTTTCCGTTGACATAGACCAGTGTTTTATTGTCATTATCATTTATCTTTACATAAATGGGATCATACTACTGATAGTGTTCAGCCCCTTGGTTTCTTGGTGAGTGCTTACTTTAACAATATGCCTTGGTGTTCTTCCCACATCTGCCTATGATAGATCAACCTTACTCAGTTTCCACTAACCTTTAATTTTTATTTACACTTACCTGTTTATTGAACAGTCATGCATTCACATGGTTAATAATCTCAAAAAAGCATAAAGAGTTATCTGTACACATGTGTAAAGTCTTCCCAGCTCTGCTGTAGCTCCACTGCCCATGTAGTTCTCCCAGAGCCAACCAGGGATACTGGGTTTGGTGTGTATCTTTCCAAAAAGTGTTTCATGTGAGTCACGTGAAAATGACTAGATAGTCTTTTATCCCTTTTTATACCCAAATGGAAGCATAGGATCCATCTGTATTGTAACCTGCGTTTTTCACTCACCACCTCATATAAACACGTGAAGAGCTTCCTCATTCCTTAGGTTAGGGAGGTGTACCGTTGTGTGTGCACTTTTTTTTTTAAACCTAGTTCCTAATGATGGACCCTTGCCACTGTAAACAGTGTTACTTTGAATAACCTTGGAATACGTCATTTCGCATACATGAGTGTATCTTTGTAGATGACTTCCTGGAAATGAAATATCTGGACATAGAGGTGGGAGTTTTTATAGCTTGGATAGATATTGCCAGATCATTTCCCATGAAGTTTATACACCCACCAGCAACCAGCAAGAGTGCTCATAACCACGCCAACAGAATGTTCTAATCAAACCTTTTGGTCTTTGCCAGTCTGATAGTTGGAAGGAAAACTACATCTCAGTGGTGTTTTCTTTTAATGTAAAGTTTGATAAGTTTTGACTTATGTCTGCAAACCACAACCAAGATAGTGATCATATCCATCATCCCCAGACGTTTCCTCCTGCCCTTTATAATCTGTCCCTCCCTCCCCCTCACTTGCCCAACACTGATGTGCGTTCGATCATTATAGACCTGTTTGCCTTTTCTAGAGTTAAATGGAGCCATACAGGATGTGTGTGTGTTTTTTTTTTTTTNCCCCAGACGTTTCCTCCTGCCCTTTATAATCTGTCCCTCCCTCCCCCTCACTTGCCCAACACTGATGTGCGTTCGATCATTATAGACCTGTTTGCCTTTTCTAGAGTTAAATGGAGCCATACAGGATGTGTGTGTTTTTTTTTTTTTTTTGGTCTGTCTCTTTCACTTTGGGATCCATCCATGTTTCTCAGGCAGTGGTCCCTCCTTTTATTGCTGAGTGGTACTCCATCAGATGAATATACCTTAATTTCTTTATCTAGATGTCTGCTGGTGGACATTTGTGTTGTTTCCAGTTTCTGGCTATCACACACAAGGCCACTGTGAACATTTTGTACAAGTAGTCATACGACTTTTTCTCTTCTGCTGGGTAAATCTTTGAGGGGTGGGGCGTCTGGCTCAGAAAGTAGATATGTCTAGGTCACGAGGTTGGACTTTTTAAGACACAGTAAAACTGTTTTAACAAAGAGGATCACACTATTCTGTATTCCCACCAGCAGCATATGAGAACCCAAGTTCTGCCACATGCTTGCCAACTCTTAGAATGGTCCATCATTTGAACTTTTAGCAACTTAAAAAAAAATAACAAATTGTTGGGAATTACTTGGCTGTCCAGTGGGTTAAAACTTTGTGCTTTCACTGCTGAGGGCGTGGGTTTATCCCTCATCAGGGAACTAAGATTTTGCAAGCTATGTGGTGTGGCTAAAAAAATAATAATAAAATAACAAACTTTATTTTGGCTCACATTTAGATAGTCCTTTTTTTTTTAAACCATACTATTCACCCGTTTAAAATGTACAATTCGATGGTTTTTTTGTATGCTATATTATTGTGTTTTTAATTGTAGAAAAAAATATATATATAATACAAAATTTTCTACTTTAACCATTTTAAGGGTACAGTCCAGTGGCATTAGTTACATACATAGTGCTGTGCTACCATCACCAGTGTCAATTTTCAAAGCTCTTTCATCTCCCCAAGCAGAAATTCCATAACCTATAAGCTGTAACTCTCCATTCTCTCTCTCCCCCATCCCTGTTAAGTTCTTTTCTATTTCTTTTTTTAAGCTGAAGTGTAGTTGGTATACACTATTATAAAAGTTACAGGTATACAATATAGTGATTCACAATTTTTAAAGATTATATTCCATTTATAGTTATTATAAAATATTGGCTCTATTCCCTATGTATTCAATGTATCCTTATGGCTTATTTTGTACCTAATAGTGTGTCCCCTGCCCCATTCTACTTTCTGTCTCTATGAATCACCCATTCTGGATGTTTTATGTAAGCAGAATCATACAATATTTGCCTTTTGTGTCTGACTTATTACACTTAGCATAATGTTTTAAAGTTTTATTTATGCTGTAGCTTCTCTTGTGGCTCAGCTGGTAAAGAATCCACCTGCAATGCAGGAGACCTGGGTTTGATCCCTGGGTTGGAAAGATTCCCCTGGGGAAGGGAAGGGAAGGGCTACCCACTCCAGTACTCTGGCCTGGAGAAGTCCATGGACTATATGGGCTCTCAAAGAGTCGGACGTGACTGAGCAACTTTCACTGCCACTTTCCATGTTGTAGCATGTGTAAGATCTTCATTCCTTTTTAAGGCTGACTAGTATTCCATTGGACAGATAGATTGTATTTTGTTTATCCACTCCTCCGTCAATGGACACTTGGGTCCAGGGAAGTCCTCTATGTTTTCTTTTAAGAGATATTAATGTTTTAGGTCTGTGGTCCATCTTGAATTCATATGGATACAGTACAAAGTATGGACTAAAGTTAGTGATTTCTGCATACGCACATCTCATTTTGCTGCGCTCTGCATTGTTGCACTTTACACATACTGTATTCTTTTACCAAGGGAGGGTTGGTGGTGACCCTGTGTGAAGCAATTCTTTTGGTGCCATTTTTCCAGCAGCATTTGCTCACTTTGTGTCTCTGTGTCCGTTTTGGTAATTCTTTCAATATTTCAAACTTCTTTGTCATTATATTTGTTGTGGTGATGTGCCTTCAGTGATCTTTAAGAAAATAATTTTATTCATTTATTTATTTTTGACTGTGTTGTGTCTTCATTGCTGCGCAGGCTTTTCTCTAGTTGCGGGGAGTGGGGACTCCTTTCCACTGCAGTGCACAGGCTTCTTATTGCGGCGGCTTCTTTTGTTGCAGAACATGGGCGCTAGGGCGAGGGGGCTTCAGCAGTTGCAGCGTGTGGGCTCAGCAGCTGCAGTTTCTGGGCTCAAAAGCACAGGCTCAGTAGTTGTGGTGCACAGGCTTAGTTGCTCCATGGCATGTGGGATCTTCCCAGCCCAGGGATGGAATCTGTGATTCCTGCATTGACAGGTGGACTCTCTACCAGTGAGCCACCAGGGAAGCCCTGATTAGTGATCTTGATGTCACTATTGCAAGATTATGAATTGCTCAAGGCTACACTTTTTAGCGATAAGGTGTTTTTAAATTAGGTACATATGTAAATGGCAACCCACTCCAGTATTCTTGCCTGGAGAATCCCAGGGACGGGGGAGCCTGCCGGGCTGCCGTCTAGGGGGTCGCACAGAGTCGGACATGACTGAAGCAACTTAGCAGTTGTTTTTTTAGACAATGAAATTGCACACTTAATAGACTACAAGATAGTGTAAACAGCTTTTTTTTTTTTTTTGCACTCAGAAAACAGAAAATTTGTGTTGACTTGCATTATTTTGATATTTGCTTTATTGTGGTGTTCTGACCCAAACCTGCAATCTCTCCGAGGTCTGCTTATATTTATTTGCAAACGGCTGTCTTAATTGCTCCAGTACCATTTGTTAAAAGATTATTCTTTCTACACCAAGTTACCTTTGCACCATTATAAAAAAAAATTTATTTCCTGAATATGTGTGGGCCTATTTCTGGACTTTCTATTTTGCTCCTTTGATCTATTTGTCTGTGTTGGCACTGGCACCATACTTTCTTGGTTACTAAGTTTTATAATAAGTCTTGAAATCAGGTAGTTTAGCCCTCCAACTTTGTTCCTTTTTTAATTTTAATGTTGCTTTGGCTATTTTAGATT
Organism: Oreotragus oreotragus; assembly: GCA_006410675.1. Taxonomy (NCBI): domain Eukaryota; kingdom Metazoa; phylum Chordata; class Mammalia; order Artiodactyla; family Bovidae; genus Oreotragus; species Oreotragus oreotragus. The sequence continues at coordinate 436,983 of SJYX01006303.1, read as the reverse complement.
CTTTGCATTTTCATATGAGTTTCTCAAAAAAGCCCTGCTTTTCATATTTTGATTGAGAGTGTAGTGAATATAGATAAATTTGGAGAGAATGGACATTTTAACAATACTGAGGAATCCAACCCAGGAACAAAGTGTGTCCTTCCATTTGTTTAGGTCTTCTTTAAATTCTCTCAGCAGTTTTTAAAAATAGCTTTTAATTTATAGACATTGTATGTCTTTTTCAGATTTATCCTGAGATATTTTATGTAATTTGAAGTTGTTACAGTGGCATTTTAAAATTTTATTTGGCTAGTATTTAGAGATATAAATGACTTGTGTATAATGTACTTGTATTTTGTTTTACAGATTTTTATCAGGTTTTAAACATAAATGATCACATCATCTGAGAATAAAGACAATTTTATTTCTTTCTTTACAATTTGGATGCCTTTTATTTAGTTATTTTGCCTTATTTTACTGCCTCTAGACCATCCAGTACAGTGTTGACTACAGGTGATAAGAGCAAATATCCTTTTCTTGTCCTTGATCTCAGATGGGATAATATGGTGAATCATATTGACTGGCCTTTAAGCCAATTATTGTAGTTTTTACTTTATGTATTTGAAACTCTGTTTTTAGGTGCATACATGTTTATAATTGTTATATGCTCTTGATGAACTCGCTCCTTGGTCATTATCAGTGACTTTAAAAACTTTTTTTTTATTGGAGTATAGTTGATTTGCAGTGTTGGATTAGTTTCGAGTGTATAGCAAATGAATCAGTTTTACATATTGATACATCTACTTTCTAAAAAATTCTTTTTCCATATAGGTCATTATAGAATATTGAGTAGAATTAGTGACTTTCTAGATCTTAGCTGATAATCTCTATTCTGGATCCTTTTTTTTTTTTTTCAGATTTTCTTTGCATTCGCGGTTTCCGTAAAATTTGGAACATTCTTAGCCATTATTTCTTCAAATATTTCTTCTTTCCACTCACTTTTCTCCATTTCTTCTTCAGGGACTCCAATTACACGTGTATTAGGCATCTTGAAGTTGTCACATGCTCTCTTCTTTTGTAATTCTCTGCTTTTCATATTGGCTAGTTTCTATTGCTGTTTCTTCAGATTCATTGTGTCATCTAAGTTCAGTGTTTAATCTTCCACTGATGCTTCCCAGCTGGTGCCCGTGGTAAAGAATCAGCCTGCAAGAGACACGGGTTTGATCCCTGGATTGGGAAGGTCTCCTGGAGTAGGAAATGGCAACGCATTCCAGTATTCTCGCCTGGAAAATTCCATGGATGGAGGAGCATGAGAGTGTCAGTCTCTCGGTCGTGTCTGACTCTTTCGCCACCCCATGGACTATAGGGGGACTCTAGAGCCTGCCCATCAGGCTCTTCTGTCCGTGGGTTCTCCAGGCAAGAATACTGGAGCGGGTTGCCATTTCCTTTTCCAGAAGATCTTCCCAACCCAGGGATTGAACCCAGGTCTCCTGTATTGCAGGCAGAGTCTTACCATTTAAGCTACCCAGGAAACCCACAGAGGAGCATGGCGGGCTATAGTCCATGGGGTCACAAAGAGTCAGACGTGACCAAACATGCACTCACAATCTGCCACTAATCCTATTTAGTGTATTTTACATCTCTAGAGGTTTGATTGGGTCTTTTTATATCTTTACTGTATCCTCTTAACTGTTTGAAAGTTCTTATCTGCAAATTCTGATGTCTGTGTCTACTCTGATTCAGTTTTGATTAATTGATTATTTTCTTATAATGGAATGTATTTTCCTGTGGGGGTTTTTTTTTTTTTTTGCATGCCTGGTTATTTTTGATGGATACTAGATATTGTAAATTTTATCTTGTTGGGTATTGAACGTTTTTGTTATCTTTGTAAATATTTTTGAACTTTCTTTGAGACATGGTTGACTTATTTGAAAGGTTTATCCTTGCTTTTAAGATTAGTTAGATGGGATCAGAGTCCAGGGCTAGTTATTTGTTGCTGTTGAGGCAGAATGCTTCTGAGTTCTCTGCCCAGTGCTTTTCTTTCCAGCCTGGTGGTGGGAACAGGCAGTGGCCCTGTTTGTACTGGGCAGCATCCCTCTCATCCTTTTAGCTGCTTTCCTGGCCCTGGCGCAGAACTGCACGTGCTGGCTATAGTCTGCAGCGATCCCTGCAGTGCTCTGCCAGTCTGTAAGGTTGTTTCTCTGTTCAGCTCTCCCTCTTGGCATTCTGTCTTGCAAGCTCTCACTGCCCTGGTCTGCCTGGACTTCAGCTCCGTCTCTGCAGGTCAGGGAATCCACCAGGTCTGCCTTCCCCCGTCCCCACCCTGCCCTCACCCTGGGGCACTCTAGAGTGCTCCCCATCTTGTTTATTTCTGTCTCTCAGGACCACTTTCCCTTTGTCGCCTGCAGTTCAGTGTCTTGAAAACTACGGGCAAATATTTTGTCTGTGGTTTCGGGTGGGAACCTGAATCTAGTTCCTGTTATTCCATCTTGACTGGAAGCAGAAAGCCGGATTGGAGGCTCCGTTTTAAATGGTATAGGGATTCCATGGTATGGATCACCCTTATCTGAATGTGCTCCTGGCCTGGTTTGAGCGTCTGGTTTGGCTGGAGGGTGACTGGGGAAGGGTCTGGTGCTGAGAGGGACAGGGACACCTCCCTAGTTATCCGGGCTGATCCTGCCTGGAGAGAGCGAGGCCTCCAAGAACATTTGTGTGGGCTGGAGGTTTGTGTTTCACCACTAGCACCACACACAATCTCAGCAGCCTGTCCAAGGGCTGTGTGCACAGCTGAGCGTGGGAGCCGCGTCGGGGCAGAAAACCCCAGGGTGCTCAGGCTTGCCAGCAGAGGCTCTCGTTCAAGATGTTGTCACGGGGAGAAAGGGGAAAACGGAAGTGGGAAGGGCCTGGTGTGAACCATGCTGGCTGGGAGGCCTGGCCCTCCCCTACCCGAGGCTCTTGACCCTGGCTGTGGATTCTGGGCTCCGCCTTGCTCTCCCCCGTGATGGAGTGCTTGTTCCTGGGCCTGGGCCCCTGGCCGCCTGCGCCATCAGGAGATGGGAGGCTGGGCCAGGCCCGAGGCGCAGACCCAGGGCTCCCTTGAACGTCTGAACTCGGCCGTGGCCATGGAAAGTATCTGCTGGGCCTGCCGCCTTGGGAAGGGCGGCTGGAGGAGGCTATAAATCAGGCAGCCGGCCGTCAGCCACCCCCGCCTTCCTTGTCCTGAGGAGAGGGCCGTGGGCAGGCCCTGGGGAGCCCACTGTCCGCAGGCTGGGACCAGGCCAGCTGTGGCCACTCTGTGGGGCCAGACTTCCATGGGAGGAAGCCAACAAGGCCTGCGGGCCCCTGGGTCTTGCTGCGCTGGTCTTCTTGTTGTAGAGACGGGGAAGCTGAGGCTGGGCAGTGGCTTGCAAAGGGATACACAGCCTGACCCAGGGCTGGGCACCTCTAGCTTTTCCTCTCCTACAGAAAAAGGGGAAGAAAGGGGCCATGGTGACTGGGGGCCAAGCTCTTTCAGGGCTGGATCTCAAATGATTCTCCCCGTCCCCCACCCCATGGCAGGTTTCTTCTTTGCTCTAGAAGTCCTATTGGCTGTGTGAGGCCACTTGGCCAGTGAGTACAGACGGAAGTGGGTGTTTCTGCCTCTGAGACACCCACCCCGGTGTCACCTTGGACAAATGAGGGGCCTTAGTCCTTGGGGATGCCCCTGTTGGTCTCAGAGGTCCTCTGGTGGCCTTCTTCCCTGGGCCATGGCTGGTCAGCCCCTGAAGGGCAAGGTGATTCCTGCTAGCTGTGCGCCTTTGGGCAAGGCCCTTGCCTCTCTGGTCCTCACTTGCTGCATCTGCCAGGTGAGGGGGATATGACCGTCCCAGGGCCCTGGGATTTGGTCTTTCCTTGGGATGCCTGGCTGGGGAGTGGCCCTGGAGTGGGCTCTGAAGAGAGTCTGGGGCCTCCCAGAGGGCATCAGTGTGCCTGTGGTGATGTAGGAAAGTCTGGACCTTCCAAGGATCAGAAGGATCGAGGCTTCCCTAGGGCCTGGGGTGACCTCTGGAGGTTGTGTTGGGAGATTTGGGGAAATTTTCCTCATTGGCACTTGTGTATATGTCAGGGGGAAGGAGAGGCTGTCTTCAGGTTATTCTGGGCAAGTGACCACATTTTAATCATCACCTGTGGTCCTCGGTTGCTCGGCCTTGTGAGCCCCTAACAGCACCCGCCTGCCTTCCCACTGGCCAGGCCAGCCCCTCCTCCCCCACAATGTCTCTGTCAGCTCTTGGACCAGTGCTGCCTCAATCTTTCCTTCTCTGTGCTTTCTCAGACCTCACCCCTGTCTCCTTCTACTCTGTTCTCATGCCCTGAAGTTCTGCGTTTGCCTCTTTGCAAAAACAAAACAAAACAGCCACAGTATTTCCCGGTCCTTCTGGAATCCTGCCCCTTAGTTCCTCTCCATTAGGCGCACTTTTCTCTTCTAAACCCTGTCCGGGGAAGGTCTGACCCTGAATGCCCTGTTGTGCAATCCTGATGAGCTGGTCCAGCGCTGGGAGGATAGAGGGGTGGTGGCATGGGGCGGGGAGACGGTCTAGACTGGGCTGCACCTTGGCTTTGCTACAGCCAATACTGTTGCCAGACATTTCTCCCCATCCTTTGCTGGTCTGGATCTTGGTAGCTTCACTGCTTTTCAAAATAAAGGAGTTGGGTGATGGGAGAAAGGCAGGTCGCCAAGGAGGAAGCTGGTCTTGTGTAGCCAACTTGAGGGCACGATGGGAAAGCCTTTGTGGACTGACCTGGTTGCGGGAGGATGTCTGAGCTGCAGCTGTGAGTGGAGTAAAGGACCCAGGAGGCAGCCTTGGTTCTTGCCTTCCCAGAGCCCCTAGTGGCGGGGCTTGGGCTGGGGTGGGTGAGGATCCTCAGGATGTCAAGGGGCAGGAGATGTGCTGGATGGATGGCAAAGGGAGTGGGAGGGCTTCCCGTGAGATGGACAACCTCCCCTGCCCTGTGCCATGAGTGGGCTGTCAAGGGCCTATGGCTGATCCAAACTCAGCACTGATCCCAAGCCTCCTGGCTCCCCAACTGGGCTTGGGTTCTGTTGTTGTATCCCACCACTGGCCTAGCTGGCCACGCCTCCCCCCTCCCCAGGACAGACTCCTGTCTGTTCTGTTGTCACACTTTTGATTGGCTAGCTGGGCATCAGATCTCTGTCTCTTTCATCTGGTGAGAGAGCATTGGCTCTCATCACTGTCTGCTCAGGGAGGAAAGGGAGGGAGGCAGGAAGGGACAGGTGATCATTCTGTAATGTATAGAAACGTCAAATCGCTGTGGTATACCTGAAGCTAACATAGTGATGTAATCCGTTTTACTTAAATAAACTAAATAAAATTTAAGTAATAAATAGAACAAACATTGCATCCTGAGGATGTACTGCTTAGATGATAGCTGTGGTTAATAAACAGTGTATTCTATATCTGAAAGTTGCTAAGAGAATAAATCTTAAAAGTTCTCATCGCGAGGAAGAAAATACGTAACTACATGAGCTTGATGTCTGCAGCCTAGACGTCCTGTGTTGATCACCTCACAGTGTACATTGAAATCATTATGTTGTATGTGCGCATGCTCAGTTGCTTCACTCGTATTTGTGACACTGTGGGCTGTAGCTCATCAGCTCCTCTGTCCATGGGGACTCTCCAGGCAAGAATACTGGAGTGGGTTGTCGTGCCCTTCTCCGTGGGATCTTCCCCACCCGGGGATTGAGCCCCCCTGGACGGTCCATTATGTTATATACTTCAAGCTAATATAATGTTATTATTGGTCAATTACATCTCAGTGAAATGGGAGGGAGGGAAGGAGGGAGGCTGCAAGGAAGGTAGGAGGTCGAGGGTGGCTTGTTGGGGGCGGGCAGGTGGGGAGCTTGGTGCAGCAAGGCTTGGCATCCAGTGGACACTCAGGGGTCTAGCTGCTGTCTGGCACTGGGCAGGGCAGGGTGGGGGAGCCCTCCAGGAAAGAGCCGGGAGGTGCTGGCACAGAGCCAGGAGACTGCCTTCTAACAACAGCCTCTGGACAGAATGACGAAGATCCCTACTGTGTTGACTAGGCTGGCATGTGCCATCTTGTCCCCTGGAGGAGATTCTGACCGACTTGGGGGCCTGCCTTTGCTCATGGAGCAGAAGCTGGATCTGGTGTGTGTGTCACATATCTGTGGGCCCAGGCTGCAAGAGACAAGTAGGGGTCAAAACCCAAGACCATTTTCACAGATTTTGGGGGCAGGTTCTATTCTTAGAGGGTTTTTTCAGTGAGAAGGCCTTTTATGTTTTCCCTGGCCAGTCAGATGGCCAGGGCTTTCCAGAGGCATACTTCTCTGTCCATGGAGACAAGCACAGAGTCCCGAGAGGACATGTTGCTTTAAGAACTTTCCTCCTGGGTCCCAAGAACAGCCCCACGTGATGCAGACCCTAAGTGTCCCCCAGACCTTTCCTGCTGGATGGAAGTCTCCTGGGCCTCCTATATTGTCACCTGGATGTGTCCACCATCCTCTGAGCTGCAAGGAGGATGTACTGATGGCCCTAGGGCACGGGAGAAGGTGCAGGTGAGGGGCCAGAGCATGTGGCTTGTGGTTCCCAGGAAGGGCGGGGCCTCAGCCAAGGGATGCGGTGGCCACCTTCCATGGTGCTACCTGAAGACCTGCTGGGAGTGGATGTCACTGGCTCGGGAGATACCTGGAGGAGACCCAGGCCGTGCCTCCCAAGTTGTCAAGAGCAAGCTTCTCACCTCCACCCCAGACCGTTAGGTGTGTCCCAGGAATTGGCTAATAACCCTCATACATTGCACGTGTTAATGTGAATGTTTAAAAAATTTTAAAGAACTGACACTCTGAGGGGAGCTTTTTCATGATTTCACCCTCACCTGTTTGCACCCTATCCTGAGCAGGAGTGAGGGGTGGATCCCAGCCAGGCACAAGGATTCAAGCCCTCCTGGGGAGACCTCAACCAGCTTGCTGTGCCCTGGGAGGGGGAGGGAGAGGCCAGGAAGCCTCCTGGAGTTTCCAGCTCCCCTTGTGCACAGACTCTGCAGGAAGAAAGGGCCAACTTTGGGAGAAGCCTCTTGTGAAAATGAAAGTTGCTCAGTCCAACTCTTTGTGCCCCTATAGACTGTAGCCCACCAGGCTCCTCGGTCCCTGGAATTCTCCAGGCAAGAGTACTGGAGTGGGTAGTCATTCCCTCCTCCAGGGGATCTTCCCAATCCAGGGAAGCCTTAGTCAGGGGCTTTCCAGGGTCTTAAAAGCACGAGGTGCTATTTTGAAAGCTCTGTGAAGTCCTCCACTAAAGAAACTTGCTTCATGCTGACCTAGCATTTCTAAGCCTCATCGCCCGTGGAGCTGTCATTTCCCTGGGTTTTTAGGTGTTTCTCTGACAAAAGGCCCCTGAGTTAGGCCTGGTCTGTCTGCCTTTGTGTCTCTTGAGGCAGTGATGAGCTGTCATCTTGATTCATTGGTTCTTGCTGCAGATGCCCAGCGGAAGGAGCTAAGGGTCCTCTGTCTAGGTGTGGTGAGCACTGCCTTGCTTCTAGCCCCGAGGCCCCTGCTGTCCACAAGCCCCAGGCTGGTGCCCACTCTGCCAGGGGTCTTTCCTTGACCCTCCTTCTGCCCTTGGGATGGAGGATTCATCTCTGACAATCCCATGCTGTCCCCAGACATCCCAGTGTGGGACCACCAGGCCTCTCCCAGGTGCAGTCCTGGATGCTGCAGAAAAGTTGACTGTTTTCATACATTCTGGGGACAGAGCCCCCTTCACTGCATGGCCCACTGCTGCCTTTTTGCCTTTAAGCGAGGCTTAAAGTCCCAATGGCCCAGTTGAGGTTTTGGGAGTATGTATATATTGTGCTCTGGAAAGCTTCAGAATTTGCAGGTTTTGAGTCCTGTGATAGGGCCTGGACTCCTTTTGCTGATAAAAGTGGAGTTTTCTTCAGGGTGATGGGAACACAATGACTGCCTGTGCTTACAGCACCCCTGCTTCCTACTGCCAAGACTCCCTGGGCGCTGGTACTCAGGGTCAGTGCTGCCTCCTCCAGGAAGCCTTCCCTGACAGCCCAAGCTGATTCCTGCAGCACCCACTCACGCCTGTGTCTTCCTTTTGCAGGGAATCTGTGAGGCTAGAACACTGAGGACCCTGGGGTTGGTGGGGGTTCGTCCTGAATAGCTGCAGCAGAGTTGGGAGGGGGTGTGCCTGCCTGTGATGTCAGTGGACACTTGGAGCCATTGGCCCTCCGTTAGGGTCATCAGGGCTTGTCCAGGTAACAGATAGGAGATTCTGCAGGACGAGAGGTGTCCTGTTGCACAGCAAAGTTCTGGCCGTGTGAGAGTCAGTGAGGCAGTGAGACAGAGTTCACCATGTGTCTCCGAGGCCGTGGTCTCCTTTGTTTCCAAAGTTCGCTGCCTGATCTCCTTCTGGCGTGTTCCAGCGCAGGCCAGAAGAGACGCAAGGCATGAGATAGGAGGTGTTGGTGTAGAGGGAGAATTGGGGATTGAGAAAGCAGCAGGAAAAGACTCCTGGAATCCAGACAGCATTTGTCACAGTGATAGCGCCTGTTTTCCGAACAAGAGTCCCTCTGTGGATGAGGTCGCAGGGATGTCTGGGTCCCCGCCCAGTGCCTCTCGCGTGGTGGATGGGGTTTCCTTACACATGCGGAGGGTTCAGAGGCTCACGCTGGCGAGGCCCGGCTGGGATGAGTTATTCCTGCTGTTCTGCGTGTCTGCAGCCGGCTGACCCTTCCCGATCCTGTAGCCTTCAGTCCAGCTGTGGCGCCTCAGCCTGAACCTATTGGCCTCACCAGGAAGCACTGCGGCTGGGGCAGCACGTCCCTTCCAGCCCCTGGCCGGTGTGAAGTTGGCCAGCAGGCCCCTCTGAGCATGTGCCCACCCGGTGGGGACCCCAAGGACCTCCTCACCTGGGGAGGACTGTCCCCCAGCCCCTCTAGAGAGGATTCAGGGAGGAGCCCTGGGGTAGGGGGCCACAGAGGCTGCCCTCAGCAGAGAAGAAAAGACTGTGGTCAGGAGGGACCCCCATCTCAGGAATGAGAAAGTCCTCATCCCAAAGCACATGTTCTGTGTTCTTCATGAGTCTGAGAAAACCTGGGAGGTGGCCAGGGCACGGAGGAGCGTCCCTGTGCTCAGACTGGCCTGGTGGGATACTGACTTAGCTCCTCAAGACCTTTGTGCCTCAGTTTCTGCATCTGTAAAATGGGGATGTTATCGTGCTCCCCTCCACCCCCACGGGGTGATTTTCACAAATCACTTAGTGTGACATAACAGAGTCAGCATCTGAAAAAAAAAACAATGGCTGTCATGATTGTATTATTATAGGGAAAGATTCTAAAACACTTCAGTGAAATTCCCGGGGCTGATACTAGAAGCTACAATCAAGAGAACTTGCTCTGTGGGGCTTGTTCCCAGATCTGCCTTATCTCTGGGTATGATTCCTGAGTGAGGCAGGTTCACGAGAAGGGAGTGGGGATGGAGGGAAGCCAGCCTTCAGAGTCAGGCCAAGGCCACACCCATAGGAACTGGGGCAGCTGCCTCTTTCCCCTATCCAGTGGGTGGATTCATGGGGTTTTGGCAAGGCTGAGATGTGGAGATGACCGAAAGACCTGATAAACACACAGCCGCTCTAAGGGCTGTTCATCTTTCCCTCCCATCTGCGGTTGCCCTGGGCTTTCTCTGCTCCAGGCAGAGGGCCTGGGACTCTCTGCGAGCTGCTTCCTTGGTTGGGAGCTGACTTCCTCAGAGAGGTGGAGACCTGGGTCCCTGAGGAGCTGGTCATGACCCAGTGGGCTGAGAGGTTTTCCAAATGAGAGGCCAGGACCTTGAGTGCACGGAGCAGGGTGCCGGGGTGCAGGGGAGGCAGCTTACACCCCAGCCTTGTCTGGCACCGGGGGTCCATCACGTTCAGTGGGGATGTTTTTATCCACGATCGGCCCCCAAGGGGCAACCCCCCTCTCATCTCTGTCTGCCACTGCCGAGAGGGTCATACAATTACGGGTCTCCTCATTTCCAAACCAACTGGGAAATTAAGCCGCATCTTCATCAGAGCGCTATTAGTAATTTCCAAGAAAGGAGTAATTGAAAAGAAATTTTTAATACCCTCAGCAAATTGGCATGGGGGCACAGGCACCAGGGGGCTTCTCCCCACCTCCCCCGTGGTCCCCTGCCCCGCCCCCTGACCTTCTCTCCAGCAGCCCCAGCCTCAGTCCTGGCTCCATCCAGCAGGCCGCCTGATCCTCCAGTTCTTTTCTGTTCCCTGGCTCTTATTCTTACTCTCCATCTGGAAAAGGAGGTTGTCCAGGACTACACCCCGTGGGTGCTGCGAGGTGAGGGAGCTGACATCCTTGGAAGCGCCGGGCTCTGTTGGGCACATCCAGGGCCTCCGTGCCCAGTGTCTGCGATGCTCCCTTCGATGCTGGCACCCCGGCTGCCTCCATCGCCTCTGGGCTCAGTCCATGCCCATCTCCTCCTGACCTTTCTGGAACCCAGGCCCACCCGTGCTCGTCTCTAAATGCCTTTACTTCGTACTCCACCATGTATTGGTGCGTTTCTTTTATGAAAAGCTGCAGCATCTCCGGTGATGGAGTAGCAGTGTCTCCCCCAACACTCGTGTGTTTCTTGCACGTTCACTCTGCACCAGGCTCTCGCTTGGTGCTCCTATGCAGTGGGTTACTGTATCCCCATTTTACACAGGGGGACACTGAGGTTCCGAGAAGTGAAGTGGCCGGCGGAGCTGGGGTTCCTTTCGAGGCCCATTGAGCCGAGCTGTGGAGCCGTCTCCCCGTGGGAGGGTGGGGTGCTTTCGGTGGTCCCGTCTGCACCTGAGAAGTGTGTTCAGGCTAGTGGAGAGCAGAGGCCATGAAACCCGCTGCTTCGCCACTGCTGTGAGCAGATGGTGACCTGAGCCGTGAAGGGGCCGTCTCTGTGCTGTCTTTGGCCTCAGGCCAACCTGGCCGCTTAGTTGTGTGACCTGAGTGCTCTGTGTCCCTCTGTGCCTCCCTGTCCTCACACGTGGGACAGAGGTCCTTGTTCTTGCCTTGCAGGGGTGTCCTGGAGATGACATGGCGGTAGGCACTCGGGTGACGTCTGGACCTAGAGAACATTCTGTGAGTGGCAGTTCTGATCGGGAAAGGCTCCTGCCTCATCCCTGCCAGGGTAGGTCCCGGTGTGCCTGGGCCCGGAGGCGCTGTCTGCCCCTCCTCTGCGCAGCTGGACGGGACCCCACAGCTCCCCCTCAGCCCCAGGACTTCAGGCCTTGCTCTGCCTGCCCTCAGAGGTCCCCCCCACGCCTATGCCCAGCAGGCTGCAGTCCCCCTTACTGCCACAGCTTGGGGGCAGGATGGCTCCCTGGGAAAGAGAGCCAGGAACCTTTGACAGACAGATAGTACCTGTGGGCTGAGGGGCTGTCCCGTATTTTTCTCTATTCATTCATTCAGTTGGGGAATTTGAGAGCTTCTTTAGGGCTGGTATGGCCTCCTGAGGATGAGGAGAGGTAACAAAATTCCTCACTGGGAAATGGTCCAACAGCAGACACTGGGACCAGAAGTGACACTTCCTGCTCCGGGATCCACTCTGACATTGGAACCCACTTTGCATTCAGCTTGGTGTGCGGCACTGGCACCCACTGCCAGTGTCGATTGGATGGATGGATGGATGGATGGATTTGTCAATGGAGGAATGAAGGGAAGTCAGGAGAGGCTCCTGGGCCTTTACACGTGTGCTCAGCCCTGTGGCGTCTTCAGTAAGATGTGCAAAAGCCAGCGCACCCGCTGCTCATCATGAGCCCTTGGCTGATGCTGAGCAGCCAGCACTGCTGGGTCCAGTGGGCTCTTTCTGCTGCAGAGTGAAAGTTTCTGGGGCTCCCTGGGACCTGGGACATCCCCACAACCTCAGGACCCTGAGCGTTTAGCCCCCCTCTCTGGGACTTTGTCTTTGGCTGGCCTGGCCTCCTAACTGCTGGGGGAACCTCGTCACCTGACCCCCCCTGCCGCTGAGACAAATGAACCTGCCCGGCCTGAACTGTGGAGCGTACTTCTAGCAGTGATTTCCCTGGGTTCCAGGAGATAGGCTCAGGGGCTTGTCCCTTGAGTTGCTCCTGTGTGTGTATACCAAGCAGTGCCTATGTGCTGCTGTGTGAGGACATGTCTGTTTCATATGCCTGTTGTACATGACTTGTGTATTTATGAATGCACGAGTGCATCTGTTATTGTGTGTTTAAGTTCATCCACTGCGTGTGAGTGCATTTCTGATTGTATATGGATTTTGAGTTTATAGAAGTTTGAGTGCACAAAGTGTGCGCGTGTGTGTGCATGCATACACACAGATAAGTGCAGATCCTGTAGACGTCTGCATGGCAGGACAGGTCCTGCTTGACTGATGATGGGTGCCTGCCTGTGCTTCCTGCCCTTCTCCTTGGCCCCACAGAGAGAGGGAGTTGCCTGGAGCAGGACTGAGTGAAGCCAGCTTGGCCAGGATGCTGGGTAGTGGTGGGTGTTGGAAACCTGGCAGGATGAGGTGCTCAGCACTTGGCTGGATACCCTGAGAGCCTGGCCTTTGATGTTTGATCGGAGGCCTGTGGTGGGGGTGGGGCTCGTGTTGCTGGGGTCTGTGAGTCGCATGGGCTGATAAGCCCTTGGCTCTGCAGGAGCCCTTCCTCCCATGAACTGAGGCTTTGCTGCACACTCCCAGCCTAGAGCTGTCTGCAGGCAGAGGCCTTTCCGGCTCAGGCAGGCTCCGCTCCCAGGCTGAGGCCCCTAGTGGCCCTCCGCAGCTCTCACTCTGTATCCTGTGTGCGTAGTGCTTAGTCGTGTCCGACTCTTTGCGACCCCACCCATCCGGCTTCTCTGTGCATGGGAGTCTCCAGGCAAGAATACTGAAGTGGGTTGCCATGCTCTCCTTCAGGAGATCTTCCCGACCCAGGAATCAAACCCTCATCTCCTGTGTCTCTTGCATGGCAAGTGGATTCTTCACCTGCTGAACCATCGGGGAAGCCCATTCTGTATCCTGATTGTGCTCAAGTTCACGCAGACCATATTGTTTGGTGCTCCTTGGAGTTGTGCCACTTTGTGGCCCCTCACGAGACGTGCAGACCCTCAGCTTCCATCTTCCCAGCGCCCTCCCTCCTCAGACACTCACATCCTCTGAGCTGCTGATCACCGGCTTCCCACGGGCCTCTCAGTGCCCACAGTTGCCTCCTCTCCTGGCCTTTGCCTGGCAGTTCCTTCTCCTGGAATGCCTCCCCTCCTGGACATTGCCCCATCCGGTACCGGTGCTAGGTTCCAGTCTCCCTCCACAGCTGGGCCAGGGGTGTGCTGAGGGTAGGAGGTGCCCTCTTCTAGGTCATGGCTCTGGTGCCTGGCACAGACCCGAAGGCACTTGGGGGTGTTGGTGAGTGACCAGGTGCACGGGGAGGGTGCCCTGCATTTGGGATGTCATTGCCCAGAGGACAGCCAGGTGTTACCTGATGGGCAGGTGATTTGAGGCAGGGACCATGTGGGGTGGGACCTGGTGCAAAGTCCTGAATATTTGCCCTTCTTCTGCTCTGTGGTCTTGGCAAGAGAGGGAACCTCTGGGATCTTCGGTTCATCTTGAAAGTGGGGCTGGGACTTNTTGTTCTTGCCTTGCAGGGGTGTCCTGGAGATGACACGGCGGTAGGCGCTCGGGTGACGTCTGGACCTAGAGAACATTCTGTGAGTGGCAGTTCTGATCGGGAAAGGCTCCTGCCTCATCCCTGCCAGGGTAGGTCCCGGTGTGCCTGGGCCCGGAGGCGCTGTCTGCCCCTCCTCTGCGCAGCTGGACGGGACCCCACAGCTCCCCCTCAGCCCCAGGACTTCAGGCCTTGCTCTGCCTGCCCTCAGAGGTCCCCCCCACACCTATGCCCAGCAGGCTGCAGTCCCCCTTACTGCCACAGCTTGGGGGCAGGATGGCTCCCTGGGAAAGAGAGCCAGGAACCTTTGACAGACAGATAGTACCTGTGGGCTGAGGGGCTGTCCCGTATTTTTCTCTATTCATTCATTCAGTTGGGGAATTTGAGAGCTTCTTTAGGGCTGGTATGGCCTCCTGAGGATGAGGAGAGGTAACAAAATTCCTCACTGGGAAATGGTCCAACAGCAGACACTGGGACCAGAAGTGACACTTCCTGCTCCGGGATCCACTCTGACATTGGAACCCACTTTGCATTCAGCTTGGTGTGCGGCACTGGCACCCACTGCCAGTGTCGATTGGATGGATGGATGGATGGATGGATTTGTCAGTGGAGGAATGAAGGGAAGTCAGGAGAGGCTCCTGGGCCTTTACACGTGTGCTCAGCCCTGTGGCGTCTTCAGTAAGATGTGCAAAAGCCAGCGCACCCGCTGCTCATCATGAGCCCTTGGCTGATGCTGAGCAGCCAGCACTGCTGGGTCCAGTGGGCTCTTTCTGCTGCAGAGTGAAAGTTTCTGGGGCTCCCTGGGACCTGGGGCATCCCCACAACCTCAGGACCCTGAGCGTTTAGCCCCCCTCTCTGGGACTTTGTCTTTGGCTGGCCTGGCCTCCTAACTGCTGGGGGAACCTCGTCACCTGACCCCCCCTGCCGCTGAGACAAATGAACCTGCCCGGCCTGAACTGTGGAGCGTACTTCTAGCAGTGATTTCCCTGGGTTCCAGGAGATAGGCTCAGGGGCTTGTCCCTTGAGTTGCTCCTGTGTGTGTATACCAAGCAGTGCCTATGTGCTGCTGTGTGAGGACATGTCTGTTTCATATGCCTGTTGTACATGACTTGTGTATTTATGAATGCACGAGTGCATCTGTTATTGTGTGTTTAAGTTCATCCACTGCGTGTGAGTGCATTTCTGATTGTATATGGATTTTGAGTTTATAGAAGTTTGAGTGCACAAAGTGTGCGCGTGTGTGTGCATGCATACACACAGATAAGTGCAGATCCTGTAGACGTCTGCATGGCAGGACAGGTCCTGCTTGACTGATGATGGGTGCCTGCCTGTGCTTCCTGCCCTTCTCCTTGGCCCCACAGAGAGAGGGAGTTGCCTGGAGCAGGACTGAGTGAAGCCAGCTTGGCCAGGATGCTGGGTAGTGGTGGGTGTTGGAAACCTGGCAGGATGAGGTGCTCAGCACTTGGCTGGATACCCTGAGAGCCTGGCCTTTGATGTTTGATCGGAGGCCTGTGGTGGGGGTGGGGCTCGTGTTGCTGGGGTCTGTGAGTCGCATGGGCTGATAAGCCCTTGGCTCTGCAGGAGCCCTTCCTCCCATGAACTGAGGCTTTGCTGCACACTCCCAGCCTAGAGCTGTCTGCAGGCAGAGGCCTTTCCGGCTCAGGCAGGCTCCGCTCCCAGGCTGAGGCCCCTAGTGGCCCTCCGCAGCTCTCACTCTGTATCCTGTGTGCGTAGTGCTTAGTCGTGTCCGACTCTTTGCGACCCCACCCATCCGGCTTCTCTGTGCATGGGAGTCTCCAGGCAAGAATACTGAAGTGGGTTGCCATGCTCTCCTTCAGGAGATCTTCCCGACCCAGGAATCAAACCCTCATCTCCTGTGTCTCTTGCATGGCAAGTGGATTCTTCACCTGCTGAACCATCGGGGAAGCCCATTCTGTATCCTGATTGTGCTCAAGTTCACGCAGACCATATTGTTTGGTGCTCCTTGGAGTTGTGCCACTTTGTGGCCCCTCACGAGACGTGCAGACCCTCAGCTTCCATCTTCCCAGCGCCCTCCCTCCTCAGACACTCACATCCTCTGAGCTGCTGATCACCGGCTTCCCACGGGCCTCTCAGTGCCCACAGTTGCCTCCTCTCCTGGCCTTTGCCTGGCAGTTCCTTCTCCTGGAATGCCTCCCCTCCTGGACATTGCCCCATCCGGTACCGGTGCTAGGTTCCAGTCTCCCTCCACAGCTGGGCCAGGGGTGTGCTGAGGGTAGGAGGTGCCCTCTTCTAGGTCATGGCTCTGGTGCCTGGCACAGACCCGAAGGCACTTGGGGGTGTTGGTGAGTGACCAGGTGCACGGGGAGGGTGCCCTGCATTTGGGATGTCATTGCCCAGAGGACAGCCAGGTGTTACCTGATGGGCAGGTGATTTGAGGCAGGGACCATGTGGGGTGGGACCTGGTGCAAAGTCCTGAATATTTGCCCTTCTTCTGCTCTGTGGTCTTGGCAAGAGAGGGAACCTCTGGGATCTTCGGTTCATCTTGAAAGTGGGGCTGGGACTTCCCTGGTGGTCCAGAGGTTAAGACACCATGCCTCCAATGCACGGGGCTCAGGTTTGATCCCTAGTCAGGGAACTAAGGTCCCCCATGCTATCTGGTGCAGCCAAAATATACAAAAAGGAAAGAATGAAACAAGATGGGGCTGGGAGCCTCTGAATGTTGTGTGGATTGGGAAAGGTTGCCAGTGGGAAGCCATGTGCTGGGTGCCTGCAGGTGTCTCTGATTATAGTAGTAATAGTAATTGGGGCTCAGCCGTCAGTGCTGACCACACCTGCCTGACAGATGGACAGAGGCCTCCTCTGTGAGCCCACCACACCCCCACTGCTCCCACCTGCTGAGTCTGAGTTAATCTTTGAAGCCCTGGCACTGCTGATGACATGCATCTCAGTCCTGCTCACCAAGGCCCAGAGCCCACCAGGAATCCTCGTCTGGCCTGGCCACATGAGGCCCTGTGGCAGTGAATCAGAGTGCATCTTTGGAGAGCACGCCTGAGCAAGCCCAAAAGCAGCCATGCGATCCTGATGTGGTGCTGCTGATGGGCACTGCATGGGTCCCGACTCCTCCAAGGGGGCTGAGCCTCTCTCTGCGTGCTGTGTGCAAAGGGTGGGCTGGTGCACAGGGTGGCCAGCAGCCCCAGGGCCAGTGCTCAAGGGGGAGGACTGCCCTGCACTGAAGATTTGGGTGCCTCCTGGGTCCAGCAATCTGCGGGACTCAGGAGAGAGGATCGTGCGGTGGGACACACTGATCTCTGGCTTTGCCCCTCACTTGCTCTGAGTTCAGGAGGTGTCTCCGTATGTTTGAGCCTGGCCTTCCCATTTGTACAGTGAGGCTGGCTGGTTTCCAAGGGCCCTTCCTTCTAGCTTAGAGTCCTGTGGGTAAATCAAGAGCTCCTTCCTTTTTTGAAGAGATCTGCAGTCTCCTTGAGGAGACAGGACACGAGCCATTGGGGGCCACGTGCTCTGAAGGAACAGTTTGAGCAAGTGGCTCAGACACCGACCTGTCTGGGAGGACGTGAGTTTTTGGGCAGGTGCCCAGGGCTGTCTTGGGGGGCCTTCTGCCCATCCCAGTCATGAGCTGGCCAGTGTAGCCCTTCTGTGCATTTGGCTGCTTGGCCAGGCTGGAGTCTTTTTTCCTTCCAGAGGGCTAAGCCTGCTGGGCCTCCTCAAAGTTAGGAGGAGAGAGGAAATTGGCTTCAGAGTGGGCGGTGCGGCCCTGTCCACTCCCTCCCCATGCCCTCGGCACTCTCCAGGGCTTGGACTTCTACATCTGTGTCTGGCCTGGTCTCCCTGCAGCAGGCACCCTTGTGTCCGGAGCAATCTGTGTCAAGTGTGGTCAGGCCACTCCCGTCCTTACAGGGCGTGTTGCCCACAGGCGCAGATGGAGGGAGTTGGTTGCCTGTGCCAGGGCAGTTTGATTGGGAGAGGCTGTCTGATGTCTTGCCGCCACCCCCGCCCCCTGCCAGGGCTGCTCAGAAAAAGCGCTGTGATTGATTAGCAATGTCTGCCTTGGACCAGGAGCAGGTTGGCACTGCCAGTCTTATACAAACCTTAGTCCAGGATAACGTTCAAATTCTTGGTAACACTCAAGCGTCCCTCCTCCACTTGTTTCCCAGCACCCAGAAGCTCAGGTCCTTTTCTGCAATTAATTCCTGGTTTCCTTGTTTTTTGCTTCCACTTTAGCAAATCCTTCTGAGGGTATCGACCACATTCATTTGGTAACCATGGGGACTGGTGTGGCACCCAGCACCCAGTGAGTGGCAGGGATATGTTTTACTAGAAACATCTCATTCTGAGTCCCCAGGAATACCCAGGGTGACCAGTTCCAGGCTGGGCAGCAGAAAGGGGCTATGCTGATGCTCAGAGGCTCCAAGCTCTGGGGACCTGTTGCCTGGGTTGTGATGGGGAGGAGAGATTTGTATCTTCTTATGTGGGCAAATGATTTGGAGCATATTTTTTCATAGTTATAAGCAAACAATCCGTGCTCAAAGACACAGTGTGCGCAGTTCCAGAAAGTATAAATGAAGAAGGAAGAAAGCCCCAGTGATGCCTTTATTCAGCAGTGGTGCGTGGTGGCAGGTACATTTCCTTCCAGCATCCCTCCTGCAGTCTGTGAGCTCAGTGAGAGCATCCTGCTTTGTGTGCAACTTTGCACCCTGGATTTTTTCACTTGGTATTTTACCATAAGCCCGTCTCATGGTATTAAGTAAGTCTGTAAATCTGATTTTCAATGACTAACGTTACATCGTTTGGACATGCTGGGATGACTTAACCAGCCCATTATTTGGGGTTGTTTGGAATTGTTTCCACTATTTTGGCATTCTGCGTTTTCCTTTGACAAGCAGCTTTGTGGGAACAGCTGTGAGGGCTCTCTGTGGTGGAGAGTAACTTGCAGAGGAACGGGTGGGTCAGAGTGGAAGTGTTTTTAAGGCCTGAGGAAGATTGTTAGGGTACTTTGGGGGAAAGGGTGAGTGAGAGAAAGTTCCAGAGGGTAGGTCTATAGAGTCAGTTACAGGGTTAGGAGAGCAGGATGCCCTGAGGTTGGGGGAGGCGCGGGGCTGTTCTTAGACTCTGCTTTTCCGGAAAGGGACGGCTGGGCCTGTGGCTCGAGTTGGGAAGAGTCCCTGGCATCTTGTGGTGTCCTCTCACTCAAGGTCACGGCTCGGACAGGTGGGAAAGCAGGTGCTCGTTGAGGCTGCCCAGCTCCATGTGCTGTTGGACGCCACGCCGGCAGCTCCCTGCTTCCCTCTGAGTTCACCAGGGCGGGGTGCCCTCTGCGCCTGGTGCTGGAGAGAAAAGACGATCGCCGTTCATCCCTTGTACATCCTCTGGGCGCCTTCCCTGCCCAGTGCCTGCTTTCAGGTCGCTCCCGGTTGGCAGAGGGCGGGGACATGTAGCTGTAACCGTGGCACTGCAAGCGTGGGGCTGGAAACATTGTGGTTCAGGCGGCATAGCCTCAGGGCCCGGAGCAGAGCCTCCACCTTCGTGGTGAAGTTGGGCTTGGACTGGTGTGGGAGGATCATCAGGGGCTTCCAGATCTGGGTTCCTGAACAGATGGGTCTCATTCTTCTCCCTTCCCCCCATCACTTACCACCCTTTCCTGAGAAGCCTCCTGATTCCTAGGTGAAGATGAAGCCTCTAATACACGCTGACAATTCAGAAAAGCATCCAGGCACCACTGATGTTGGGGTGGGGCTGAAGGCACCCCCTGCCGTCTGCCCAGTTCCCAGCCCAAGACGGCTGCACCAACCCCTCAAGATGCGTCTGAAGAATGAGAGAAGGATGCATTGGTGAAAAATCTGGCAGCTGTTGGGTGCATGTGAGATAAAAAACCATACTCTTTTTTTTGTAACTGCCTTGTTGAGCTACACTTCATATACCATAAAATTCACTCTTTTAAAGCTCATAATTCCATAGTTCTTAGCTGTACACCTGAAACTAACACAACATCATAAATCAACTCTACGTCAATAAGAAACATTTTGGAGAGGTATAGTTAGGAAGTTTGAGATCGACATATACAGACTGCTATGTTTAAAATGGATAACAAGCACCTACTGTGTAGCACAGGGAACTCTGTTCAATGTTATATGGCAGCCTGGATGGGAGGGGAGTTTGGGGGAGAATGGATACATGTATATGCATGGCTGAGTCCCTTTGCTGTCCACCTGAAACTATCAAAACACTGTTAATTGGCAATACTCCAATACAAAGTAAAAAGTTAAAAAAATAGTCAAAATAACAAAAAAAAAAAACTCCAAGAAAAAAATAATAAATAAAATTTAAAATAGTTTTTAGATTTTTCATAGAACTGTACAACCAGCAGCAATATTTATTTTTATAATGTTTCCATCAGCCCCCAAAGGAACCCCACATCCATGAGTAGAAAGCCCCCCTACCAGCAATCACTACTCTACTTTCTATGATGACACTCTGGTGTGTATCCAGGTGCAGAAATTCCTAGATAAGAGGTCAGATATTGATAACCCTTAGGGTAGGCTTTCACTGTGTTTTAAAACTCAGGAAACTGGAAAAACTCTATCCCTGACTCTGTTGAGAGTCTGGCACTATGGATCCTGACTCTCCTGTGGGAAGAACCAGCCAGAGAGGAGGAGCAGCCTGCCCTTCATGGTGGCCTCCTCTTTGCCGCAAGCCTCACTGATCTCTATTGCCTCTCATCTTCTCCCAGCATGACCTTGTAGGCATGCAAAGTAGGGGTCCTTGCTTGAGTCCTTTGCCTCCCCCAGGGGGTACCGTGTAGTGAGGTAATTCCTGATCTGTCCAGTCCAGCCCACATTCTACTTTGTAGCTCACTGTCCACAGTTGGGCCCCCCTCGAGACTTCTCTGACTCTTGCCAGCATAAAATCTCTTTTCCCAAGGCAACGTTTGTGCAGAAGTTGAAGGAACCACTCTCTACTTCCATCTCTATACCTGGACATGCTGCCTCTTGCCAGGATTGGTGGGCATGGATGGGCACAGGGGTCTGGGCTGGGGGAACCTCTGTCCTGCCTGCCTCCTTTTCTGTAATACTTCCACACTGAGTCAAGCCACATGTAAGCAGGAGCCCGTTCCGCATCTCATACTGTTTAACCTGCTGTGATGAAAGCTGCAGCAATTATATTTTAATTGAGATGCACGCTGCTTCAGCAGACACAAGACAGCTACAGCTACTGCTAATTAATTTTCTTCCGAAATGACAGCATTTAATAACTATGCTCTGTGGTGCTCATGATTCGGATGTAGCTTAGCTCTCTGGGCGCTATTCAGTGGTTTCTGCCCAGAGTTGGTTGGGGGCATTTTCACGTGTCTTATGACGCATGTGGCTTCAGACGTGAGCAGACAGTCGTGCCCAACAGTGGACAGTTCCTCTTCCTTGGGGCCTCGGGGAACTTGCCCCCTGCCCCCTCAGCACACAGGCCAGGGCCTCTCACTGGCCTCCAGTCCTCTGAGGGAGGAGGACCAAATGATGGAGAGTCTGGGGTCTGGAACATCCCATATGTAGACTTGGGTTTTAAATGTGAACTTGGACAAGTTGCCTTTAGCCATCTCACCTATAAATGGGAAAAACACTGCTTCTCTCTGGGGTAACTAGGAGGCTGCACAGACCCCTGGTGTGCCACTGGCAGACAGCACGAGCCCTGTGGGCACAGGCACGGCTGGGGCTGAGACAGACCTTGCCGGCTGTGAGATAGCCACCTTGACCCTTCCCCTGGGCTCCTGTCACTCTGTGTCCCAGGCGCTTGGCTTCTGGGCCTTTTTAAATGTCAGGTACAAATTCCTGTTCTTGGCTCAGCCCTGCCTGGGGGCTGGGGCTGTCCTGTTAGTGAGACAGGGCCCCTGCAAGCCCGCTGAGATGGGACTGAACCAGATGCTGGTTTTTGTAGCCATGGAAGCTCCTGAAGCTAGCCCAGCGGCAGCAGGTGCCAGGCAGGTGGGGTTGGCATGGCGGGGGGAGAGGGCAATGGCTTTGAGTACCTGCTGGGCGCCTGTCTGGACACACATGGACACATTTAATGCTTTCAGTGTGGAGTGGTTTGTGTTATGCCCAATTTCTAGATGGAGGAAACTGAGGCTCCGAGAGGTGGAATTCTGCAGCTCACGAGAGATTCCAGTTCTGTCTGACTCTGCACCTGACTCCTTCCACTCTGTTGCCTGTGAATGGGTGGCCCGGTGGGCAATGGGGAGACCTGCAGCCTCTGGCCCTGGGAGGGACTGGTTGAGGTTGAGTAGGACAGACAGATGTTAAGAAGGTAAGATAGGTGTGTGTATGTGGGGGTGGTCGGTGTTTCTAGAATCCAGGGCTCAGATCCAGGACAGTCTCTGGCAGTGGGTCATGGAGATGCTGAAGCTGGGGTCCCACTCCCAGCAAACACCCCAAGGTCACCTGCACACCTGTGTCCTTGCTGAGGGGCTCTCCAGCCTGCTTCCCCAGGCACCTGCTGTGCTGGGGTGTTTGTGGTGCTCCGTGCCTCTTCCTGCTGTGGGAGGGCTCCTGGAGAACCTGGGGGCTGTGCCCTGGGGCTCCTCTGACACAAGCTAGCTGGTGGGAGGCCTGTTGGATGGGCAGCCGGGGACCTTGAGGCAGGTCAGAGTGGGCTCTAGGTCTCATTCTTTCATCCCCTTGACTCTCCTCCAGTCCTGAACTCTGGATGTGCTTGAGGGTAGAACTGCCACTGGGAAGGGAAGGTGAGTTCTGAGCCGGCCCTGCTGTGCAACGTCTTCCCCTCTCTGGACTTGAGGTCCTCACCTGGAAGATGAGGGTTTGGTGAGAGACTCCCCTTCAGCTGGAAATATTAGGAGGTGGACTGGGAGTGTGGTGTTGGAGATGGAGGAGTTGAGGGGCCAGATGGAGTTACGATGGACTGCATTCTAGAATGGGGAGAGACCCTGCCATTCTTCCTTCAGAAAACCTGAAGGAGGCCTCTTTGTGAGCCTGCTCGGCTAAGGGTCTTGCGAGAGTTCAGAAGTGACCAAGAGCCAGTCCTGGTCCCTGGGTGATGTTCTGGGAAGGTTGATCCCAGGTGTGTCCGGGAGGCCTGGCCACTGCTGCCAGCTTCCCAGGGAAGGCTGACCAGAGTGGGGAGAGCCCTGGACTGCCTGCTCACCCCAGTCAGGATACATGGCTGGAATATGTGGCTATTTCCCCCCTGAGTTCCCAGCAGACCCCTGGGCCTGCTCTCCTGCTCTAGACCTTCGTGCGGGGGGTAGGGGAGTGGGATCTGATTGGAAGCAGCCCACTGAGTCTGGCATGTCAGCTGCTCCTGTGGATAGAGGGTGGGATACAAGGAGCCTGGCCAAGACCTCAGATTCACGGCTGAGCTCCGATCCCCACCACCCCACCCAGCTGAGAGCAGGAAGCTGTGAGGTCCAGAGGAAATGGCAGGGTATAGGGCTGCAGAGGTGAGGGGCTGGGTGTGGGGGGCATGCAGGCATCTTGGCAGCTGTTCTCCCCAAAGGGACAGAAGGATCAGTGGGAATGGGAGGGAAGGGTGCTCTGGGGCCAGCTGGTGTGCAGTGGGCTTGGGATCTTAGGGGACTGCACCAGGAGCCCTGAGCAAGAAGGGTCCGCTCTGCCCCCAGCCAGGGTCTCTCCCACCTGGAAACCCCTCCTCTCACAGCTATGAAGCTTCTTTCTTAGAGAGACACCACCTCCACGCCACCACCTCCCCAGTGGTAAGCAGAAGCAGTGCTGGCAGAGAGTGTCTAGGGAGTCCCAAACTGGGGGCAGCTCTGTCTGGAGTGTGTTATTTAAGTGTGAATGGGTGCATGTGAATGAGTGTGTGCCTGTGGGTCTGTGTGCAAGTGTGCACAAGTGTGAGAGCATGAACCAGTATGTGTGAATGAGTGTGTGACTTTGTGAGTGTGTGTGCTTAAGGATCATGTGAGTGAACATGTATAAGCTTGTGTGAGAGCTGATGGGGAGAGTTGTTGAGTATGTTTGTGTGAGTGTGTGAGAGGGTGGGTGCTGGAGGAGGGTGAGGGTGAGGGAGGAGGTCCCGTGTCCCTCACTCCATGCTCGGGGCTCGGGATCTGTCTCAGCTGCAGGGCTACAGCTGTGTCTTCCGGGGCAGAGGGTGGAGGCAAGTGGGGGACCCACTGACACCCCCAGCCCCTGTGGATCTAAAGGCCCTTCCTCTGCACTGCCTGGGGATGAGTAGGTCAGGAAGGCATAGTGGCAGCTGGAAATAAAACTTGGGGATCTCAGCAGCCATTTCTTTCAAGTGGGCTCCCTGTTTGCGACATAGGAGTGAGGGCATCTTGTAGCTTAGGGCACCTGAGCCCAGCGTGGGCCAGGTGGAGATTGGGGACTCTCAGCTGCAGAAGCTGCTGGGGAGTCCGGGGGGCAGGCAGGGACACCTGGCTGACCAGTCAACCTCATGGCCTCCGGAGCCAGCCTGACCCGGTCCTCAGAGCCCGGGCCTACCCTGGCCTCCTCCCTATCCTGGTCTCCTCTCCTCACCTGTCATCGAGTGCTGATTTCTTTGGCAGCCCCCACTCCCCACGGCTTCCTGGCTCTTGTCTCCTGGCCTGGCTGCATTCCACCTCTCCTGTGACTCAAGCTGCCCCCCATCCGTCCTGACGCAGTCTTAGCAGCTCACGCCGCCGCCCCCGCAGCCAGAGAAAATAATTAGGGGAGTGAAGTGGGTTCCCTGCCAGGTTCCCAGGGCAGGTGATGTATGTGGGGGTGGGGCCGAGCCCTGGTCTCTGTGGCCTGTTTCAGGAGGGTGATGGCAGGGTGACAGGGCTGGTGAACTGCTGGGCCGGTGCTCGCCTGGTTGCGGGTGTCTGGGGGTCTCCGGTTGTACACGTGGCTGGCGGGGCGAGATCGGGGTACAGCTGCCTCAGGACGCCTCTCCCTGTGTTTAGAGGGTGTGCTGCAGGCTGTGTGTCCTGAGCAGGGGCCTCTATCTGGACCAGGTGAGGTGCCAGGGACCTGGCACCCTCTCCACACAAACCTAGGGCCTCCTGTCTGCTTGTCCTGCTCGTGGGAGCTGTGACAGGGAAGCCACGGGGCAGGGTTGGAAATACTAGAGGTGTTGTAAGGCCTGCTCTTGGTTATGTCAGCAGACGTGTGGTTGAACCAGAGGAGGGCAAGGCTCTGGGTCCAGCCTGCACTTGGTTTGGGTACCAGGGCTGCCAGCCTTGTCAGAGGGACGGATGGTGGATGCTTCAGGGGGAAACAGATGTTAGAGAATCTTTATTAAGAAACTCTCCACCCCGGGGTGACTGTCGCATGAGCCAGGCTCTCAGGGCAGAGCGAGGCACAGGGGAGGGAATCGGCACCCGCTTTCTGCACATCCATGCTCTGCCCCGTGTGAAATCACTCTCGTGTGTCAGTGCAAGGGCGCACATGCCACTGGCTGTGTAGTACTGACAACCGGCAGCCAGACAGATACATCCCCAACCTATGAAATCAGTACGGTTGTCCCTCTGTGTTGCAAACCAGGAGCCATGTCCTAGGAAAGGCCAGTTGACCCCATGGCCTCCCAAGACAGGCTGTGACCCAGGAAATCCTGCTGGCCCCTGTCCTGGCCTGGGGTGTATGGGAGACCCCAGCCAGGGCTGAGCACTGGGGCCAGGACCTCCTGCAGCCTGTGCCTGGCTTATCAGGCCCTCGTGGGCATCCTTGAGTACTGAGCTTGGAGCAGATTGGGGCCTTGGGGAAAAAAGCTATAGAGTCCAAATACTGGACTACGAGAAGGAATCAGGATGGCCCAGCTTGGAACATGGACCTGGGAGACCTGAAGCTGTTGCCTGGAGGGTCCAGACCTAATGTACCTTCTACCCTACCCACTCGGCAAGAGAAGTTAGACTCTCATGGTTCAGTGATAGTTATGGTTGGCATCTACTGAGTGCATTCTCAGTGCTGAGGGTGCCATGTTATTTAGCTCACTGTGTACAGAGACATTAACCAGGTCACCAAGGACACACAGCGAAATAGGGGCAGGGCTGGGGTGTGACCCTAGCCACCGGATGGTCCTGCCTCCCTAGACTCAGACCCACCGCCTGTGTTCTCCCCAAACCTGGCAGGGTGCAGATCAGTGCTGTCTGGGGTCAGCGTGTGTTTCAGTGTGTCTTTTTGTGTGTGTTTGTGTCAAGGGTGTGTTTGAGTTTAGGCAAATGAGGAAAGAAAACAACACGCGCGTCCTTCCTTGGCTTCGTAGACATCACTGCATGGGGAAGGAATGTGGATTCAGCAGAACATTTATTTCTCTGTAGTACGTAAATATCTTGGGATTTGTCAGTTCTCAGAAAGGCATCTATTACTCAGGTCTTACCTAGCAGTCGTTGCCGAAAGGGAAGCCTGGTGCGGACACACACACATACACACCCACATGCACACACACCTTTTAGCAGCTGGAGACACACACACACACACACACACACTCATGCACGCACACACACCCTTTAGCAGCCAGAGACACACACACACACACACGCACACAAACCCTTTAGCAGCCGGAGACACACACACACACACACACACTCATGCACACACACACACCCTTTAGCAGCCGGAACGCAGATGCTCCTACGATTTGGATGAAGCAGGCGTGTTGAGACCAAGGTCTAATTGCTGGGCTGCTCCTGGGAGATTGGAAGCCACCAGCCTCGTGTCATCTTCCGTTCCTTTCTGATAAGCAGACGCCCTCTCTATGCGCATGCAGGGCCCTGGCGGGCTGTTCTGTTGCTGAATGGATGAAAAAGAAAGGAAGGAAGGGTGGGAGAAGAGAGAAAAAGAAAGGAAAGGAATGAAGGGAAGAATAAGAGAGATAAGGGAAAGGGATGAAGAGAGATCACAGCTCAAAGCAGGATCTGCAGAATCTTTCCAGGGGCAGGGGGGTGGGAGGGTGGGGTGGTGGCTGTCACTCACTCCACCTCCCCAGCAGGCCTCCTGGGATCCAAGGGGGATGATGATCCTGGAGACCTCAGTTTCCTAGGAATAGATGGNNNNCCCCACTCTCCTTCAGTGCTGCCCCGTCCCTGGCTGTCTCTTGCCTCCTGCGCTTCTCACTGTCTCACCTTTCCTCCCTGCTGGGGGTGTAGGCCTTGCTGTGAGGCCCACGGGCAGGCTCCAGGGCTGGTAGGCTTCAGGGATCCGTTTCTGTCCCCAGGGCCCAGCCCACAGACCCCAACGGTGCTGCCTCTCTCCTGGCACATTCCCAGCACTCTGGGAGCTGCGCCCGAGGGACCAGGAGCCTGGCTCCCGTGGCAAGTCATCTCTTGGCCTCTCCAATGTCCTCCGGCTGCCTTTAGCTCGTCTCGCCATGACTGCCCCACTCAAGTGTTGCTTCCCCTCGCTTGGGACCTTGGTTCCAGCACGTAAATCCTAGCCTGAGGAGGCCTGAAGGATGTAGGCACAAGTTGGAGTTGTGGAAACCGAGGCCCAAACAGGGATATCAGTTCTCTAAGTGGTTGTGGCAGAGAGGTTCCCAGGGCCCGGTTCCCTTCTCCCAGTGAAGCGTGGTGTTCAGCTCTGGGGAGGGTTTTCTGACATGTTTCTGAGCAGTGTTACATCTCTGGAGAGTCTTAGGAGCCTGGCAAGATGACCCTGCCCCCCTGTGCCCACTGTCTGCTGACTGCAGTGAGGCATCCTTGCCTGCAGTTAGCTTATCCCCCGCTCTGAAGCTCCCACGTGTCTTCAGGGAGTCCCCACGTGTCTTCAGTGAGTCCCCACGTGTCTCTTTACTCCCCATGGTCTCTTGGCAGAAGTCTCTCTTTGCCACGTTTCCTCATCTGGAACACTAGCTGTGCCCACTCCTGGGACTGCCAGGAGGGTGGGATGGGAGATTGGAAGCCAAGTACCCAGCCGGGGCCAGGCCCTTCCAGCCTCTGTTGTTGGTGTCTCTGAGCTTCAGTTTACTCCTCTCTAAAGTGGGGATCAGAACAGTATCTTCCTCATGGGAGTCAAGATGCAAACTGGCGCCATGTAAGGGGCTCTTCTTTGGGAAGGTACTCAGTAGCTATGAATCCCCCAAATCAGCTTTCATCTGGATATCTCAAGATGTGGCCATTTTAACCAAGACTCTTGGAACCGAAAAACAGGACCCACACAGGTAGCCTTTTCATGGTGGAATTTCAGACTCTGGAGGTGGGGTGGATCCTGGGGAGTTAAGGAAAGGGGGCGTTTGTTGGAAGCAGCAGTCATGTCTGCACCGGACGTCCTGAATTGGAGGCATGATGTCACTTCTGGCCTGGAGCTTGATCTTTCTGGCAGTTTCTTATCAGTGAAGGAGCTGATGGCACCCAGTTGTGATGGAAGGAAGGATGCTTGACTGCTGGGGGAGATGGATGGAAGGATGCTTTGCTGCTGGGGGCACAAAACCAGTTGCATTGTTGGGGGCTCTCCTTCTACCCTTAATGATTCTTTTGTTCCATGAGGAGTGGGAATGCAGACCCCTGCTTGGGGTCCCCTCATCAAGTTTGAGAGATGTTGTACAGCACATCCAGTCCCCTTGAGGAAGAAAGGTGTTTTTCTATAGTATCAGCTCCTGCCTGCTCTTCCCCTCAGATCATCACCACTTGGCCTTTTCTGGACCTCCTGCTTTCTTTCTGGGCCCTTTCTCGCTGGCACTCCGTGGCCTTTCTCTCTCTTGGTGAGGAAAGGAGGCAGGGGCCCGGAGGGCCCACCTCCACCTCAGAGGCTCACAGACTCGCCTGAGCTGGCCACAGTCCAGCACTTGTGGGGCCTCAGTCACGGGCAAGGATGGTTCGATGGCACTGGCCAGGGTTCTCTGGGCCAAAGGAAAAACAAAGCAGCTGGCACAAATTTCGGCTTTTGAATATTTCCTTTGGGGATGTCTGGAGTGGGCCCTTGGTAGGAAGTGAGATGTAGGGGGAGACTGAGGATATGAAGACGCTTTTCATAATATTTCTGATAAATTCAGTTTCAGCCTGCCCAATGGGGCCAGCCTGGAGGTTTCCAGCCCAGTTTCCTGGCTTCTGAAGGGGAGGGGCCTCCCTGAGGATGGTGGACACTAGATTCCGTGGGGGCTGTGAAAGCAGTCAGACCCCCTGGCTGGGTCTCCACTGCCTGGCTTCTCTCTGTCCTGGTTTCTCCTCTGTGAAGAGGGAGGTAGTGTTGCTTCAGTGTGAAATATAGGGAGGGAGACTTGCCCTGGTGACCCTGAAGGGAGAGTCCTCTCTGCGGGCAGAGGAGCTGGGGGGCGGGGCAGACC
This sequence comes from Oreotragus oreotragus, assembly GCA_006410675.1. NCBI lineage: Eukaryota > Metazoa > Chordata > Mammalia > Artiodactyla > Bovidae > Oreotragus > Oreotragus oreotragus. The sequence continues at coordinate 408,115 of SJYX01006303.1, read as the reverse complement.
ATCCTCTCTGTTTGCCCTGCTGGAGTTGGGGTGCTGGAAGCAGCAGCCCCCATTCTGAGGCCCAGGAGGCCCCCTTAAAACTGATTAAGGGCCCAAAATTGTTCCTGTGCTTCATAGTTAGAAGAAAGGCTAGATTTGTAGTTTCTGCTGGTACTTTCTCTATTTTCATTAATAAATGACATTTTAATGGAAAAAGCAGTATGACTTTTACATTAAGGAACATTGCCAAAACCCAACATGACCCCACATGCCGTCATCCTAACAAGAGTTTTTTTTCTTATATATTGTTTCCAGTGTATTCTCCAGTTGCAATTATGGGATGCATTCAAGTTTGCTTTATTTTTACCTCCCATATGATCTCAAACATGTCTGTATTTCTGTCTTTGTAACAGAACCTAACATAGCTGCACTACTGTTCCACTGTGTTGCTAAAATACAATATATTAAAAACAGTCTCCCTCCTGTTAACACGGAGGTGGCTGCCAGGGTTTTGCAAGCGTGGCTGCAGGGAACATGTTGCACGTGCTCTGGTCTGTGGCAGCATCAGGGAGGCAGGCCAGAGGCTTAGCAGATGCTTTACTGCAAGCGGTATGCTCTCAGTAGTCTTTGGGCTGGCTGGAATTCTGCTTCCTGGTACATCCTGAAGCCACACACCACCCAGCAGGTGCTTTCTTCGTGTGAGGTGCTGACTAGCTGTTTCAGAGACAGGAGATCATGGTCATTTACAACAGCCCTGGAATATCAAATCTTTAGCTTCATTCTCCATCAAGAGATTCTGAAATAAGGAAGAGCTGAGTCACTTGCTCACGTGCAAGTCGCTCAGTCATGTCCGACTCTTTGCGACCCCATGGACTGTACAGTCCGTGGAATTCTCCAGGCCAGAATACTGGAGTAGGTAGCCTTTCTCGTCTCCAGGGGATCTGCCCAACCCAGGGATTGAACCTAGGGCTCCCTCGTTGCAGGCAGATTCTTTACCAGCTGAGCCACAAGGGAGGTTCCAGCAAAAAGCTGACTCTGGCTTTGGGTCCAGTATTCACTGCACTGCCTCTCCTGGCATAAGGTAGTGAGCTCCCCATCCCTGGGGGTGAGGTAATCAAGAAGAGGTTGGATGAAGAAGTGTCTCAAGTCCTCTAGATCAGAGTTTCTCAGTCTTGGCAGGGTAATTCTCTTTCGTGGGGAGCTGTCCTGACCATTATAGGATGTTTAGCAACATCTCTGCTTCTCTGCCCACTAGTAGCTAGTAGTGCGATTTGAAAACAATAAAAAATTCTCTGAATAGTGCCAACCCAGTCCCTGGGAGTCAAATTCGCCCCCAGTTTCTCACCTGCTGGAGAGGATCCCTGAACTGTACAGCGTGGGCTCTCAGGACCTCTGGGACCTCCGAGACCTCCGAAGGGCTCTCTGCCTGGGAGGATCCTCTGAGGGACTCTGTCCCCATCAGTGGGTGGTTGATTGGAGGGAATGAGTGTGGTGCCATCATGGAAGGAGTCTTGGGACCCAGGTTCAGGAAGGGCCTTTTCCACACATGGCCCCAAAGTCCAGATGTAAAGCCTTACAATCATGTAATGTGCTCTGGGGTGCGAACCCCACTGCCAGTAAGGATGATGGGTGACAGACACTGCGTGGCTAGGGGGAACCTAACTCTACCTTCTCTGTGGCTTCTGGCCAGTTTGGAGGACTTGCCTCATTTGAGGAAACCCTGCCTGGCACTTTGGCCTCTCACATGGGCTGAGACATCCTGGAGCATCTTCCCAGGGGCAGTCCTGTCCTGGAGTCCAGAGCCTCTCGACTCACACATCAGGTCTGGGCGGCGGGGCTGGCAGGGAGACTGTGATTTAAAGGGCTGCGTGTAGACTTAGGCTTTAAAGAGCTCTCTCATTTCCTCTCCGGAAGCCTTCAAAAGGGCTGGGAAACAAAAGGGGCTTGATTGAGTGTGCCTTGGAGAGCTTCATCGAAAGTGGGAAAGAGCAAACAGCACGCACTCCAAAGCCACTTCATTCTGCATGTGGTGTCGCGCCAAGAAACGCTGAAGCGGGGGACAAGCAGAGAGGCATGCTCCTTGTTGTCAGGAGGGTGTGGACTGCCGGTCAGAGTCAAGGACAGCAGTCGGCAAACTGTAGGGATTTCAGACTGTGTAGGGATTTCAGCACCCGTCCCCCAGATTCTCCTTACTCCCCTCCTCCCTCCTCCCTCCAGCCCTCTCCATTCCTGTACCCTCCTTCTTAGAGACATTAACTTTTTATATGATAGCCACTTAAGGACTGACCTTATTCCAGGGCACTTTGCATTTAAATAGACTGTTCTTGAAAATGAAAAAGCTTCAAAGAAGTGACTCTCTAATGGTAGAATTTGAAATAGTGAATAGAGGTGGATTTTTTTTTTTTTTTTTTTTTTAAGCCAGAGAAGTGATTCTGGTAGAATTTCAGGTAGTGAATTCTATCTGGCACCTTCTAGGCTGCCTCTTCCTGTCAGGGTCTCAGGGTCAGTTAAATAACTATTGACAGCTATCGACTGTGTGGCAAGCACTAGTTAAGGAACGGTTTAGGAGATAACTGATTTAGGAGTGCTGGATTTATTACTCTGATGGCTCCCACTCACTGCACATATATAAGACACAGAGTGTGTGATGGGCAGAGTGTCAGGGTCTGAGAGCAAATGTCAAAAAGCTGAACCACCGAGAGAGATGGTTAAGCAGAGAGCTTGAAGTGTCTCCTGAGCACTGTGCTGACATGGAAACCCTGGAAGCCCTCCTGGGGGAGGTGGCACTGGCCTTAACATTGAAGGTATAAACAGGAGTTCATTGAGTAGGGGTGGGGAGAGCGTGAGCACAGACACTGACAGGTGGTGTCTGTGGGTTGCAGACTTCTGGAAATATCCCATGCGAAGGGTGAGGTCTGAGTCAGTGGGAACAAGGCTGAGGAGGTAGGGAGGCCTTGGGGGCTAGGTGCACCCAGGTATGTAGTTTAGACATCTTTCCACAGGCTATGGGAGCCACCAACAGTTGATGCTCACCCTCTGCTGGACACGTCTTCAGGTCCCTGAGGCCCAGGCTCACTGCCTCCCGCTCACTGTCCAGACGTTGCCCTCCATCAACCTTAGCACACCTTTCTGGACCTCGACTGTCCTCCTTTTGAAGATGCTTATTCATCCCTTCCTCCAGGAAGCCCTCCCTGACCTTCTTCAGGCTAGCTCAGGCCCCTTATGGAGCCCTGGGAGGTCCCCGGTCTCCCTGAGTGGGCGAGTCCTCGGGCTTCAGTCAACCAATCCAGGGCCAGGTCCCCAGGCCTAGGGGAACCAGACACCCAGTTTGGGCTGTGATGTGTGACGGCTGTGGGGTGGGGATGGAGAATGGTATGTGGGGACATGAGGGCTCCAGGGGGTGCAGGCCCAGGAGAGGTGGAGACCAGCCGGGCAGGGTCCCAGTCCCACCCGGGACAGCTTAGCAGGCGCTGAAGGCAAGACACTCCTGTTGGCTTTAGCTGTCAGGGTGGTGCTGGCGGACTCCAGGGAAAGCCGGTGGCTGAGCCTGGCAGAGGCACAGACAGAAGAGCTGAGTGCAGGCATGGCCTGGGCCGTGGGGGGAGGGCTGTGGCCAGGCAAGTTGGAGCAGGGTGCCGCGCAGGCCGAAGCGGGAGGTGCTGGGCCACTCACCCGCCCGGTTCTTCCAGGAGCCTTGAGAGCAGAGCAGCTGCCCCAGATCTGCAGCCAGCCCTCCACACCCTGTCTTGCTCCCTTCCCCGGCCCCGGCATCACCCGTGGAGAGGGAGATCACAGGTCTTTGGAGATTGCTGGTGCTCAGTATACATTTGCTGGTCCATGGACACAGGTGGCTTCGATCTGTTTACTCATGTCCTGTCTCTGCTTCCCCCAGACCAAAATCCCTGTTTCTGCCCGTCTGTGGCATCCTGTGACACTCTCGAGGGTCCTGCTTGCCCATCTCACTGCTGGGGCACTGAGACCAGAGATGGGCAGACACTTACCCAGAGTTGCACAGTGAGTCAGGGTACTCTTGGGACAGGGGAGCGATGTGGTCAGTTGAGGTCAGTGGCCGAGGGGTGAACTGGTAAGGAGCTTGGGGATGGCTCTTTGGCTTCGTTGGCAAGGAAGGGGCTAGCTCCTCTGTATGTGAGCTGCCTGGGTAGGGGGCTGGACCAGGTGACCTCTGGAGGCCCTTCTTGGTGCTAAACTCTGGGATCAGAATGAGAAAACTGAAGGGGTTCAGGAAACGTACTTTGGACCCTGGAGGGACTCCTTGCTTGGCTGCCTTATGATGCCCAGGGTCCTCAGCAGGCCTAAAGCCAGAAATCAGACCAAGGTCCTCTCGTGCTATGGGCAAGTTTAATCTTTTCCTGTAGCCAACTCAGAATTGCCCCTGCCACCCAGCTGGCAACCGGGGTGGCCCAGCCCGGAGAGAGCCCCTGTGACTTGGGTTGCTTATGCTGAGATGTTCACTGAGATGTTTGGAGAGATCTGTTCTGGGTCTGCAACCACCCCACACCCACCATCCCGGACCTGGGCAAATGCTCCTCTAGAGGCTGCAGTTTGGTTCCGATTAGAAGGATGTGGGATGGCCATTTGCATCAGGCCTCTAACCTGAAAAAGCCACTCTCTAGCCTGCAGTTCCACTGGGAGCAAAGAGCGCCTTAGGATGGGTAATGGTTCAAAAAACACCTTTTAACCCACAAATACTCCCAGGTTTTATTTGTCTTGAAAATGGTGTGCGCTTACAGTATAAGAGGTAAGTATTCACGGACTTGGGTGCTCAGCACTGTACGTGGGCAGTCTTCATGCTTCACTTCCCTGAGCAGGGGTTGAACCCCCTGCATTGGGAACACGGCGTCTTAGCCACTGGACCACCAGGGAAGTCCCTGGAGGCTTTTTTTCACAGCCCAGCTGGCAGACACTCCCACTAGAAGTTGGTGACAGCCCCTTCTCCTGACCTCATGGCCAGCCTGAGCTCCAGCCCGCCCCACCCCCAGTGCTGCTGGGTTCCCAGGAGCCCCCAGCCTTGTGGGAAGGCTGAGGGCAGGCTGGGTGGGAGAAGAAATGGATCCTTGCAGGCTTAAGAGCTGGAGAGCATCTGTGTGTTGAGTCAGTCACCAAACAGGGACTTGACCTTTGTCTGGACGTTTGTCTGGGGCAGGCATTGCAGGCGTAAAGTGGGCGGCCATATGGCAGGACTCAGAATACAGGGACCCTGCAGAGTACAGAATACATGCTCCCGCATGCCCTTGGGGGACACGAAGCAAAACTGGCCTGGCAGGGGCTGGCCGGGTGGGCTCTAGGGAAATAACACTTCAGACAGAGCTGGAGGTGTGTTGAACTGGGCGACTGTGGGGCGCACCCGGGGGGTGGCGAGCCTGGAGGGCCAGATGGGACAGATCCCAGCGTGGCCTTGGTGCCGTGAAGGGACTTGGACCTTGTTTGGCTCTTTTCCCCACCTCAGAACTTCCCTCGGGCATTTTCTCCACTTGTTGGGCCTCTGTCCTTGTGTCTCCCCGGCCCCAGGTTCGGATGAAGGGGGCCTTGGTGCCCATGGTGCCCATGTGCCCTCCACCACCCTGGAGCCCTGCAGGCAGAGGCCCTTCCCCTGCCGGCGGCCTGCCCAGGGCCGTCTGTTTCTCCTCCTCTGGGCAGAGGCGAAGCTTGTTTTTCCTCCCTGCTTAGGAATCGGTGCCTCAGAAACACACAATGCAGCTGTTAAAATATCTGGGTCTGTCCGGGCGGCTGCACAGCGGGCTCCTTGTTCACCTCGCAGACGGCGGCNGGCAGGACTCAGAATGCAGGGACCCTGCAGAGTACAGAATACATGCTCCCGCATGCCCTTGGGGGACACGAAGCAAAACTGGCCTGGCAGGGGCTGGCCGGGTGGGCTCTAGGGAAATAACACTTCAGACAGAGCTGGAGGTGTGAACCGGGCGACTGTGGGGCGCACCCGGGGGGTGCGAGCCTGGAGGGCCAAATGGGAAGGCCCCAGCGTGGCCTTGGTGCCGTGAAGGGGTTCGGACCTTGTTTGGCCCTTTTCCCCACCTCAGAGCTTCCCTCGGGCATTTTCTCCACTTGTTGGGCCTCTGTCCTTGTGTCTCCCCTGCCCCAGGTTCGGATGAAGGGGGCCTTGGTGCCCATGGTGCCCGTAGGTGTGTTGAACTGGGCGACTGTGGGGCGCACCCGGGGGGTGGCGAGCCTGGAGGGCCAGATGGGACAGATCCCAGCGTGGCCTTGGTGCCGTGAAGGGACTTGGACCTTGTTTGGCCCTTTTCCCCACCTCAGAGCTTCCCTCGGGCATTTTCTCCACTTGTTGGGCCTCTGTCCTTGTGTCTCCCCTGCCCCAGGTTCGGATGAAGGGGGCCTTGGTGCCCATGGTGCCCGTGTGCCCTCCACCACCCTGGAGCCCTGCAGGCAGAGGCCCTTCCCCTGCCGGCGGCCTGCCCAGGGCCGTCTGTTTCTCCTCCTCTGGGCAGAGGCGAAGCTTGTTTTTCCTCCCTGCTTAGGAATCGGTGCCTCAGAAACACACAATGCAGCTGTTAAAATATCTGGGTCTGTCCGGGCGGCTGCACAGCGGGCTCCTTGTTCACCTCGCAGACGGCGGCCCCGCGGGGCCTGAGCTGGGAGCCCGCCTTTGCCAGCCGCCTGCCGGTGGGGGTGTCGGGGCAAGACCTTGGTCCTCGGGGCTCTGCTGCTTTGGGACTTCCACAGGGGAAAGGGACAGACAGTGGCATTTGGAATCAGCAGGATAACACATTCTAGAAAGATGCCAAACTGAGAGTATCCTCATTAGACACCAGAGGTCCAGACACCTGCAGGGGGTGGGGGAGGATGGAGAGGAAGGGGGTGTCATGGGCGGTGGGGTCCGGGCTCAGAGGGGCCTCCTGCTGCTGCTGGGACTGCCGGGGCAGGTCTTCCTGTCCCGGTGGGCAGATGGGTGGGTGTCTGGCGGGGACAGAGAGCATTTGAGGAGCAGGTCCCGTGTGTTCCAGGCCCTGTGGTCTTCATCTTTATCCTGAGGGAGGCACCATTTTCATCTCCATTTTACAGATGAGGAGACTGAGGCTTAAGGAGGAGTTGGTTCTTATGAGCCAGCTGAGCCGGGATGCCAGCGTGGACCTCCTTTCTCCAGAGTATGTGCTCCCTGTGTCCCCTCTGAAGGTGCTGGCTCCTGACATGTGCAGGGGGTGTTGTTGGTTTCAGGAGCAGCCCTGAGCCCTCATCAGAGCTCACCCACCTCCTTGTGCTGCTCCTGAGACTTAGGGTGAGCTCTGATGAGGGCTCAGGTGGGAGGTGTCAGGGCAGGCTTCCCTGATTTTAGAGAATGGCTTCCTTGGATAGAGCCGGGGGAGGAGAGAATGTTCTGGAGAGCAGTGGGATGAAGAGGTAAGGGGGATGGAGGCAGCCTGATGTATTCAGGGAAGGAGCCCAAGTGCAGGCAAGTGGAACTGCAAGGCTCTCTGAAGAGCGAGTCACCAAAGAGCTCTTACCCTCTCCCTCCCAGAAAGAAAAAGCCTCTTGCCCAGCCCCGGCCCTCCCAACACCCTGCTCCCCTTGTCTGAGGCTGGTTGCTGGCCTGTGTTTCCTGTCGTCGGGGCCTCCCTGGCTGCTATTCTGGTCCAGAAAGTCAGTGTATTAGGGTTATAATCTGCTTTCCTACACACCAGCGAGCCCAGGGGCTGGACAAATGAGCAAGCTTTCATAGTTAGAAAAATACATTCAAGGAGCGATAAAGAAGCAGGTGCCCACAAGGACAGTGGTTTCTGCACAGTGCCCATCCCTGCCACAGGAGGACGGGGAAGGCTTTGCACATCCCCCCACCCCCAGCCCCCAGCTCTCAGGCCTCTGGTCTGAAGTTCCTGGCAGCAGCTGGGGTTGGTGCCACAGAGGTGTGTCTGAGATGCAGCAGGCGTGCCTCCTCGCTGAACCTTGGTCTCCCCCAGTCCTGTCTTCCTTGGAGAAGGGTGCCCATCTGCAGAGGTTCACATGCCTGGTTAAACTTGGGCCAAACCCCACTGAGGACCCAGTGTTTGCAGTGCTGCTGCTGTCGGGTGCTCATGGCCACCTGGGAAGGTTGACTGCCTTCTCAGCCACCCCGGGAGTAAGGAGGATGCTCAGTGTTACACGGGAGGCTCAGAGAGGGAAATCCACCTGGTCAGACACACAGCAAATGTGGACTGCACTGGCCCAAGCACAGACATGTCTCTCACTCTGGGAGAAGAAGATGCACACGTTTTAAAAGGAGATTATTTTGTCCCTGGCTGTGAAAGGCATGCAGAATGTGCCCAGCCTAGTGCTGCCCTGGGGAGCCCTTCCCTTACTCCCTACCTTTTCTCTCAGGATGGAGAAGTGATTGTCAGTTTGATCCACTGGGCAGGGTCTCATACCTCTGACATAAGGAACCAGGACATCCTTCATTTCCCTGTGGCTGGCCTTACACTGTGGTGCTTGTTGGGTGACCCTTGGATCTGGAGCGCCCTTTAGAATGTCCATTTTCCAGATGGCAACACCGAGGTGATGGGAGATGAAAAGACTCCGTCTTCCACTCATGGCAGAGGTTGGAGGAGTCCTGGGGAACTTGGGGGCCATGAGAGGGAGAGTGTTTTCTACTATCTTTTCAGCTATAATGAGGTTATAATTATTATTACCGTTCACTTGCATTTTCCACTGCAGGAAATTTCACATATTTTATCTCATTTGATCATAAAACAAGTCTGTGATCAAGGCTGGGCGGTTGATTATTATGTGTTTGTATACCCAGGGTATACGTGTGTGTGTGCATATCTCTGCACACATACGTGCACATGTGTGCCAGTGTGTGCACATGGTGTGTACATCTCTGTGTAACTGTGAGTGCACACGCGGACAGCCCCGTATGAACGTGCGGCAGTGGCTGTGTGTGTCCGTGCTCACACATGTGACTGTGTGCATGGACGTGGTCACTGCTGTGGGTTGTGTGGCTCTACGTGTATGCCCATGCGTGTGGGACCCAGGCAGCATGCTGAGACCAGGCAGAAGGTGAGCACGCCAGGGCCCCAAGTTGGCCAGCATTGCTGGGAGGAGGGGTTTCATCCCTTCCCTGTAGACGGATTTCGCTCGAGGAAGACGCTCTGATTCCTGCGACTCGCTCATTCAGGAGAGTTCAAAGCAGCCCAGTGGCAGGAGGGAGTCTGGGTTGCAGAGTTCAGAGCGATTCGTTCATTCTGCTCTGATAATTAATTTATTCTCAAGCCAGTCCTTTCACTCTGAGTGCTTCATCTTTGCTGTGCTATGGCCTCCTCCTCAGAATAACGCTTCATAGTATAAAATGGATAGCATTGGGGGGAATAAATTAGGAGCTTGGGATTAACATAAACACAGTACTATATATAAGACAGATAAGCAATCAGGGCCTACTGTATAGGACAGGGAACTGCACTCAGTATTTTGCAATAATTTATAAGGGAAAGGAATCTGAAAAAGAATATATATATATATATATATGAAAAGCAAAACTGTTAGTTCTGTCATGTCTGATTTTTTGCGACCGCATAGATTGTAGCCTGCCCCACTCCCCCCATCCATGGAATTTTCCAGGCAAGAATACTGGAGTGGGTAGCCATTCCCTTCTCTAGGGGATCTTCCCAACCCAGGAATCGAACCCGAGTCTCTTATGTCTCCTGCATTAGCAGATGGGTTTTTTTTTTTTTTTACCATTAGTACCACCTGGGAAGCCCACCTGTGTGTGTGTATATATCAATTCAGTTCAGTCGCTCAGTCATGTCCGACTCTTTGAACCCCATGAATTGCAGCATGCCAGGCCTCCCTGTCCATCACCAACTCCCGGAGTTCACTCAAGACTCACGTCCATCGAGTCCGTGATGCCATCCAGCCATCTCATCCTCGGTCGTCCCCTTCTCCTCCTGCCCGCAATCCCTCTCAGCATCAGAGTCTTTTCCAATGAGTCAACTCTTCCCATGAGGTGGCCAAAGTACTGGAGTTTCAGCTTCAGCATCATTCCTTCTAAAGAACACCCAGAACCGATCTCCTTTAGAATAGACTGCTTGGATCTCCTTGCAGTCCAAGGGACTCTCAAGAGTCTTCTCCAACACCACAGTTCAAAAGCATCAATTCTTCGACACTCAGCTTTCTTCACAGTCCAACTCTCACATACATACATGACCACAGGAAAAACCATAGCCTTGACTAGACAGACCTTTGTTGACAAAGTAATGTTTCTGCTTTTGAATATGCTATCTAGGTTGGTCAAAACTTTGCTTCCAAGGAGTAAGCGTCTTTTAATTTCATGGCTGTAATCACTGTATATGTATTTATATAAAACCGAATCACTTTGCTGCACACCTGAAGCTAACACAATATTGTAAATCAGCTCTGTGCTGTGCTTAGCCGCTCAGTCGTGTCTGACTCTTTGCGACCCCATGGGTTGGACTGTAGCCCACTAGGCTCTGTCCATGGGGATTCTCCAGTCAAGAATACTGGAGTGGGTTGCCATGCCCTCCTCCAGGGGATGTTTACAACTCAAGGGTCGAACCCAGGTTTCCACGTTGCAGGTGGCTTCTTTACTGAGCCACCAGGGAAGCCCACATCACCTATACTTCAGTTTAAAAAAGCTTTTAGGATCATGAAGGAGACTGACTGCACTGACTGCAGTGATCATAGGTTACTAGGTGTGCTTCTCTGCTGGCATGGCTGGCAAGGCTGGTGGGGAGGTGTCTAGTGCCGACCCTGACCTTGAGCCAGCGCTGCGGTAAGCATAGGTGATGCCCATGGTGTGAGCACCTCTGTGGCTTGTGCTGGTGGCAGGCTCACAGGCACTGTGACTTACCCACTTTCATGCCTGAGGGAAACACCAGATTCCTTTTTCAAATTACTGAAGAATCGCACTTTGTTCCCGTCCAGGTTCTGCAGCCTTGCTTTAATTGGAACTTATCAATTATTTGGAAGCGGGAAGCGAGCTTATGAGCACCCTGTGTAGTTTTTCCTAAACCTGCCTGTGTATCAGAAACACCCGTGGAGCTTTTGTAAAAGTTCAAGTGTTTTGCCCCCCTCCCTCTGCCTGGACCTGTGGCATCAGAATGAATAATGGCAGGAGAAGCCCCAGGGGTGTTTTCAGAGGTTTCAGGTGCTGCCAGTGGCCCTGAGGGGTGGGGATGGGTGCCAAGAGCCTGGGGGGCAGGTGACCTGTGTGCAGCTGCAAACAGAAAGGGGACTCCTGGTGGCTCTGGGTCTAGCCCCTCACCCCCTTCTCCTGGTGGCTCTGGGTCTAGCCCCTCACCCCCTTCCCCAGCAGAAGCCCAGGAGTGTGGCTTCCTGGGTAAACTGTGGGTGTTGACTCTCTCTAACCTGGTTGGGGCTGTGCTCTCAGCCCCTCCTGATCCGGATCCTGTTGTGGAGTTGATAGGCTGTCCCCCAGCACAGACCACAGGCCGCCAGCAGGGGCCTAGGAACCCGCGGCCCCTCCCTGCTGTCCCCAGCTGGCCTCCTGGAGCCCAGGTGAGGCTGTTGACAGGCAGAGTCTGCTCCAGAGGAGCTTCAGGGAGTGAAAGTGGCTGCCTGGGACCCTGGGCGCCTGGTGTTTACCCAGAAATTGTGCTAATCCCGGTAATTCCTGTGATTTACGCGGCCTCTCGGCTCTGTCTGCTGCCTTCCTCTCCTGGAGGAGAGGGAGGGAGAGGGCCATGGCTGGTCTGCAGAAGATGAGGCTTGTGACACAGAGGTCCCTGCAGGCCCCACCCCTGTCCCGGCGGGGTCAGTTCCCCACGAGAGCTTGTGGAACCCTAGGCACTCCCAGCCCCAGTGCCCTCTGGAGTATGGCAATCTGAATAAGCCCACTCCCACCCACTGTGTCCTCCTGGTCCTGGGGTGGGCTCGCCGTGAGGCTTCGGGCAGCGTTCCAGCCAGAGGAGCTGACCATGGACCTGGGCCCTCTCCCTCTGTGGACAGTGGCTTTGGGCTGTTCCCCTCTTGCTCTGAAATGATCTGGATGCTGTCTTCTGCACTGACCATATAATAAGGTGGGGATGTTGGCATGAGGCAGCTGCAGCTGCTATACCCCAAGAAACCCCCCAGGCTCTCCCTCTTCTTTCCAGTCTCCTCATGTCCCTTGACAGACGTGGTCATGGTCCCTTCTTGACTGAGCCTCTTTATTTGCCGTGGCAGCCCGGACTCTACAGTCCACGGATTCTGAGTTGCCAGCCTCAGTTTCCTCATCTGCCTTTGGGGCTGCCTTCCAGAAACCTGGGCTTGGTCACGTGGACTGACCCTGTGGGTTCCTTGAGTCCTCTCCTGGTTTCTGGTCCCTTAAGCCCGCTTCCCTCCAGATGCTGGCCTGGTTCCCTGGGTCCGCTTTGTCCCATCAGCAAGGGGTTGGAACACATGCTCAGCTGCACCTGGGGACCCAGGGGTGCAGAAGCCCTGCCCTGGCTTGGAGAAGGTCATGGTTCAGTAGGGTGGATTCATAGCAGGTTGAGGCCAGGCTGTGTGAGAGGGGTCAGACCCATGGGAAGGAGCCTAGCCAGCTCCCAGCCTACGGCAATGTGAGGCACGAAACTGATTGTCTACAAAGAGTTATAGAATAAAGAGTTAGGGATGAATGTACAACTACCAACTCTTCCTTCCCTCCACCAGCCTCAGTGGACCATACTCCCTGCAGGTCCATGTTGGCAAGCAGCCCTGGACAGAGCCTCAGCTTTTGCCTATCCCTTGGCTGGTTGTCCCCATTCACCAATCTTGCTACCTTAGATACAGCCCTAGGACAGGGGCCATGTTGAATCCTCATGGGCTTCTGGCATAGGGCTTCTCACACTCAACAGGTCCCTTAATGCTTCTAGGGAATTCTGGGGCAAATCTCTTTGTACTGCAGGGTCCTCACTTGAGGAACAGTTTACCATGATGCTCCAGAAGGCAGCTTTGTGCCAGGTAGCCTGGGTTAAAGGCCTGGTGCAGCCACTTTAAGCTGTGTGTCTTTGGGCTAGTTACTCAGCCTCTCTGAACACTGGTTTCTTCCTACATAAGTTGTTGCAAGGATTAAATGAACTCACTCTTGCAAAGAGCTTGGCACCTGGTAACTGCTTGTTCAAGTTGTATTGTTCCAGCTATTATTTTGTCTTTACTTCTAAATTCAAGATGTATTTAAGCTCACCTGAGCTTCTTGGGATGAAAAACCAGATTGTTCTCAAAATCACTTGTATTTCCAAGAGCTATGATTTCCTGCATCTGAGATGCACTTTCTTTGCCAGATATTCTTGAGACGGAGTCCCTGGTGGCTCAGTTGATAAAGAATTTGCCTGCAATGCAGGAGATCTGGATTTGATCCCTAGGTCGGAAAGATCCCCTGGAGAAGGGCATGGCAACCTACTCCTGTATTCTTTCCTGGAGAATTCCATGGACAGAGGAGCCTGGCGGGCTACAGTCCATGGAGTCATAAAGAGTTGGACATGACTGACTGACGAACACTTTCCCTTCCTGAGTGGTTGCTCTGTGCCAGCCTGAGTGGGGAGCAGCTCTGGACCTGGTGGTGATGATGAACACAGTACGGGGGTAATGGGGGTGGTTCAGGAATCTGGAAACAGAGGTGACCATGATAGGGAAGGAGTTGGGGGGCTTCCCAGAGGAGGTGACATTTGAGTGGCATCTTGAAGGAGGAATAGCAGTCTGTCTTACAGAAAGGTGATATGTTTCTGGTGGGCGTGCCAGGGTCAAGGTAAGGAGCAGGGTGGGATGAGGATGCTGCAGGTAGACCCAGGAAGACTATACCTGCAGGCCAGGGGGCTCAGCAAGGCCTTGGCCAGGGGAGGGATGTGAACAGATTTGGTTTGGAGAAGTTGCCTGTTTTTAGGATAGAAGGTGCCCTAGAGGGGTACCCAATGTGGGACGGAGCTGCTTGCGACCCAGAAGGGAAGGACGTGGGGCAGAGAGGCCCCACTGACTGGTGAGGTGCTTTGGGGGTGAAATGATGTCCACTGCAGCTGATCAGATGTGGGAGGAGGATGTGGGAGGACGGTGGCCCAAAGTCCCGGCCAGAAGGCTGGGAGGGGTGGTTCCTGGGCCAGGCTAAGGGGGCAGAGAAGGTGGAGCAGGAGCGGCCCAGGGGGTGTTGGTGCTGCTCACACAGCCAGCATCTTACAGAACAGATTATACAAATAGGCTTAAAGGATCAGCCAGTGATCCCGAAATCTCAAGGCCAGAGGAAACCCTGTAACTCACCAGAACCCTCAGGGAGAGCTGTCTGTCTCTCATCTATCCAGGGTTTTCTGGGTGTTTTCAAGACTGAAACCAGACAGGCTGGCCTGTGAGATAAATTCAGGCAGTTCAGAGCTGGGGCTGTCTGCCTGGCAGGTCAGCCGAGCTGCGACCGCCTCCGTGCCTCACGTCCAGCATTCTTTTGCACTCCCACTTTCTGCTTAGAAAAACATGAGAATATCGTGCAGACTTTTAAAAAGTGACATTCTAGGGCCTGTGGATGTAAGATTTGAGGCTCCCAGGGAGGGAGCTGACCACTCCCTTTGGGTTTCTGCCGCCCGCAACCTACAAGCCCCCTGCCCAGAACCTTCTCTTCCCACCTGTGTGGAGACCCACTGCCTTCTTTCTGAAACAGCGGCCACGGGCCTCCTTGGCTCTTTTGCATCTTTTACGGCAAAACTTCCAGACTCAGCGCCTGTGCCACCATCTCTCCCTGAGCGTACCTGGGCCCTGGTCACCACCACGCAGCTCCGGGGCCTCATGGAATCTCTGATGGAGCTGACTGCTGTCAGCTGTTTCTGTCTTGGTTGGATTCCAGGCCCCAACACACCCTGAGAGATTTCTCTTTCTCTTTCTTTGCCCTCGTCCATTCCTGCTCACTCTCCTTGGCTGGTTTGTCTTTTCCCTCCTGGTAATGTTGGAATAAACACCGTTTCCACTGTTTCCCCATCTATTTCCCATGAAGTGATGGGACCGGATGCCATGATCTTCGTTTTCTGAATGTTGAGCTTTAAGCCAACTTTTTTGCTCTCCTCCTTCACTTTCATCAAGAGGCTTTTTAGCTCCTCTTCACTTTCTGCCATAAGGGTGGTGTCCTCTGCATATCTGAGGTTATTGATATTTCTCCCAGCAATCTTGATTCCAGCTTGTGTTTCTTCCAGTCCAGCGTTTCTCATGATGTACTCTGCATATAAGTTAAATAAGCAGGGAGACAATATACAGCCTTGACGTACTCCCTTTCCTATTTGGAACCAGTCTGTTGTTCCATGTCCAGTTCTAACTGTTGCTTCCTGACCTGCATACAGATTTCTCAAGAGGCAGGTTAGGTGGTCTGGTATTCCCATCTCTTTCAGAATTTTCCACAGTTGATTGTGATCCACACAGTCAAAGGCTTTGGCATAGTCAATAAAGCAGAAATAGATGTTTTTCTGGAACTCTCTTGCTTTTTCCATGATCCAGCGGATGTTGGCAATTTGATCTCTGGTTCCTCTGCCTGTTCTAAAACCAGCTTGAACATCAGGGAGTTCACGGTTCACATATTGCTGAAGCCTGGCTTGGAGAATTTTGAGCATTACTTTACTAGCGTGTGAGATGAGTGCAATTGTGCGGTAGTTTGAGCATTCTTTGGCATTGCCTTTCTTTGGTTTTCCTATTTGGAACCAGTCTGTTGTTCCATGTCCAGTTCTAACTGTTGCTTCCTGATCTGCATACAGATTTCTCAAGAGGCAGGTGAGGTGATCTTGTATTCCCATCTCTCTCAGAATTTTCCACTGTCTATTTTGATCCACACAGTCAAAAGCTTTTGCATAATCAATAAAGCAGAAATAGACGTTTTTCTGGAACTCTCTTGCTTTTTTCATGATCCAGCAGATGTTGGCAATTTGATCTCTGGTTCCTCTGCCTTTTCTAAAACCAGCTTGAACATCAGGGAGTTCGTGGTTCGCATATTGCTGAAGCCTGGTCTGGACTTTTACAACTTGTGATTGTTTATGGCCCCCAACCTCGAGAGGCACAAAGCTTAAAGCATCTTAAAGATACACAGCATTTTTTAAAGAGCTAAGAATTATATCGGTGATGTGTTTCACTGCTGAGTCAATGACTGCTGCCAGGCCTCCATATTCTTTATCTTTTAGGCACCCGAAGGATATTAATCAATGGAATTGGGATATAGAAAAAGGAATATAGTAGTTTTGATGTTAGCAACACTAGACTTTTGAGTTAATTACTTTTCTCTTTGTTATAAATCACTGTACTTCTTTCATTGTTATAAATTGTTGTGTCCTTGCTATGTAAGAACGTACTTTATTTAGTGCTTTCTGAGAGTGGCACCAGACTTTGGGAAGAACAACACTATTAAGCCAAATAAGTCTTCTGGTTGACAGACCCTTATCAGAAAAGGGCCTTAAAATGTTAATTGGCCTTCTGGCCAGAAGATGATGTAAATCACCTAAGACTTCTGTATACAACTAGGTATGCAGGGAGAAAGCCTGGTCTCAATAAGAGTCAGGGCTGCTGACACTGCATAATTTTGTATTATCCATTGATCTCTATGTACAACCAAAAGTATAAAAAGATTTCCTGAACAATAAAGGATGGACCAGTTTCTCAGACCGGCTTGTCGAACTGGTTTCCTGGAAATCTGGCTCCCCTCGGTAGAAAATCTCTCTTTCTCCCTCTCCCTTCCTCTCCTTTTCAGGCTGAATTCCCATCTGGGGTGTGGAAGCTCTCCAAATCTACTTACTTGCCCTGGCTTCTAAGACCCATGCAAGAGGGAGCCCAAGGTGGGGCACCCTCCGCTATTCAAGTGGGCGCTGGTGGCCTAATGTAGACGGTGCAAGTTTCTTGTCTTGGAACTTTATTGGTTTTCCACATAAACCAAGTTATTCAGCATCTTTTCTCCACTAATTTTCCTACTATACTATATTTTCCTAATCTCTCTTTATATTTCTAAATAAATAAGTTTTTCCTCGCCTACTCCGTCTCCCCTTCAAATTACCCTGGATCCATCGGGGCTGGACCCCGGCAGGGTTCAATCCTGGTTGAAGAAGAATTAAAATCCCATATGCTGTGGGGTAACTAAGCTCATCCAAGGCAACTACTGAGTCCTCATGATCTGGAGCCCTGTGCCACAATGAAAGAAGTCCCTGCACTTCACTGCAATGAAGACTCAGCACATCTCCCCAGAAAAGAAGGAGGAGGGGAGAGGAGAGAAACTCTGTTATCTCGTGTTTCTTCTTATTGTTATTTAGTGGCTAAGCTGTGTTTGATCTTTGTGACCCCATGGACTGCAGCACACCAGGCTTCCCTGTTCTTTGCTGTCTCCCAGAGTTTGATCATTCTCATGCCCACTGAGTCAGTGATGCCATCTAACCTTCTCATCACCTGTCATCCTCTTCTCCTCCTGCCCTCAATCTTTCCCAGCATCAGGATCTTTTTCAATCCACTAATCCTATAGGATCAGGGTTCCACCCTTATGACCTGATTTGAAAAGAAATGCAAAAAAGCAAAATGGCTGTCTGGGGAGGCCTTACAAATAGCTGTGAAAAGAAGAGAGGAGAAAAGGAAAGATACAAGCATCTGAATGCAGAGTTCCAAAGAATAGCAAGAAGAGATAAGAAAGCCTTCTTCAGCGGTCAGTGCAAAGAAATAGAGGAAAACAACAGAATGGGAAAGACTAGAGATCTCTTCAAGAAAATTAGAGATACCAAGGGAACATTTCATGCAAAGATGGGCTCGATAAAGGACAGAAATGGTATGGGCCTAACAGAAGCAGAAGATATTAAGAAGAGGTGGCAAGAATACATGGAAGAACTGTACAGAAAAGATCTTCATGACCCAGATAATCATAATGATGTGATTACTAATCTAGAGCCAGACATCTTGGAATATGAAATCAAGTGGGCCTTAGAAAGCATCACTATGAACAAAGCTAGTGGAGGTGGTGGAATTCCAGTTGAACTGTTTCAAATCCTGGAAGATGATGCTGTGAAAGTGCTCCACTCAATATGCCAGCACATTTGGAAAACTCAGTAGTGGCCACAGGACTGGAAAAGGTCAGTTTTCATTCCAATTCCAAAGAAAGGCAATGCCAAAGGATGCTCAAACTACCGCACAATTGCACTCATCTCACATGCTAGTAAAGTAATGCTCAAAATTCTCCAAGTCAGGCTTCAGCAATATGTGAACCATGAACTCCCTGATGTTCAAGCTGGTTTTAGAAAAGGCAGAGGAACCAGAGATCAAATTGCCAACATCTGCTGGATCATGAAAAAAGCAAGAGAGTTCCAGAAAAACATCTACTTCTGCTTTATTGACTATGTCAAAGCCTTTGACTGTGTGGATCACAATAGACAGTGGAAAATTCTGAGAGAGATGGGAATACCAGACCATCTGACCTGCCTCTTGAGAAATCTGTATGCAGGTCAGGAAGCAACAGTTAGAACTGGACATGGAACAACAGCCTGGTTCCAAATAAGAAAAGGAGTTACTGGGTATTGTTTTTGCTTTGGCTCCCTCCCTTCATTCTTTCTGGAGTTATTTCTCCACTGATCTCCAGTAGCATATTGGGCACCTAACGACCTGGGGAAATTCTCTTTTGATATCCTATCATTTTGCCTTTTCATACTGTTCATGGGGTTCTCAAGGCGAGAATACTGAAGTGGCTTGCCATTCCCTTCTCCAGTGGACCACATTCTGTCAACAGTGTCAGACTTTATTTTGGGGGGCTCCAAAATCACTGCAGATGGTGACTGCAGCCATGAAATTAGAAAACGCTTACTTCTTGGAAGAAAAGTTATGACCAACCTAGATAGTATATTCAAAAGCAGAGACATTACTTTGCCGACTAAGGTCCGTCTAGTCAAGGCTATGGTTTTTCCTGTGGTCATGTATGGATGTGAGAGTTGGACTGTGAAGAAAGCTGAGCACCAAAGCATCGATGCTTTTGAACTGTGGTGTTGGAGAAGACTCTTGAGAGTCCCTTGGACTGCAAGGAGATCCAACCAGTCCATTCTGAAGGAGATCAACCCTGAGACTTCTTTGGAAAGAATGATGCTAAAGCTGAAACTCCAGTACTTTGGCCACCTCATGCGAAGAGTTGACTCATTGGAAAGGACTCTGATGCTGGGAGGGATTGGGGGCAGGAGGAGAAGGGGACGACCGAGGATGAGATGGCTGGATGGCATCACGGACTCGATGTACGTGAGTCTGAGTGAATTCCGAGAGATGGTGATGAACAGAGAGGCCTGGCGTGCTGTGATTCATGGGGTCGCAAAGAGTCGGACATGACTGAGCGACTGAACTGAACTGAACTGAACTGAATTTGGGAAACAATCTATAAGTTGATGGGAATGTTGAACTAAAACTAAGTGTTTATGAATAGTGATAAAATATTTCTTAAAATGAAATGACCATTACCTCCACTACAATGCCCATCAGTGTAGGTTCAGTATTGGAGGACTCCAGGTGGATTTAAGAAGGAACCAGTCCAAGACCAAAATGTACCCAGAGTGACTCAGTTCTACTTTCTTTGGCTAGAATTAATCACATTTACTCAAACGAGNACTACAATGCCCATCAGTGTAGGTTCAGTATTGGAGGACTCCAGGTGGATTTAAGAAGGAACCAGTCCAAGACCAAAATGTACCCAGAGTGACTCAGTTCTACTTTCTTTGGCTAGAATTAATCACATTTACTCAAACGAGAATAGAGGATGATATTAGAACCTACCTATCTAGTTCTGTACTCATTTGTGTACCACACCAAACATGGGTGGAAGTGGGGCACAGCTGTCTGCTACTTCTTGATTCTGAGAGAAGATATCCAGGCGTGAACAGAACCCATGCCTGTAATACAAATTTATAAAATGCGAAGTGCGTGCATGTGAAGTCGCTTTAGTCGTGTCTTATTTGTTACGACCCCGTGGACTGTAGCCCGCCAGGCTCCTCTGTCCACCGGATTCTTCTGGCAGGATACTGGAGTGGGTTTCCATGCCCTCTTCCCGGGGATCTTCCCCACCCAGGGATCAACCCAGGTCTCCTGCATGTCCTGTGTTGCAGGCGGGCTCTTTACCACTAGCGCCACCTAGGAAGTCCTATAAAAAGGAGAACGTGAAGTATCAAAAGTTCAGTGTCTTTCTGGACCATAAAATTTGGCAGCAGTTAAATTAAGTCACTTTTAGTCTCTTCTAAAATATTTCACCCCTTTTGTCCACAAAATTGGGACAACGAAAGTGAAGGAGGAGAGCGAAAAAGCTGGCTTAAAGCTCAACATTCAGAAAACAAAGATCATGGCATCCGGTCCCATCACTTCATGGGAAATAGATGGGAAAACAGTGGAAACAGTGTCAGACTTATTTTTTTGGGCTCCAAAATCACTGCAGATGGTGACTGCAGCCATGAAATTAGAAGACGCTTACTCCTTGGAAGAAAAGTTATGACCAACCTGGATAGTATATTCAAAAGCAGAGACATTACTTTGCTGACTAAGATCTGCCTAGTCAAGGCTATGGTTTTTCCTGTGGTCATGTATGGATATAAGAGTTGGACTGTGAAGAAGGCTGAGCGCAGAAGAATCGATGCTTTTGAACTGTGGTGTTGGAGAAGACTCTTGAGAGTCCCTTGGACTGCAAGGAGGTCCAACCAGTCCATTCTGAAGGAGATCAGCCCTGGGATTTCTTTGGAAGGAATGGTGCTAAAGCTGAAACTCCAGTACTTTGGCCACCTCATGTGAAGAGTTGACTCATTGGAAAAGACTCTGATGCTGGGAGGGATTGGGGGCAGGAGGAGAAGGGGACGACCGAGGATGAAATGGCTGGATGGCATCACTGACTCGATGGATGTGAGTCTGAGTGAACTCCGGGAGATGGTGATGGACAGGGAGGCCTGGCGTGCTGCGATTCATGGGGTCGCAGAGAGTCAGACACGACTGGGCGACTGAACTGAGCTGAATGTTGGAATGCCCTGCACCCCGTTCTGGAACTTTCTCTGCCCTCTCTCTTGGACACCTTGCTCTGGGCCTGCCATCTTCCCGTCTGTAGCCTCCATCTCCCCCTGACCTCTGCCTCGTCTCTAACAGTCTCTGCTCTTTTTTTTTTTTAATGGAAGTACAGTTGATTCACAATGTTGCATTGGTTTCGGGTGTACAGTGAGGTGGTTCAGTTTCACTTACACATGCGTTCTTTTCATTTTCTTTTCTGTTACGGTTTGTCACAGGATAATGAGTATAGGTCCTTGTGCTATATACAGCAGGACTTTCTTTCAATCTTTGCATGTCTTAGTAGGCGTCTCAGACTTGACATGGCCCAAACGGAGCACCTGCGCTGAACCTACTTCTCATCCCGTGCTACATCCAAGCAAGTAGCTCCATTGTGCAGTACCCCCAGTGCTCAGCCAAAAATAGGACCCATCTTTGACCTACCCCTGTTCTTTTAAGAAAACTGGCTTTCAGATGTCTGCTCTGTAGTAACTGATGCAAACACCAAATCAGTAGTATCTGTGTGTGGGGAAGCATCACTTAGAAAAACGCCTGCTTGTGACCCTCTAGCCTGGTGGAGATGGCGCGTTCCCTGAGCCCTGTGCTCCTTGGGTTCCTCTCTTAGCCCATGACAACCCCTCTTTCTCTCACACCCAAGTGAGGACTGTGGGCTCTGTCTTCAGAGCCACTGTCCCTTTAATCCAAACCACCCTGTATCTGCCTGGGTCATTGTAGTCAGTATTGTACACCCCTTCCTCCCAGATCTGCTCTCTATACACCTGTAGGGTGACTCCTTTATATCATTGAGTCTTGTCACACCCCTCTTCTGCTCGAAATACTCCAAGGGCCTGCACTCCGATTCTTGCTGCTCCTTGAACAAGCCAGCCTCCTCCCACCCAGGCGGGCAGCTCCTGCCCCTGTCCTGTGACTGCCACAGTCTCCCTCAGACCCGCAAGTGGCATCCCATCCCTTCCTTAGTGAGGCGGGGTGGTGGCCTTCCTGCCCTTCCCATGCTGCTCTAGCCTGCCCCTCTGCTTTCCTTCACATGCCACCTCTCACTAAGGGGAATGAAATATCCATTTCTCTGTCCCCCACCTTCGTTGTCATGTCTCCCAAGTAGGGCGCCAACTCTGTGCATTGTGTTCTCAACACCAGCATAACACTTGATGAATCATAGGGCCTTGACATTGACTAAACGCATGAGAGTGAATAAATGATGAAAACTGTTGAATGAATGAATGAGCAAATGGGTGAAAGAGTGAATGAACATAGATGTGAGTAAGTGAAAGGTGGACCCGGGGAGCAGCCAAGGAATGGGAGAACCAGGGCTTTTCTTTGAGGACCTCCCTGTCGTGGACCTTGCGTTGATTTTTCTTGTCTCGTGAGTCTGAGATTAGGGCCATTGCCTGCTGACTTCCTTTCTGAAGGTAGTTCTTGCTACTTGCCATGTGCGGGACTAGGAACTTGTTGCTTAGATTTGAAAAATATTTGGTAACAGTAAAAATGCTTGGCTGCTGTCTGTGAGGTCGTTTGAAAGACCAGATGAATCTCAGAGTGAAGAAGCCTCAAAATTAATTAAACCCTCCTTGGCAATGATCAGAGGAAGAAGCTGTTTGCTTTCGGAGTGCAGGGCGGCAGCCGGGAACCTGGGTTGGTGCTTCCTAGCTGGGTCTGGGGGACACGTTGGTGATTGCCTTTGTCTCCCCCTCCAGGTCTGCCACCCAGGACTATGTGCAGCTAGGATGGAGACATCTGCCTCAGCCACGGCCACGGACAAGAAAGAAGTCAAAGGTGGGATCCTGGAAGGCCTCGCTTTCCCTGACCCCGGCAGGAAAGCCTCGGCCCTTGCGGTGGCCACGGCGGCGGCGGCAGCCGCAGTAGCTGCCCAAGGAGGTACTTGCTGTTCAACGCACTTGGCAGGGGAGGGGGGTGTTTTTCATAAGTCCATTTGAGGTTCAGTGAGACGGGTGGTCGATGTCACTGGGCAGACATCCTGGGTTCATGGCGGGAGCCGGAGGGTGCTCCAGGTTCTGGGGACCCCAGGCACTGGGATGGAGGCCTATAGGTGGATTTTGGAGGTCCAGCCCCCCCAAATTGGGAAGGGGGGTTTGGAGATCTCGGGCTCCATTGAGAAAACAGGAGAGTGAAGGGATGGGAGGTGTGGGGCTGAGGGGTGGCCTGGGTGTGTGTTCCCTTGGCACACATGTGCCAGAGAGGCGGCTTCTTGCCTCCGGCCTGCCAAGGACTATTTTGGAAAGTAATTGTCTCCTGATCCCTTCTGGCTGTAATTAGAGGGTCAGGTACGGAATTTAGCATCCTTAGGTGAATTTCTGGCCAACTTAATTATAACAGAAGGACTCCCCGAGCCACAGCCCCTCATTTTACTGCCCCAAAGAGAAATACGCTCTGGTTTCCACTGCTCCGTGCCAGCATCCCGTTGGGAAAGTCTGGCGGGAAGGCGAGACCTCCCCTTGTGTCTGCGCGGTCCATCTGGAGGCCACAACACTATTTCTGTCTCTGGGGAGTGGAGAGACTTAGATTTCTTTTCTTCCCCTTTTTATTCACGCGCATTTAGTCATGCCCTGTTGCTTTTGCTACTCAAGCGCAGCTCAGAAGCACAGCTCAGAGGCAGCAGTGGGGGGCGGGGGTTGTGCCCTCTCTGGAGTGGGGTGTGAGTGCTGGCCGCACCACCCACACGTTGATGTACACAGATCCCAGGGGGCTTTGTTCCAGTGCAGACCCCCAGTCGGTGAGTCAGAGTGAGGCTGGGTTTCTGTAATTCTAACCTGTGCTCAGATGATTCTGGAACTGCTGGGCCGTGCTGGATGCTGCTTAGAGCTGGAGCTGGAAAGAGAGAGTGGGTAGGATTCACTGTTTCCAAGAGTGAACTGGTCGTTGTTACCACATTGTTTTTATTTTTCCCCGTGATTCTGAGTTGGAGGTCAACTGTCAGGATGTGTGGCCCCAGTCAGTGGAAGGAGGTTCCAGGCCAGCCTTCCTGCACCAGGAGGTGGGTACTTGGCCTCCTGCCCTGTGTGATGTCCCTGGACTCCAGTCCCCTCTAGGAGCCGGGCTCTCCAGGCCCTTCCCCTGTGAGGAGGGGCCAGTGGGGTGGAGGAAGGCGCCAAAGGCCAGGGTGGGCCCCGTGCACGTGTTGTCAGGGAACCAGGGCATGAGTGGAAGGAGAGAAGGCGTGGCCGAGGGGGGTTGCCTGCGGTGGTCCAGCGCCGGCTTGTCCTGGGCCTGCCTGTGTCTGCATTTGGTCTGCCCCTTCCCCTGGCCTGTGGTGATGTCCCAGGCTGTCCCTCTGCCTGATGCAGAGATGCGTGGGCCCCTGAGGCCTGTATCACCTTGGTGCGTCTCTGGCCCACCCTCCAGGCCCTCAGCTGTCCCCGCCTTGGCCTGTGTCTGCCTCTCTGAATCCATGAGTGGATTGTGAACTGCCATGCGGCACACTTCACTGTCATGGCCAGACCGAGGTGGTAATTAGGGAGTAATTACGGAATAACTGGGAAAGCCCTTGAACGTCAGACCTGGTTGTCACCGATGGGGCAATAACCACAGATGCTTGAGGGGGTCTTGGTCTCTTAGGGGCGGGGGCGGGCAGTGGGCCTAGAGCTTGGGGTTCAGTGTCTCCCCCGAGGCGCCTGACCTCGCTCTGCCCCATGCCCTCACCCAAGATGTGGTCATGCCCACCCCGCAGGCCTCCATCCATCCCCTCATTGCTGGACCCTAGGGGAGTGCTTGGCTGATGAGGTTCCTGCGCTGGGTGGACGTGCCCCTCCACCCAGTGCCCAGGGCAGGTGGCTCATTGTCACTGGAGCAAGTCAGGTGTGTCTCCTGCTCCCTGAGCCACTCCCTGGGCACCCCATTTGCCAAGAGCCCCCCTGAAGTCAGGGCAGAGCAGTAGCATCTTGGAGCAGTTCCCTGAGGGCTGGGGGACCGTGATGTCTGCGTCCTGCCGGTGGGGCAAGGGAGGCCGGTGGAGCAGCCCTGGGACACTGGCCTGGGTCCCCATTCCAGCCATGTCCTGGGTCCCAGTGTGACAGGCCATTCGCTTCTCTGGGCCTCATTTTCCTAAACTTTGCTGTGAGAATATTTGGCAAATGTTATTCCAAGTCTGTATAATCTCGTGACATCAGACCTTCCTTAAATCTTACCCACGGTGACAGAGATGCTGTGAGCAAGAATCCCCTTGAAAGAGGAAACCGAAGTCCTAGAAGGTTCCAAAGAACCTCTGCTGTGGGCCCACAGGGGCTTAGGCCTGTGGACAGGTGAGATGGATGTGCAGAAAGGGGTGCCAGGCAGCACAAGGGGTTTGTGCTGGTCCGCCACATGGAGGCCCTCTCAGGATGGGAATGTTTGTGTTCTGCTCTGGAGCTCTGTGCCTGAGGGTGTCCTGGGGCCCTGGGTGGTGTCAGGGAAGGTGGCACTGGTGAGGAGCTGGCCCAAGAGAGGGGGGCTCAGTATCTGGCTTTGGGGCTGGTGTGAACATAGGTGGGCAGGGCAAAGCGTCTGCATGAAGACCTGGGAGAGGGGCAATGCTGTCCGGTGTGTGCTGGGCTGGGCCAGGGGGTGGGGGAGAGCCGAGAGCTCCCTGTCGAGGGGTCTGTTCCTGAGTTGTTTTCTGGAAAAGATGGGGTAACCATCCTGGGATGCCCGCTTGCTGAGGCAGGGGTGGGACTGAGCTGATTCCCTGTGGTTGAACAAGTGACTGCCGACTCAGACACCAGGCTCTCCTGACACTGTTTGTCCCTGAGATGGTCCCTGTGAGCCATACTGTGCTTCTTTGCAGCTTTCTCGGAAGAGAAACACAAGCTCAGGGTTTCATGGCCTGTTACGCATCTGTCCAGAGTAGGGGGGTTCCTGTCTGAGGATGCTGGGGGCACTCTGATGAGGACCCTGAGAACTGGCAGAGCTGCGATCACCCACGCCCTCGTTGCCCTTTGGCCTCAGGAGCTTCAGTCCCACCCGTGGAATTGTAGGACTTTGATTCTAAGAGCGATCATACCTTTAGGCAGAAGGATTTCATTTCCATGTGTTTGTAACTGTAAACACTTGGAAACACCCTAAGTGTTCAGTGATAGGGGATTGATTAATCAAACTGTAGAAAGTCTATTGAATGGAACATTATGTAGAGCCTGAAAATGTTGGTTATGATTATCATGATGGGAGATGTGCATATGTTTTGGGGCTTCCCAGACTGAGTGACTTCGCTTTGACTTTTCACTTTCATGCATTGGAAAAGGAAATGGCAACCCACTCCAGTGTTCTTGCCTAGAGAATCCCAGGGACGGGGGAGCCTGGTGGGCTGCTGTCTATGAGGTCGCACAGAGTCGGACACGACTGAAGCGACTTAGCAGCAGCAACAGCAGCAGCAGCAGCAGCAGCAGCAGCAGGTGGTGTTAGTGGTAAAGAACCCTCTTGCCAATGCAAGAGACATAAGAGAGGTGGGTTCAATCCCTAGGTCAGGATGGTCCCCTGGAGAAGGGCCTGGTGACCTCTTCCAGTATTCTTGCCTGGGAAATCCCATGGACAGAGAAGCCTGGCGGGCTACAATCCACTGGGTCTCAGAGTCGGGCATGAATGAAGCGACTCAGCACACACGCATGCGTGTTTTAATGCAAAGTGTAAAAAGGCAGGATACAAGTTATTCTCACCTCTGTCACAAGTTTATAGTACATAGAGATTCCCTTAGGAGTAGTTGACCCTGGGCGATGTACATTGCATATGGGAAACTTATCTCTTTGGTTCTTAAGGACCTTAGGTTTCTAGAACCCTCTATTAGAATGTCAGTAAGGGGATTCCCCTGGTGGTCCAGTGGTTAGGACTCAGTGCTGTCACTGTCAGGGCCCTGGGTTCAATCTCTGGTGGGGGAACTAAGATCCTACATGCCTCGACCAAAAAAAGTCCGCAAGTCTGAGAGGCAGGGCTGCACTGGGAGCAGTTGTGCACACTTGGGAGAACCGGCATGCAAGCTCTCCTTCCACCTCTGCCATCCATGGCAGACCTTCAGCCCAGCGCAGTCTCTCAGGCACGTCTGACTCTGCGACCCCGTGAACCGCAGCGTGCCAGGCCTCCCTGTCCATCACTAACTCCCGGAACTCTCTTGCTTTTTCTGTGGCCTTAGGTGGGTCATTTAACCTTGTGGGGTTGGAAGTATTTACACCATGGAAATTGGCAAACACTATACATCAGGGCTGCCTCCAGCCCCTGTCCTCTCCCAGCACTTTACTGATAGTATCTGGAGACTGACTCAGCTTCCTTGGCCCCGTTAGGAACGAGAAGGAGAGTAAGGGTCCAGAGTGAGGAGGTCAGGGATGAGGGCAGTAGCAGTCCCCAGTGGCAATGCTTGGAAAGGACACGCAGGACGTCTAGGGTGTTAGGGGTGCGGTGTTGGCACGTCTAGTTCAAGGGAAGTCAGAGTGTCTTCTTTTGTAGGTGGGACCGAAATGAGGTGGAAAAGGGACTGGCCCAGGCCTTCTGCTGCTTCCCTAGAGAGCGGGGTCTGAGGCTCAGGGCCCTTGCCTCTCCCATACTGAGCATCTCCATCTTGAATTTGCTTTGAGATCCTGACTTAATTGTTTGTGGGTGATTTGGGCCTCAAAGCTCAGCCTGCTGACACTGTGTGTATGTGTCCAGCCTCTGCACCAGCTCTGGACAGTTCTTATCTGTCCCCTCCCTTGTGGGTTCAGTGGCCTAAGAGCGCCTGCTTCCTTCCAGCTCTTGGAGGTCTGGGCTGTGACTTATTTGCAGAGGGACCTTAAAAGTTACCTGGCTTGAGCAGCCTCTGTTGCTTGACCACCCTTTGGAGTTGTGAAGCTAGCTATGCTCAGGACTGGGTATTTCCATGGAGAGGTTCCACCTCCTTGTGTGACAGGAACACCTCTGCATCACAGGGCTGTGCAAGGACAAGCAGCCCTGTGGTCAGACCAGACAGCAAAAGCCGCGGCTGGTGGGCACTTTCCCAGCCTCTTGAGCTGCTGTGCTAACACTTGGGAGGCCATCAAGCTTTAAAAACATATTTTTGCTCAGAGCTATTTTTCCCTTTAATTTTTTCACATGGCGTAATTTTAAAGGCAATTTGATTCAGATGTTTCTCATTTTTTTACACTGAAACTTCCCCGATGCTGTCGTATTTTCCTCTTCAACAGTGGATTTTCTTTCCAAAAATATTTCTGAACCTCTGTGTTTGCTTCAGCTGAGCACCAGGGACCCAGCCACCCCCACGCCTCTGGGCCGGGAGGATGAGAAGGCTGGAGCCATAAACCTCAGCTGCATCTTGATCCAGGGAGCTTTCCTTGTCCCCAGAGTCAACACAGGCCATAGAAATTCTATGATGCATCTGTGGTAGCCAACACCTCACTCTTACATGGAGCACCCACCATGTCCTAGGCCAGGGTGCTCCCAGGGTGGTCCTTCCATCAGAGTCAGCAGCAGCAGCATCCTTGGGACTTGGGCCTCGCCCCAAACCTCCTGAGGCAGAGCCTGTGAGCTATGACTCTGATCACTCTTAGATGTTAGGCTCTCTGTGCCTGGCAGCAGGAGGCAGGACGGGTCTTCGTATATGCAGAGTGAGAATCACATGCAGAGGTGCCATGCAGAAATTACAGGAGACATGCAGTGTGCTCACACCTGCCTGGCACAGGCCCCTTGTGAGTAGTAGCTCTCTCTCTCCTTGTATACAGTGTAGAGTCATAGTTGAAGCAGCCCAGCCTCTGGAGCCAGTCTGTTTGCTTAAGGCCCAACTGTGCAGATCTTGGGCAGGTCTGTGCCTCAGTATCCACATCCATACAGTGGGCACCAGAATGGCACCTGCTTCATAGCGTTGTGAGAATTACCTGTGTTAGCACACGTATGGTGGCAGGCACACAGTTAACTCCAAGTTAAGTCTTTGCTTTATAAACGATAACTAGATTTCCTTTTCTAGGTCTGCAGGCTCTGCCTGACTTAGAAGGTCTCTTTCTGAGGTAGCCCTTGCTAGTGGACCCCCCCCCCCGAACAGGTGGTAAGAATCCCACATTTCTGGTGTCTTCCTGGTTGAGAAGGTGGAGGGAGCCCTGGGCTGGAAATTGTACCTGAGTTCTTGTCCTGCTGTGCTTTACTACCACAGGGTGTCATGGATAGGTGACCTTAGTGGGTCCCTGGCCTCCTTAATTCAGCCTTGTGTGCTGGAGGGTGGGATCAGACCGAATGATGCCAAAGCTGACCAAGCCTTAGAGTCTTGGGTGACTCTAATAAAGGCAGACTTTCAGGATGCTAAAACAGAATCTCCTGGGGCAGGGCCTGGGTGTGCATATGTTAACAGATTTCCCAGGTCACTGTCCAAGGCATGGATGAGCCCCCCAGAAGAGAGAATTGGTGGCAGCTGGGCAGTGTTGGGTGGGGGGGAGCCTGGCATTGCTGTTAGCATGGCACTCCCTGTTGCCTGAGCTCCCGCTGGCCACCCCTTCCTCTTGGTCACAGGCCATTGGCTTCTCGGAAAGTTTCTTCAAGGTAGATTTTTGTTCAAAGGGGAGGCATTCATGCCTGTTTCAGAATGCTGCGAAAATGCCAGAGTATGGAAATAAGATGTTCTCACTGTGAGGCTCAGGACTGGGAAATCCCAAGTCATATGGTACCCACCCTGCCCTGTCATCCTTAAGTGTCTCCATCCCTGGTGTGTCTGTTTCTTTTTTTTTTTTTTAATAATTATTTAAAATGTTAAAATTGTTCCTCTTTGGCTGCTCTGGGCCTTCATTGCTGCGTGTGGGCTTTCTCTAGTTGCAGCGAGCAGGGGCTGCTCTTTGTGGTATGCAGGTCTCATTGCGGTAGCTCCTCTTGCTGCGGAACACGGGCTTGGGGGCTGCTCTTTGTGGTATGCTGGTCTCATTGCGGTAGCTCCTCTTGCTGCGGAACACGGGCTCAGGGGCTGCTCTTCGTGGTATGCAGGTCTCATTGCGGTAGCTCCTTTTGCTGCGGAACACAGGCTCTAGGGTGCTCAGGCTTCAGTAGTTCTGGAACAGGGGCTTAGTTGCCCCGAGGCATGTGGAATCTTATTCCCTGATTGAGCCTGTGTCCCCTGCACTGGCAGGCGGATTCTCAACCACTGGACCACCAGGGACGCCGTGCTGTGTCTATTTCTGAGTCTCTCCCACTCCCCCTGCCCAAGCCCCAAGGCTCTGTGACAGCACCCCCAGCAAGGCAGACATCCGGGAAGTGATTGCTGGTTGAGGGGACTGAGTCTGGTACTGTCACGCCAAGTGTGTGCCTGGCAGGCTGGGGTGGCCAGCTGCCTTTGCCAATCCGGAGGTCCCCTAGGATGAGGGTCTGTTGGGCCTGGCCTCCTCCTGGGCCCTGGCTCCCCTCCTGAGACTCCCTGGACGGCGGGGAACTTGTTGCTGTGGGCCAGTCCTGCTTGGCCTTCTGAGCTGCCCAGCAGGGCCACACACTCGCTTTGAGCCCAAGGATGCACTCACGTGTGACTAAGTGGGCAATTACTCTTATTTAAGTGATTTTCAGGATGGCTGTGGGTGCTGCTTCTGAGCTTGTTTTAACGGCCCAGCCACATGGAACAGCCGGTTCCCATAAGACTTTTCCTGAAAGCAGAGCTCAGTTCTCTGTGACAGCTCCGCATGCCCAGGAAGTGGAGTGCAGCACAGTTCCCCGGACGTTTTCAGGATGGGCTCTGAATAACTGTTTTCTTTCTTTTTTTTAAATTGAAGTATAGTTGGTTTACAATATTGTTTCAGGTGTATAGCAAAGTGATTCAGTTATACATATATAGAGATTTTTTTTTTCAGATTCCTTTCCATTATGGTTTAGCACAGGATGTTAAATACAGTGCCCTGTGCTATACAGTAAGTCCTTTTGATTATCTATTTTATATATAGTAGTACGTATATGTTAATCCCCAGGTCCTACTAATTTATCCCTCCCTGCCCTGAATGACTCTTGATGATGCCCAGACATGGTCTCAGGTGCCTGGATGTCCTGGAGGATCAGAGAGGCCGGGCTGGAGCCTCCTTCCAGCCCTCCATGGAGCACGGAGAGTGGGGGAAAGGACCTGGCTTCCTCCCAGCTCTCCACTTGTTAGCTCTGTGTTCTGAGGCAAGTCAGTTAATTTCTCTGAAGTCTGGGAAATGGAGTTAATACTGGTCACTCCTTCTGGCCACGATGGACTGAAATGGGACAGTCTTTGACCATGGCTGGCAGAGTGCCTGTGTGGACATGAAGTAACTGGTGGGGATGTGGGTCTGAGCCAGCTTTCTTCTTGCGTATGGTGGCCTCATGTTTGATGCTGAGACCTACTGCTTTAAATGTCTCTCAAAGCATCTGCCACCCCAGATCAGAGGGGATGCCCGCCTGCCCCCGGTACAGCAGGCTTCTTCGCTTCCTGCCACAGTGTTCAAGGCCAGCCTGGGGTCTGCACCCTGGCCACGCCCCTCGGCTCACGTTTGCGTTTCGGACCACCCTGGCCACGCCCCTTGGCTCACGTTTGCGTTTCGGACCCGCATTTCTGTGCCTTTGAGCTGCCCTGCCAGGCGCTGCCTTGACTCTTGGTCTTGTTAGTCCCCGGGACACGGGACCCGCCTGGCAGACGTAGCTTCACTTCTCGTGACCCTTTTACATGTTAAACTGCTGTAGAGTTTGGAGAAAGCTTGAAGTCGTTTCCGACGATAGAACTGGAAGAAGCTTTAGCAATCATCTAGTTCAAATCGTTCATTTTACGGATGTGAAGACTGAGGCCCATATACTTGAAGTCCAGTCACCCAGGGAAACCCGTATTCGAGGCTCTGCCTATATTGGGGCACTAGCTGCCCCCAGTCCTGTCGCCTTCCTGGCCCCAACCTCAGCTTCCCAAAAGGATGCTGTTTATGTTAGAAACATTTTTCTGACGTTTGGTTCTGTCAGAACTAATTGTAGCATTTCTAAAGCTTGGTGAAAATACAGCCTCATTACTTTGATGTCAGCGCATAGTTTACTATTAGTATATTCTGGGGTTTATCATTTTAGTCATGTTTAACACGACTGCACCAGGCATGCACTATTAAATCTGGCTTACTTTACATTCCTGTCCAGAATTATTTATTTGTAACAATTTCCTCTCTATCAAAAGACACAGCTAATGCTGTGTTTTAATGTGTTATTTACACACAAAATAACCTATTTACAACTCAGTATGCGCTGGAGGGAGGATGAATGGGCCCCGGTTTCCTGCGTTCTGTTATATCGGAGTTTAACAATCTGGTTTTCTAATAGAACCATTTATCATTGGCATGGGGAGGATAATTTATTTTATGTTTGTGGCCAGGTCTCACGGCCTCTGATCTCGGGAACATTTGGAAGATAATGAAGTCAGGCCTGGCGTTCGGGGGGCATGGGGGATCCCTGGCCTTCCTGAGATTGCCCTGGGGGCCTTGGGGTTCCCTGAGCTCACATGGGCATTACACAGATGGTTCTGAAACGCCAACCAGAAATGTATTGGTGGAGACACTGCCTCTGCCTTCTAGGGGTTCCCTGGGATGATCCTCCCCAGGGAGCCTCCTCGGAGGCAGCTTAAGAGAGGGCCCATAGGAATGCGCGAGGTTTTTCCAAGTGGGAAGAGGAAAGAGGATGGACATTATGGGGAGAGCAGAAACAGAGTAGCCCATCAGGAGGGCAAGGGCTTGGGGACAGTCAGCAGGCTGGCGCACGTGTGTCTAGTTTGGGGTGTGTGGCCTGAGAGGGGCTCCAGGGTGGCAGATGGAGTGTTCAGACTGCCCTCCCCTCCCCTGGGCATCCGGGAGCCAGCCACAGAGGCTGAAGTCAGGTCCTTGCCATGCTGGAATGGGAGGGCTAGCTGGGAAGCTCACCTGCAGTGGGAGGCAATCTTGGGCAGAGCAGCTGGAGGCAAGGGGTCCAGCAGCCAGGCGTGGCGGGATGGGCAGTGGTGTCTGGGGAACCTATAGGACCCAGGAAGAGGGAGGCCTTTTGACTGCCCTGCAGTTAGGCCCAGGGGTGACTGGGGTACCCCGGTGGATGTGTGGCCACTGGACCATGTGGACTGGGGTTCCTGTGGCTTTATCGGTGTCCCCTCCTTTTTGGCACACTGATGGGTGAAGGGGGAAAGCAGTGCATCTGAATGCCAGCACCAGATTGGGCAGGTGGGGAGGAGGAGAGGAGTCATCCAAGACTAATGCTTGTCCCCAAGAGCTTGACCTGTGGAGAAACCAGATGCCCCATCTCACGGTGCTGATATGGCCATTGCCTGAGGCCTGAGTGAACAGGAAAACTGCAGGGAAGAAGTGGGGCCCGAAAGGCCCCGAAGGCTGAGTCGGGCCCTGGGAAGGCCATCGTCTGCAGCTGTGTGCTGGCTCAATCGGGCTCCTGCTGGGAGCAGCCGCACTTTCAGATCAGGTGGTTGGGGAGATGTTACCAAGGAGGTGTTTGCAGAGTGTGGCAGGACTTAGGGCAGCTGCGCGGATGGTGCCTGGAGCACGCAGCTCTGGGACGGTCATTGCGGTCTGGGACCTGGGACTCAGGCTTGGGAAGATGAGGTTTGAATCCTTGCTCTGCTACTTGGCAGTTGAGTATCCTTTGCTGATCTGAACGCTGGTGTCGTCATCTTAAAATCGGACAAAATACTTACCTTTTGAAGACTGCAATGCAGGTAAGTAGTGTAGAGTGCTTCTACATCACCTGGCATGTAGTAGACATTCTGTGTGGACTAGTTTCTGCTATATTTGTATTATTGTGGCTACTATTAGGTTTATTCTAGAACTATTTTCCCAGAGTAGCATGTATGCTTCCATTAGATATCTGAGCATGAAGAAATGAAGGCTTGAATGCACAGGTATCTGAACATGGAGGAGCAGGTTGTCCATGATGTGCGAGGCGGATGGTGTTCTAGCCGGAGGAAAAGCTCATATAATACAAAGGTCCTTCTGTCTGAAACGGGCTGGGGGTGGCTGGCTCTGGCTGCCCCTTGGGAGAGCAGATCCCTTCACTCCCCAGCCCCAGCACAAGCCCCTCTCTTGGGACTGGGAAGCTCTATGATGCTGTGTCCGGAGGCCCCTGCTCCACCTGTGTCCACCAGCTGCTGCACAGCCATACGAGGAGGCTGGAGGCCCAGCCTAGCTTGGCTCTGAGTGTGCAAGGCTCATTTGGAGCCCCTTCCAGGTTTAGGCGGGCTTCCCAGGTGGTGCTCAGTTCAGTTCAGTCGCTCAGCCGTGTCCGACTCTTTGCGACCCCGTGGACTGCAGCACGCCAGGCTTCCCTGTCCATCACCAACTCCCGGTGTGTGTGTGTTGTGCGGCTCTATGCAAACCAGCACAGGAGACTGCAACAGTTATCCACACAAAAAATCAGGAGAACCTGAATTTCAGGGCTGGAGGAGAAAGGGAACAGGCACGGCAGATACGAAGGCAACCTGAATTTGGTCAAATTAAAATCCCAAGTGAAATGTAAATGACAAGAAAGACATGTTTACTGACCATGAACTGAAACCTGGGACTTTGTTTATTCCTTAAATTAAACCTGATTGTTTCTCTCTGCCATACAGATTTTTAGGTGAGAGCAAACTTTATCTGTGTCTGCAATGCAACAAAATCTTATTGGGTTAAGATTCAAGCACATACCTAGAAATGAACATATATCATGCATAAACAACAGGATACTTGGCAACATCTAGAGAACTAATGGAGTATTTAGAATTCACCTGGGTATCTGGCGTTGGCGCAAAAACGTGAAAAAAAGAATCATTCAACTGAAGTTTCTGGGAGACTTGGGTTCCAATCCCGTCTTCACCAGCTATGTGATTTGGGGCATGATGTTTACCTCTTATGAACATGAATTTCATCATCTGTGAAAACGAAGGTGTTGGATTAGTGCAATTCTAAGGTGCTATGATTTTTCCAGTAGTCGTGTATGGATCTGAGAGTTGGACTGTGAAGAAGGCTGAGCGCTGAAGAATTGATGCTTTTGAACTGTGGTGTTGGAGAAGACTCTTGAGAGTCCCTTGGACTGCAAGGAGATCCAACCAGTCCATTCTAAAGGNGGGGCAGGCAGGGAGGGAGGGGGCTGGAGGGGCTCCGTCTTGAGAAAACTTCCTTTGCCCCTTTCCCTGTGTGCAGGCTGGCACTGCTCCCAGTGGGCGTGGACTGCCAGCTTGTGTGTGGGGGAGTTGGGCTGCCTAAAGTCCCGACGCTGGACAGGGCGAAGCACTTTGCCACATCCGACTTTTCATCCCCTTTGAGAAGCCGCATTTGAGAGGAGGGCTCCGGCTTGGTGTGGTGCTGGTGATGGACAGCAGGCTTGAACTCTGTGCTGTCCTCCATCCGTGCCATTCTGGACATGAAGCCTTGTGCGTGAAGCCAGGGCAGGGTGATGCTGAGCGGGGCAGGACAGCACTCGCCGCTCCCAAGCCAGACCCTTACATTTACCCTTAGCCATCACCTTGCCTCTGGGTTCCTGCAGAGGCCCACGTTGTCCTTCATCCTTCTCTGTGACCTAGGTTCCCTGGTGCCAGGACCCTCCCCATGGACAGCTGTAGGCACCCGAGTACCAGGGGCTGGGGCAGCTGAGCCTGGGGAGAAGAGGGTCAGAAAGGGAAGCAGAGGTTGCCAAACGCACGAGTTGTGAGGCTGGATGCGATAGAGAAGCTTTG
The DNA here is from genome assembly GCA_006410675.1 of Oreotragus oreotragus. Classification (NCBI taxonomy): domain Eukaryota; kingdom Metazoa; phylum Chordata; class Mammalia; order Artiodactyla; family Bovidae; genus Oreotragus; species Oreotragus oreotragus. Next base: position 372,570 of record SJYX01006303.1, on the reverse strand, counting down.
TCCCATTTCTGGTCCAGAGTCTGCCCACTGATCACATTTCTCCAGGCTGCCTTGGTGCCAAGGAAAGCAATAGGTGCCTTCAGTCAGGTACAGGAGTGTGAGGTGGTGGTGACAGGACTCACCTGTGTAGGGGGAGTGGGGCACCCTTGCCTGATGTGTGAGGTGGTGGTGACAGGACTCACCTGTGTAGGGGGAGTGGGACCCCCTTGCCTGACGTGTGAGGTGGTGGTGACAGGACTCACCTGTGTAGGGGGTGAGGATCTGCACGTGGCCAGCAGGGGGCTACTGTCACTATGCTCATGGGAGGCTGACCTCACCTGCCTCAGGGGCCTGTGGCAGCTCCTGGCTGTGCCATTAGTGGCCAGAGTATTGTGGTGCTTCCCAGCTGACCTCTGCCCTCAGTGGCGCCCTCATGCCAGGCCCCCAGCTCTGCCAGCTCAGGGCTGACTGTGGGATGGAAAAAGGAGGGAGGGAGGACCTAGCAATTCCGCTCTTAGGTGTCTACCCAGGAGAATTGAAAGCATGGGTTTCTACCAAACCTTGTAGATGAATGTTTATAGCAACATTATTCATAATAGCCCCCCAGAATGAAAATAACCCAAATGCCCATTAGCTGTGCTCAGTTGCATCTGACTCTTTGCAGCCCCATGGACTGTAGCCTGCCAGGCTCCTATGTCCATGGAATTTTCTGGGCAAGAATACTGTAGTGGGTTCCCATTCCCTACTCCAGGGGATCTTCCCGACCCCTGGATCAAACCTGCATCTCTTGCGTCTCCTGCATTGGCAGGCGGGTTCTTTTACCACTGGCGCCACCTAGGAGTCCATTAGCCAATGAATGGATAAAATGTTGTCTATCCACATAATGGACTATTATTTGGTAAAATAAAGGAGTGAAGTACTGATACATACTCCAGCACCTTGAAGTTGAAGGTATTCATACCATAGCAAGGTGGGAACCTTGCTAACATTATGCTCAATGAAGGAAGCCAGACACAGAAGGCCAGAGTTCCCCGTACATTAACTGTTCCAAATGAGCAAATCCATAGGGATGGAAAATAGATGAAAGGTGGCCAGGGGCAGAGGGGAGAAGGAAATGGGGGTGGCTGCTGATGCACATGGAGTTCCTTTTTGGGGTGATGAGATGTTCTGGAGTTAGATAGAGGTGATGACCGTTCAACATGGTGACTGTACTAAAAACCACTGAATTGTATGCCATAAAAGGGTGAATTTTATGGAATGTGAATTATATCTCGGTTTTAAGAGAGAAGGAAGGGAGCGAGGGAGGAGGTAAGAAAGGAGGTGAGAGAGGTTGAGGGAGGTGCCTGGGGGTGTCTAGGAGTGGCCTTGTCATAGCCCTAAAACCCCAGCGGGAGGCATGAGTCCCGGGGCTGCGTGAGCACCATTGCCCCCCAGGGAGGACTCTGCTGTCTCCGGCCAATGAGCAGCCTCCCTCATCAAGTCTGTAGGCTTCAGAAGCTCTAAAAACCACTGGAGTAGAAGGACGGTGTTTAATGACAAAGTAAATAATTACTTTAAGGGTGTGAGAGTGGAGGGGAGCCGCGTAAATCACTTTAGAAGGAGCACTAGCCTGCAGTTCACCTCTGGTCCTTGATCACCACATTACATCCTCCCCTGGATGCTGAATAATTGATCGTGGCAGGGCTACGGGCTCGGCAGCAGCAGGGGTGGGGGCCCGGAGGGGCTGGGAGAGACTGCCTGCCAGCAGGCCAGGGTGACCCGGCTGCCCCTCCTCCTGCTCCAGGTGGGTGAGGCGCGGGGGCCCGGGAGAGAGGGGTCCCTGTCCTGCTGGAAATCAGATGCTTGTCTGGGAAGGGCCAGCTTCTTCTGAGCTTCCGAGTGGGAGGGCCGTGGGGCCATCTGGTCCACTGCGGCCCAGTGAGGAGAGCAGTCTGCCCGAGGCCACACTGTGAGCACGGCTGGACCCCGGTAAGGACCTAACCTGGGTCCCCCAGGCCAGGATGCTGCCCTTGCCCCAGGGCTGGCCTTGAAGAAGGGGTGGGCCTTAGATGCTTAATGTGTGGGTTCCCAGGCTTTCTTCAGAGCAGCATCCACGGAGGGCGAGTGCTGGCTGGACTGCATTGCTGGGAAGTGTTGGAGGTGGCAGGTTGCGGCGTCTGGCGCACCCTCCTGCCTCCCCTGGCCTGGCCTGGTGTTTCCAGAGTGGCCCCTTCCCTTCCCTGCTTTCCCTCCACTCTGTGGTCTCAGCCGGTCCTCAGGGAATCCCAGTGGACAGCTCAGGAGCCCTCAGAAGTTGTCCTTTGGAGCCTCCCATGAGGGAACACAAAGTGCGCCTGATTGTCACCAGATCAGAGCCTTAGAGGAGGAATGCCAGAAAGTTCTGGGTGGAGCGGGGAGCGCATCACCAAGGCGGCTCCTCCAAGAAGGTGGGGCGGGGGCGCTGAGAAGGGGACAAGAGTGGTGGCCTAGCGGCAGGAATGAGATGGCTTACTTAGAGGACGTGGGCAAGAGGGCTTACTTTGCCTGGGGGATTCACACGAAGGGGTGGAAGGAGAGATGCAGTTGTCAAGAGAGCTTTGTAAGGTGTGGGGAGGCTTGGATGTGCCACAGAGGAATTTGGACTTTGGGTAGTAGCGAGCCATTGAAAGTCCTTGAGCAGGAGAGGGGTGTTTCAAATAAACCCCCTTTCTTGCTGAATTGACTGTGACTTGAAGCCCCTACAAAGGAGACACTGGTGATTCTGGCTGGATTTCTCTGCTTTTCAGATCACTCTTCCTTCCCTCAACCCCGCCTCCTTCCTGTCTTTCCACACATGTTTATTGAGGGTCTAGTGTGTCCCAGGCCATGTTGTGGTCACTGGGTCACAGCAGGGGACACTCAGGCAAGATTTGCTTTTCCTGGAGTGGACGGTCTAGTTGGGTGAGAAAGGCAAGTCCTTCCATGAATGGCCACACCGCCGAGAACAGGAAATGGGGACTCCAGTAGGGGGAGGCAGAGTCTCCCAGGAGGGTTAAGGCCACTGCGCTGCTGAGTCAGAGTGGAAGTTGCTTCCTCTGCCAGGAGAGAAGGGGCAGAGGAGGCTCTGGCTGTGCCCATGCTGGGGGGCAGTGACTGGCACACCCCATCCGACCATCCCTGTGCCAGGAGCAAGAGCTGAAGGGGAACCCCAGGGAGCCAGATGCCCTGTTTCCAAGCCACTGTAGGGCAAGGGTGGCTCCTCGAGTGCTGATCTTTCTCACGGGAACAGGCTTATCCTGCCTCTGGGGCCTGTGGTCAAGACTGGAGCCTTCCCCCTGGGAGCTCTGGCAAGGCCAACCACAGTGCCAGCGTTGGGGACCGCAGGCCCCACTCTGTGTTTCTGATGTCATCGCGCCCAGAGTGGGTCACCTGTTCCATGGCTGCAGTGGTGTTGCTGGGTGACATCTGTGAGAGGTTCCAAAGATTCTCGTGTGTCAGATGGAAGGTGCTAGAACCCTCCCGTTAGTGCCTGGAGCAGCCCTGACCAAGGGTCCTGGCGGAGCTGTGGGTGGTCAGAGATGGTTTTTGTGCGTGTCCCCATGGAGGAGTCAGGAGCTCCTGTGATCTTAAAAAAATTAATAAAACAGAAAATGGAGTCAGTGTTTCCCTGTTCTGTGATTCTGGCACTCCACTGCTCTGGAGGTGGGGGCAGGACAAGAGCGGCCTTTGAAAGCTCTTCCCAGAGAAGGTGGAGGCAGGGAAGATACGACATGGGGCTACGGCCTTGAGCTCTTCTGTTCCAGAAACTTCCCAGCTGCACACCGGGAGCAATCTGACCCCCTCAGCTGGCTTCTGTCTTGGGAGGGAGAGAACCAAGCCCAGGGTCAGACTTGAGACTCTGGGCTCTGCTTGTACAAGAACTTAACAGCTGGGTGGCTGCCTGGGGCAGATGGATGCCACCATGCATGTCTGCTGGACCAGCCTCTTGCTGGTGGCCTTATATGTACAGCTGCATCAGGCCCTTCATCCTCAGGTGCTCCAGACTCTCCATCCTCAGCTGCAACAAGCCCTCCACCCTCAACTGCATCAGGCCCTCGGTCCTCAGTTTCCCCTTCCATCCCGGTCCTCACCCCTGGTCACTTCCTGCCTTTCTTAAATGCGGGCTCATGCCCCCTAGATCTCCAGGCTGTACCAGCCCCTTGGACTGCCGCATCTTGAGGAGTAAGATCACCCCAGCCTCCCCAATCCATCCAGGGGACATCTTAGGCTGTGCCCCGGGTATGAGGTCACTTGTATACAAAGTTATCATCCTCAGAAGCTCTGAGATGGGGTGCTAGTGCACAGGGCTTATCAGGAGGTAAGAAGGGGGCTGGGGACATGAGATTGGACAGGTACAGGGTAACTCAGCCATCCACAGCCACCAGTAACTAATGGAGTTTCATCCTTTGGGAATACTCCAGGACCCTTCGTAATCTAACCCACCCAAGGAAAGGGGAGCTAAGCTTCTGTCACTTCGACCTCCAGTGCAGGGGGGCAGAGTGGTATTTGCGGCAGAAACCCACAGACAATTAACCCCAGGTGCTAGCGATTGGAAGCTGGGTGTGGATACTTCACAGTGGTGGGAGCAAGGGGACATGAGTGGAGATCACTGAGCATCTGTCACACAGAGACAGAAGTGGTGGGAACTCAGAGGTCATGATTTCTGGGGGTTTAGGAGTCCTTTTCCATGTGCTTCTCAGTAATTTCATCACTAGAGATGAGTTCTGATGGCTTAAGAATGGATGAGTGTGGAACCATAGAGATTCCCCAGGGAAAAGACAGCAGCAGGGCTGTTATCAGACATCTGTGCCTCATGGGATGAGTGTATCAGATGCTGCGTTGGGAGAACAGGGTTTGATGGGGACAAGCCCAGGAGGACAGGAAAGAGGCTGTTGCTTGGAGAAGGGGCTGGATACAGGCCTGAGGGACCCAAGAGTCCCCTTGGTGCACCCTTGAGACAAAGGCCCTGTGTCCTGCCTTCCTGAGGACCATCAGTGCCAGAAGTGCAAGCACAGGGGATGGTTCTCCAGCCTGGCCTGGCGTGGCAGAGACCTCAGACCCCAAGCCCCAGGGATGAGCCTGATTTATAACCAGTCACTAAAAATATATACAGTGAAATGAAAACCGCTGCCGCTGAGCAGACTCCCACTGCCCACTGTGAAGATAAGTAACGGCAGTTATAAGGCCATTTAAACCCTTACCTTTGGGGTGTGGAGGGGTCTCTGCAGACAGTATGTCTTTATCAAGAAACGTTTACCACCACTAAGCGGGAGAGAAGGCAGCTCAGCCACAGGGCGCTTCTGCCTTTATGGAACTGCAGCCCATCGGAAACTGGAGCCGCAAATCACCGCGTCCAGAGATCCGGGGCAGAGTTAGCCCTGACCGCTGCCTTCTAGACAGTGCCCCTGCTCCGCTCCCACACAAGTGCAGGGGCCACGGGCCAAGTGCAAGCTCTGTGGGTGCACGTGGCCCCTGCTCACCTCTGTAGCCTCACGCGGTCCCTTGCACATGCCAGTCTCTGCCTCTCGGCGTGGCTCTCCCTCTTCCCAGATGCCTTCCTCTGTTCATCTGCCAGAGCAGCCTGCTTGTCCTCTGCACATGCCTCGTGGTCCCCTAGACCCCCTCTCTCCCACCAGCTTCGGGTGAATCAGGGGAGCAGAGCCACTGGGAGCGACATGGGACCAGACTTGTGACGGGGCCGGTTCACACTTAGCTGCAGGAGCCACAGAGTTTCTGGAAGGTTGTGGCCTCTGCATCTTGGGTCAGCTGTAGGCCAGTGGGGTCTGCAGTGGGGGGAGAAGCCGGGTGTGATGGGGAGAACGTGGCTGTGGATGCAAATCTCAGGTCATCCTCGGCAAGCTCCCAGTCTCAGGCCAGATGAATGCAGGGGAGCTGCAGAGGCAGCCCGCCCCTTGAACTGTTTTCACTTCTGGTCTGAGGGCTGGGCCAGCCAGCTCTGCCCCTTTTGCCAGGGTGAGCCAAGGATCAGGGTGCCTACTGTCCTTTATCATGGGTCCCCAGGTTTTTTGGTACCTTAAAAGTGACGGAGGACCCTAAAAGTCTTATGCTAGTGGGGTTCACACCTCTTGACATTTACCTTAATAGCAATGTCACGTGAGGAAAATTTATATTTTTAAATTCACTGGAAAATAACAGTGGTGGTTCCATTTTTATGAAAAGTGTTTTCTAAAATTAAAAAAAAACTAATGGGATGATTATTTTGTAAATCTCTTTCATGCCAGATTGAATAAGAAACACCTGGATTCTCTTACCTGCTTCTGTCTTTCATCTGTTGCGATATGTTGTTTTGGATGAAATATGTGGAGGCAATCCTCCATCACATAAGATGGAGTTAGAAAGTGGAGGAATATATTTAAAGTCTTTTAAGCGAATTGCTCTTCTCAGATATTATACCAAAACTTAACATGTGGTTGTTTCTGAAATGTTACTTTCAGAAACAACTCATCTCAAAGCCCTTTCTTTATTCTGTTTGTTAAAGTTCCATTGGTCTGCCTCGCACTTGGAAGGGGCATTTTTTTACCCAGGCACTCCTGTGTGTGCTCATGCTTTCGTCCCCTGGAAATACTGGCTCATGGAGTTGTGAGGCTGACCAAACAGAGATGAGAAAGACACATCGTTTCTTGGTATTACTGTGAAAGTGCTGCGACCTGCCCTGCCCTTAACGAGGACCCAGCTCTGTAGCAGCCTTCCTCTTGACCTCACCCACATTTCGCCGTGGCCAACCCTGAGCTGGAGTGGGAGACCTTGGAAATGAAGTGTCAGCTTAGGGATGCCACCATGGGGGTCTCCCCCTGCACCCTTCCTGTGCCCCTCGGTGCTCCCTGCCCTGTGGCTGGACTCTCTCTTCTCTTCTCCTCTGACCATCTGTATTCTCCAGCTAAGCACGGGCCCGCAGGACCCTGCCCCGTCCGCCCACCCAGATGGCTCCTTGGTCCCTCTGTTTGTTCTCCTCCCACACTGAGACCATCGGTCTGCCCACTGGGGAAGTCCCCTGCCTAGGGCCTCCTCTGAGGGGTCCTGCATCATCAGCCTTTCACTTATATATATATGATAGAAACTTAAGAGACCTGTGCCTGAGGATGGTACAAGATGCCGGGTGCCACGGCCCCTACTAAGAATAGACCTTTCTAAAGCCTTTATGCTCGCTGTCCCATAAGAGGCCCAGAGGGATCCCCAGACTTTCCCACCAGGTCTCCACAAATAAGAAGACTGGTATTTAACGGGGTCCCAGACCCAGTGCCCCTGCCTGCTCTGTGCTTTGCAGGCATCATGTTCTCGGTTCACGGAACCAGGTGGCCCTGTGCCCACACTTGGCAGAGGTCAGAGCTGCCTGAGCCTGAGGACCCAGCCCCTGGCAGGGAGGGGGCAGAAGAGCCCGAGGGCTCTAGGAGTGCCAGCATCCTCCCTGGAGGTGGCAGTGCCTCCTACATGCCTGGGAGAGGGTGGTGGAGGTGGCGGCAGCTGTCTTGAGTCTGACAACAGGGCTGCCACCTGCATTTGGGATTTTTTTCCATCCCAGAAGACATCTCTAAGAAGGAAACAGCTCTGTATCCCTCAACAGCCTCTGGGAGGCAGAGTGGAGGTGGCTAGGGCCCAAAGCAGAGACAAGAGTGTGGGCTGAGCTCTTCAACTGCCTGGGTCCTCCGCCGACATGCATGTTGCTGGCATTTAGCACGGAGCCAGGAGCCAGACTGGACCCTGACGCTGGGAGGTCCTTATGGGGCTGGGCTCTCGGGTAGGGAGCCAGGGTGTCGCTTACTGCAAGACCGGCAGGGTCCGTCAAGATGCTGGGCTCACCTCTCCCTGCTTCCCCAACCCCTCCACAAAGGGCTTCTGAGCCTCCGGACTTCAAGCACACAGCAAGTCTCTGCAGACAGCAAGTCTCCTAACTTTGAGCACACAGCAAGTCTTTGCACACAGCAAGTCTCCCCCTTCCCCCCACTCTGCCCCGGGTCCCAAGTTTCCTTCAAGACCACATTCAGTTAGTCAATTCCATTTAATTCAAAAAGCATTTGGATATTTACAGGAGGCCTACTCATTAGCCTGTTGCCACGCTCACGCAGTTATTCAGTGATTCAGCCAGGACTTGAACTTGAGCTTTAAGAGCAGGCCTTCTTCCTTCCTACTGCTGCTTCCCTCCTCCTGCTCATAAACCTGCTTCTCTGGACTAGTCACAGCCCCCTGCCCTCTTTAAGTCATATCCACGTTAACAGATATAAATCTGCTAAAATTGTTTCTAGACAGAGAGTCCAGGGGCAATGAGTAAGGGTGTAAGGGCCTCTTCTGTGGATGAATTACATACTATTTAGGAAAAAGACTCTGGTGCATAGGTCTAGGGGCCCAGGGGTATCTTGTCTCTTTCGGAGTTCCTGGCTCCAGTTGATAGAGAATTGCCCTTAGGGGTGGGTTTTCTCCAGATGGGTGAGGTTTGTTCTGCACTTTACAAGTGCAGATAGCAGATAATTCAGTGTGATATTAATAGGATGCTAGTGTTTGGGAATGCTTTCGTGTTCTCTTTCCACTCCCTTTATGTTGCTTCATTTTGCCATTCTTCTGCCAGAGGCTGAAGCCCAAGGGCAGGCATAGAGAATTCTCCATGAGTGTCTGCCTCAAGAATAGCAAACCTGAGGGACTTTGTGACAGGCAGTTTCTTTGTCTAGTTGCAGGTATTCACCAGTCAGTTTGCAAATAACCCACCATCCAGGCCTCCTGGGAGCTCACCAGCCAGGAGGAGGGACTCACAAGCACAAGGCTGACATCTTAGGATGGTCAGGACTTCAAAAGATGTCAGCTCTAGATGCTTCTTCCTGCCTTTGGGGAAAAGAGGCTGGGAAGACTTCCTGGAGGAGGCATGCCTGAGCTGGGTCTTGAGGGATGAATAGGAGTTCACTAGGCAGAAAAGTGGAACAGAAGAAGAACATGAGCACAGGCAGAGGCTAGGGTGGTAGCTGATAGTGTGAAGCCGAAGGCCATTGATCCTTTTGCTGTGGGGCCCTTCTTAAGCAACTTCTCCTGGAGCATCATACCCTGGACAGACTGGGGTTGACCAAGGCAAACAAAAGAAAGGTTCCAGCTTTGCCTCTGTCTGGTTTTCTCAGCTGCATCTGTGTTCCCTCTGGCTCCCTGAGAATCAGTCCACTTGAATGAGGGTGGGTTTTAGAAACAGTGTTCCTTCCCCTCTCTCACTCAGACCCTGGTTTCGCATCTAATGTGAACTCTCAGCTGTTGCCCTCATGTTTGCTGAAGTCACTGTGACTGAGCTCTGGGGCCCTGGGAGGGGAACTGAGCTTTCATCCCAGTGGGACGCCCTGGAAGCCTGAGTGAGTTAAACTGCTGAGCAGCTGGGAAGCATCGGTCCCCCTCTCCCGTGATAATGTCAGAGGATGACACTGGGGAGGGCAGAGCGTTTTTGAGGCTTTCGTTGGGGTGGACTCCAGCCAGGACCCCGAAGGTAGGCTGGCTGTGGGCGTGCGGGCCTCCAGATGTCTGCGGGGACAGCCGGCGCATGGATCCGGGTGGCCTGAGTGTTTGTTCTGCTCTTCAGTGGAGAAGGAGGGCGCATGGGTGCCGGAGGAGAGGGCTTCTCCTTCTGGCCGGAGGGGACTGGTTTCCCCTTGGTGAGGGGCTGTATCTTTTGAGCAGTGGCAAGAAGTAAGGAGGATGGGCCACCCTGTGACTTTGCGGGCCCAGAGGAGGAGCTGAGTTGGCTGAAGTGTCTGTTTTCTGAGTCGGTCTGTGACCGGGAGGCCTTCCGAAGGCGCTTCCATGTGCCGACTCAGAGACTGGTATGTGGCCTGCCCGTGGTTTCAGATGCCTCCCCAAGACCCAGGATCCCCCTCCCCCAGGGAGATGGGAAAAGTGTGCGCGGGGCCCAGAGCACTGGCCCAGCCAGACAGCCACCAGGATGTGACAGGGACGGTGCTCCCCAGGGGCGTCTGGGCCAGGGAGGCTCATGGGGACGCAGAGGGGCCGACGCGCCCGGTGGTTCACTGGCTCCTGGGCTTCCTGGGTCAAATTTCCTCCACCTGGTATGTGATGTGTTTTCCTACATTGATTGGCTGTTGGAAGAAAAATGTCCAAATTAGGGATGGGCCTGTGGCTTAGCTGAACCGCATGATGAGTGAACTTCCACCATAGAAGAAATATCAGATTCCGAGAAGGCAGCCTCAGCTTTGGGGAGGGTGTTTAGTCTCGCGCCAGCCTGGGCTGTCAGGCCATCGGAGGGGCTGGTAAACTTGTGTCCGACCCCAGACTTAGACTCACAGGCGTGTGGTGGGATCCACGTGGACACCTGGATGAGAGCAGGAGGGCCTGGTGGGGGATCGGGGAGGGCACACACACTCTTGGGAGGGGGTTAACCTGCCCCAGTCCCCCTTCCTTCACTCTTCCTCCTTTGTTAAGAAGTTGGGAGGCTCTCTTGCATCCATTTTTGTCTGTGTTACCCCAAGCAGCCCGTTAGGAGATTCCCCAAGTCTGTGCTAAGACCCCCAGAGGCAGGTGAACTCCCATTCTAGGCACCTCGGCGTCAGGTGACCTGCCCCACTGGACAGCAGTGGGACGAGGTCACATTGGGCCTCCCCTGGGCTGGGCCCCCATCGATAGGACTCAGTGGGAGTTTGGGAGCTTTGACTCCTTGAGGCAGAGCAGAGAGCGGCCTTGGGAAAGCGAGTTGCTGCTGGTCCTTTGATGTTTGCTGTGTCCACGCCTCTGACTTGGAGAGGAGGCTGCTGTTGGTAAGACCTAGCCTAGTTCAAGTTTTTGTTTTTTGGACCTCACCACAGGGCATGTGGGATCTAGTTCTCTGCCCAGGGATTGAACCCATGCCCCCTTCAATGGAAGCACAGAGTCTTAACCACTGGCTCACCAGGGAAATCTCTAGTTCAAGATTTTGCTCTGCTACTGACCAGCTTGATGGGACCTGGAGCGATGTCTGGGCCTCGATGTCCATCTATAGAGCCCACCTGCTGAGGACCTGGATTATCATAGTTGGGTATCAGGAATGCCTGAGGAACAGTGCCTGACAGGTGATGTGCTCACAGAAGTGCGTGGGTGAGAACAACCTTCCAGAGAGGGTGTCCTGGTCCCTCACCCAGGGCACAGTGCTAACCCTGCACTCAGTAGACACTCGGAGCAGCGATCCTGGTCCCTCACCCAGGGCACAGCGCTAACCCTGCACTCAGTAGACACTCTGGGCGGCACCAGGAGCATGCATGCCCTGTGGCTCAGGGTATTGGACAGAATGGCTTTGGAAGCATGTTAGCAAGCAGCCCAGTGGGCCGGGGGCCCCAACTTCTGGGCCTTTCCCCCATTATGGGAACTTTTTATGCACACTTGCCACAATTAGCCAAGAGAGATGGTGTCCACTCCACCCTTTAGCGAGTGAGTGACAGTCACAAGGGCAGCAAACAGGGCACTTCTGCAAATTACATATTGACAAGGCTTTCTGATTATTAAAGCAATCTGAACAATTGATTAATGCAGAAAAGCACAACGAACACGGTCACACTCTTCCCTCATTCTGCCTCCCATCATTAATGTGTTAGCATATTTTTTTTCCAGGTCTTTCTTTCTGTGTAATCATTTCTCTTTTCAGTGTTAGGTTCAATGACGGAAATTTTGAAAACAAGTCCTTGAACTTCTGGAATTTAAAACTTCAGAGGAAATGTCGAATGCAACCCAAATGGGTAATTTCCCATCTGATTTTTTTTTTCAGTACATGTCAAACCCATCTTCTGCCCCTTACCCTTTCTCTTCTGCAGAGCCAGGGTACCCCCAAATGTCCCCTCTTGCCCAGAAGGCATCTCCACAGAGTGGTCATGGAGGGCCAGCCCAGTAGGGTGTTGGGAGGGGACTCCTGGACAGGTGTGCAGAGCATTTGCGGTGAGAGGCAGGTGAAGGATGGGCAGGCATCCTTCTTGCCCCTGCTCATGTCCCGTGTTTCCAGAATGAGGTAGCGTTTGACAAGCAGGGGGTACAGCCTGTTTTGGTATGCCGTTTGCTCCCTGGACTTAATGAGTTCCACAGGGACGTGCTGCTGTAGCTAAAGATCATTTACCTGAATTGCTTTTTAATTTCTGCCATGGGAAGCTGCCCCTGGCGCGGTATAATTATAAGATAATTTACAGCAATCCCAAATCTATAAAGTCAACCCTACTGGGTTGGGGGAAGGGACCAGAGCTATGGGAGGGCTGAGGGGAGAGAACCCCCCTGTGGTTAAGTTAGCCTCAGTTTCTGGGTGCAGGTTCCAGTTGCTGGGCGAGCGTGGAAGAGGCGGTGAGGGACGCTTCTTGTCCGTTAGACACTGAAGTTTCCTTTAACACCAGGAGCGAGTTCTTCGTGAGCTGGCCCGTGGGAGAGGACACTGTGTGATTTCACACTTTTGCCGTGGGGCCTGGGGAGGTGGGTGACCTGGGCTGTCTGTGGAACGCGTGGTATTGGCATCAGGGTTCAGAAGGCCCCCCCCACTCTTTTAGCACAAACCCTCCCCAACAAACTGCAGGCTCTGAAGGGGACAAGTGAGCCTCGGGGCAAGGCCCAGGGGATCCTGTATGGTCATCCACACACTCCCCTGGGCAGGAGCTGATGGATTTGTGGCAGCTGAGCCCTGTGGGGGTGACGGGGACAGGGCCCAAGCTATAGGAGAAGGGAGGGGCTTTCTTCTCTATGCCTACCTTGCAAGGCCCACCATCTTTGCCCGCGTGGTGACCCTTAACTTTCCCTCTCACTGGATAAATCACCCTTTTCCACCAAATCTACCCACAGAGCAAAATATCCATATTTTCTTTGCACAAAGGCAGTTTGTTAATTAACAGAATTCCATAGTGAATTAACTTTATATAATAAGGAAAAAATAGACTTCTCTGATTTATTGGTTATAGAAATCTAAACGTTCTTTTCTTGGGTGGTTCACATTGGGATGGCTTTTTTTGTTTGTGTGGCAGTGGGAGGCCATAGCCATAGCCAAAAAGCCGAGGAACTTAGGTTCAGAGGGGTTCAGTCACCTGTGACATGCCGCACAGCTGGCGGGAGGAGTTAAGGCACCCCATAGTTCACTTGACCCCAATTCACCGTCAGGCTGTCCTGTGGGAGAGGTGAGAGGAGCAAAGACTGAAAAACAATCCATTGTTTCCCGCAGCCAGAGGCAGGGGTGGGGGTGGTGGGTACGTGTCTGTCTTGATGGTTATTAGCTCTCACAGAGAAGGTGGTGTTGTTTTAGGGTGGTGCCCCTGAGGGGTTCAGTCACCTGTGACATGCCGCACAGCTGGCGGGAGGAGTTAAGGCACCCCATAGTTCACTTGACCCCAATTCACCGTCAGGCTGTCCTGTGGGAGAGGTGAGAGGAGCAAAGACTGAAAAACAATCCATTGTTTCCCGCAGCCAGAGGCAGGGGTGGGGGTGGTGGGTACGTGTCTGTCTTGATGGTTATTAGCTCTCACAGAGAAGGTGGTGTTGTTTTAGGGTGGTGCCCCCCGGGGTGCCCTCACCCCAAAGTGTGCAGTTCTGTCTCACACCAGGGATTGTCTCCTCTCCCAGGAGGATGGTGGTCCTCAGACCTGGCTCTTACACCATGAGGACTGGGCCTCAGAGGTGGGAGAACTCCAAATACTCAGATAGTGCCCCTCACTTTCTCTGGCTGACAATTCTGTTCCTGCCCTCTAGGATCTACACCAGTTCCTCTCCAATCAGCCCGGAGGAAGTGTTCTAGGGGGTCTTTGAGGGTCTCAGCCCACCTGGGGGGTTTGGCTGGGCTGTGAGCTAAGATATCCGCACAGCATGATGTCCACACCACAGGGAGACGTCAGGACCTGCGCCCCCTTGTCAGTGATACCACTGAGAGGGGTGTCCCCCAGCAGCGCCAGTCACGTGGAGCCCATGGGCCTCTGGCCCCCACACAAGTTCATCGGGAATGTTGGGGGGGAATCTAAAGACACTACGTAGGGCTGGAAAGACTTCACTGCTTGTTCAGAAGAGATCTTTTTGGCCATGCTGCGCAACGTGTGAGACCCTAGTTTCCCGACCAGGGACTGAATCTGTGGCCCCTGCAGTGGAGGCACAGAATCTTAGCCAATGGGTGGCCAGGGAGGTCCCAGAAGTTACTGCTTTTGAAGAAGGCTGCTCATCCCTCAGGCCCATGGAATAAAGCCTCCGACCTGGCCCTGTCCACCTCTGCAGCCATTTACCTGTAGCAGTGTCTTCATGCGCCCATGCTGTCCTTTGTCTGCCCCCTCCAGGAAGCCTTCCCTGATAGCGCTGCCCACTCCCTCAGAGCCCCATTGCATCCCATCCTATCTGATGACGCTTCTACCCCATCAGCTTGTGCTCAGCCAGGCAGAGCTGGGGTGTGTTCTGTCTGCAGGACCTCTGCCCGCCTGGCTGGAAGATGTTTGGATAACCAGGCAGAGGACCACAGGGATGCCTCCTTCCTGTGTCTGCTCTCGTTCACAGCTGTTCCCACACGAGCCTCGACAGCTTGGAGCTTTGCGTTCCGGCTGTGGACCAGCAGTGTCCTGACGAGAGGCAGGATGCGGGGGTTGAGAACTCGTGGCTGGGCACTAGGGGAGGCAGATTTTTGTTATGACAGAGCAGGGCCTTGGGCCGCGTCAGGCTCTGTCCAGAGACAGCTGAGATGCTTATAGCGAGCCTGGCCAGCTGGTTGGGAGGGAGCCGGGGCTGAGCTGGCTAGGGATGCAGGAAGTATGGTCTGCATCAGATCACATCCACATTCATGCCCATCTACCGATTCATGAATTTCTGGAGCTTGTACCTCTGCTGTCTCTGCCCTCGGAGGTTTCAAGCCCGGGTCTCTGACTGCAGTCAGCTCCTGTGGGGGATGCTTGACTGGGGGCGACATGTCTCCATAGAGAGGAGCCCCCTGAGCCAGACTGCTGAGAGGGCAGGTCTACCCACGTGGAGTCTTCTTGAAGGTGATTTGGGCTGATGGAGATTTTTGTCTTGTGTCCAGGCTCTAGTCTTAAATCCCTACAAAAGCTGGGAAACCCCTCTACTCCTGTTTTACACATGAGGGATCTGAGACCCAGAGAGATGGGGTGGATCACACAGTTGGGAGAGGTGGATTTGGACAAATCCATGGGCTTCTCCAGGTCATGCCCAGGGAACGATTTGAGAATTGGGCTGTTAATTCTCTCTGTGGTTATGTGTTGTCCCCAGGGATAACCTTCAGAGCCCATTTCAGGTCAGCACTCTCCCCCCTCCCCTCCCTCAGATGCTGGTACATATTTCTCCATGAGCACCCTTGGAGCTCTGTCTCCCCACACCATAGCTTCCAGGTTGAGTGGAACATGTGTAGACAAACACTGTACATGTTTGTCTATGTTTTTCGAGTGAATCAGTGATCACATGAGTGTTTCAGGGATTCATCCAAAGCCAGCCCAGAAATGCAAAATTTGGCTAAGTTTTTCTGGCCCCATCACTGTCCTCTTTCAGGTTGGTGGGATGACCCACAGGTCATGCACATTTCTGCAGATACTTCTTAGCGGTGAACCCAGGCCACCTAAGCCAGGGCTTCTGTGTGGAGTGGGTGATGGAGAATCAGGGAGATTCACACTCACTGGGATGGCCACTATCAAAACCCAGAAAAATATTACAAGTGTTGGCAAGGATATGGAGAAACTGGAACCTTAGTGCATTGCCATTGGGAATGTAAAATGGTGCAGATGCTATGAAAAATAGTCTGACAGTTCCTCAAAAAATTAAACAGAGAATTATATGATTTGGCAGTCTTGCTCCTGGGTAGGAGGAGGAGTTTCTTTGGGCTTCTCAAACCTCAGAGAAGTGCAAGCTATGTACATCCATGTCTGTAGCAGCATTAACACAATATCCAAAAGGTGGAAGCAACCCAGGTGTCCACAGACAGATGAATGGACCCACAGGATATGCTTTGTAACATACAGTTGAATACTATTCAGCTTAAAAAAGATGGATGAGCCTTGAGGATATTATGCTGAGTGAAATCAACCCAGTCACCAAGAGGAAAAATACTGTGTGATTCTACTTTTATGAGGTCCCCAGAAGAGTCACATTTGGTAGGTGCCCGGGGCTGAGGGAGGGGGACCGATGAGTTGTTTCATGGGGACAGAGTTTCATGGGGACAGTTTCAGCTTGAGGCTATGAAAAGCTGATCGTGGTGGTTGCACAAAGTAAATGTACTTAATGCCAGTGAACTGTACCCCTAAAAATAGTTAAAATGAGAGATTTTGTGTTATATATATTTTAGCATAGTTTTTAAAATTAAGAAAAAAGAAATCAGTGGGGAGCCAGATCCAAAAACCCATGGACTTTAAAAAAAAATTTTTACTGAAGTTTTGTTGACTTGCAACGTTGTGTTAGTTTCTGCTGCACAGCAAAGTGATTCAGTTATGCACATATGTATCTTCTTTTTCATATTCTTTTCCATTATGGGTTAGCACAGGATACTGAGTATAGTTCCCTGTACTGTATGGTAGGACCTTGTTTGTGTATCCATTTTATGTATAATAGTTTGCATCTGCTAATCCCAACCTCCCACTTCATCCCTCCCCCGACCCCCTCTCCTCCTTGGCAACTCCAAGTCTGTTCTCTATGCAAAGACCCATGGACTTTAAAAGCTGGGACAAAGCTGGGGGCCCTGACTGACCCACCTGTTCACCTTGTTTTACAGACAAGGAGAGCCGGCGGACCCTGCCCCGGCTTTTCTGAGAAAGTGTTGTTTGGGACCCGAGGTCACTGTTCCAGGAGACCAGTCCCCTGTCTGAACTCCTCGCCCCAAGACTTCCATCCCATTGGAGCTGTCACCCCAGACAGACGCTGAGGGCGGGCAGGGCCGGTGGAAAATATGTTGGTTTGAGATATTTAAATCTGATATTTTTTTCTTCTCTGTGAAAAGAATTAAAATCCAGCAGAAGCTTATTACAGGCAAACTGAGGTTATTTTGGGAAGCTGCAATTAACGGTTTTATACTTTTCCTCTCCTTTTTGCCCTTGCTGCCCGCACAGGTCTGGGAAGCTCTTAAACCTTTCACCCAGCCCTCAGCCCAGAGGAGTCTGCCCTTCCCTGTTTCTCCTCTGCTTGCATGCCTTGGGAAAGAAAAGAGAGTTCCATTCCTATTAATTACCGCCAGATCCGCTCCGTAAGCACTTGGTGAATATGCTCGGCGCTGAGGTTTAAAGCCCGCCTCTGAACAGAAGAGTAAAATGAAAGGAAGTGTGCATTTGTCGGACGCTGTAATTTGCCACGTCATCTACTCTCTTGTTGCTAAAATGGATACTCTGCTGAGGCCATGACTTCCAGCTGCCCCAGATCGTTCACGGTCACACCCTCCCGAAGAGGTCACCTAGCCCCTCCTGGCTGAGGCCGACTGGTCTCTGGGAAGGCAGGGAGTGCACACATGTGCTCGCGCACACACACAGATACACTTTCTCTCTCATGCACATGTTTTCATCTGCATGTGGATGTGGACAGCAAGGCAGTAGCTCAGTAAACGCTTTCTACCTAGGTGCATCGCGGGAGTCTCTGAATGTATTTCTGATCACAGTTTGTGCTTTCTGAGGCCAGCTGACTCAAAGATGCTTCAGTGATTAAGCCCTCAGACCCAGGAGCTGGACAGTTTTGGGTGGAGCCCCAGGCTATCTTCTGTGTGACGTTTGGTAAGCAGAGCTAGCCCGCAGCCTCAGTTTCTTGTCTGTAAATGGGGATCACAAAGTGTTGACCTCATAGGATGCTTAGTAACTGTTTTCCAGGAGGGTCTTATCTGCATTGGACAGTATTATCACCCTCATTCTCCACATTTGCATGTTTCCTAGGGTCCTATTGCTTTGCTGGATGCCTCCCTGCCTGGGGCTGGTGACCTGGGGTGGAGGGTGGCTTGCCCCCTCCAAGCTATAGGAGGGGGCCATGTGGGCTGGAGATGCTGGCCAGGACTCTTTCCTTGGGGGCCTCCTTCCCTGGGTCTTTGGGGTACCCAAAGGCAAGAGTGGTATCCTTTGAATCAGCACTGTGCTGGGCACTCAGAAGGCGCCTGGCGTTTGGTGGGCACATTTCTGGGGGCGGTTGGGGTGTGCCTGTGTGTCTGCTCCTGTGCACACATGCTTACAAACAGGTAGCTTTCAAGCGGAAGTGCTTTGGGTGAAAATTGTCGCAGATTTGGAGGTCTGTGTTTGCTGTCACCTGGGGGTAGAGTGAAGGCGCCTGGCGTTTGGTGGGCACATTTCTGGGGGCGGTTGGGGTGTGCCTGTGTGTCTGCTCCTGTGCACACATGCTTACAAACAGGTAGCTTTCAAGCGGAAGTGCTTTGGGTGAAAATTGTCGCAGATTTGGAGGTCTGTGTTTGCTGTCACCTGGGGGTAGAGTCTGGTGATGGCAGTGGCCTTGGCGATCAGCCACGCAGACCCTGGGCAGGTCGTAAGCCATCCACATCCTCAGTCTGGGTGCCTGTTGTCCGGAAAGACAAGCGTCTGCAGGAGGGCAAGCGTCTGCAGGAGGGCAAGCGTCTGCAGGAGGGCAAGCGTCTGGCTGGCTTCTGGGTGCGCCTGTGTGGGCTTTTCAGTGCCACCACCAGNCCATCCACATCCTCAGTCTGGGTGCCTGTTGTCCGGAAAGACAAGCGTCTGCAGGAGGGCAAGCGTCTGCAGGAGGGCAAGCGTCTGCAGGAGGGCAAGCGTCTGGCTGGCTTCTGGGTGCGCCTGTGTGGGCTTTTCAGTGCCACCACCAGAGGCCTGGTGCCCTTCCTTGTGGCCATGCTTTGACTTAGTGGCTTAGCTCCCTCTGCCCTTTGCAGGGTTCACCCTGGCCCCTGCCCCACACCACGCCCAAGGCCCTGGAAGACCCCCAGTCCTGGGGTGTGGGATGTATAAAGGGGAGGCTGGGCTCTCCCAGGCGGCAGTTGCTCAGCCTCTGTGAGTGTGAGCTTGGGCTGCAAAGATACACGCAGACCACAGGGCGCCTGCCAGGCCCACCCCATCCATGGGGAGGGTGGCATGGTGCTAGTGACACCTGTGCAGCCCAGTATGTCCTTGGGGGCCCATTTCAACCCGGTGAGCTCGGCCAGGCTCGGGGCAAAAGGGGGACAGCAGGCTCATCTCCTGAGGTTCCTGCAGGCCAGGCCAGGGCCATGTGCTACAGAGGGGACACAGCTGGGAGGCGAGTTCTCCCTCCAGGACCTTCCCGGCCAGGCCAGCCTGTGGGGCTGCGCGCCTGCCTGTGTCCCCATCCCGCGCTGGGTCTCGTGGCTCTCCCCATGCCTTTCTCCTGTCCCCACTGTCCTCTGACTGCACTGCACTGCTTGCCACTCCGTCTGCTTGTCCGTTTGTGCCTGTCCTGCCGGCACGCTCTCCTTTAGCCACTCCGTCTGCTTGTCCGTTTGTGCCTGTCCTGCCGGCACGCTCTCTTCAGCTCCTGTCCCCGGTCCTTCTCTGCCTCCTGGTTTCATGGTCTCCCTCCCCGGCTCTCTCTTCTCCTCCGTGGGCTCTTTGTTTTTCTGTTACTCCTTGTCTTCCTACCCCTCTCTCTTCCTCTCCCATTCTGTTCTCTCCGGTCCTTTCTCACCACATCTGCCTCTCTGCACGTGGAGGTCTGTCCTGAGTGGCGCTGGGTCCCACCTGATGCCTGGCCTTCCCTCCGCTGGGGCTCTCGAGCAGACCTGAAATTCCTCGAGGCCCTTCGGCCCGGGCTCCTGGTGGTTGTCTTGCTTGGGCGGTTGATGGGCGCTCCTCCAAGGAAGACCATGGTGCAGTGACCTCACTTCGTGTGGGGACGGTTGCTTGCCAAGATGCCAGCCTAGGCCAGGGCGGCACCTGAATGTTCCCAGGGGACAGGCTGCAGGCATCACAGCCGACAGGCTCACACCTGCCCAGGATGGAAAGGCTTGGCTCAGGGTATTTTTATTCTTTTTTTTTTCGGTTGAATAAAAATAATAGTTTCCATTCAGAGAGCATCTTCAATATGCTGGAACCCGTGAAAAGAGCTTTACATATACAGTAAGTCCCCTAATACGAACTTTCAAAGTTGCAAACGTGTGTTCTATCAGCGACAGGCATGAGTGAAATTATGGCTTGCCTCCGTCTCCTATGGCTGATGATCCTTCAGCTCTAGCAGCTCCCGCTTCCTCTCCCTGCTCCAGTCAGTAACACTTCTTACCTGTTCACTTGATGCCAGCTCCCAGCTGTTGTACTGCACTACTGTATTTTTCAAAGTACTGTACTATAAGATTAAAAATATCTTCTTTATTTTTTGTGTTTGTTTCTTATGTATTATTTGTGTATAAGTATTATAAACCTATTACAATATAGTACTATATACCCAATTGCATTAGTTGGGTACCTAGGCTGCCTTTGTTGGGCTAATAAACAAATGGGACTTACAAACTCACTCTCAGAATGGGACTCGTTCGTATGTTGGAGACTTACTGTATTGTTTCTGATTGTCACAGCCCCTGATGGTTCGTGTCATTGTCCCATGTGATGGTGGCAGCTGGAAGGATGGGAAGGGAGGTGGTACACACGGTGGTGGCCCAGAGCACAGGTCTGAATCCGACTCAGACATACACCAAGTTCTTAACCTTCCCAGGTATTGGTGTCTTCATCGGTGAAGAGGGTTAGTTGTGATTCCTGCCTCCCAGGACTGTTACTGGGGTTCCCTGAGGCCTTGTGTATAAAGCACCGGCCTGTGGTAAGGATTTACTAAAAGCTGCCGGTATTGGGGAGATTGGGAATTTTTTTTTTTTAAAACTTTTTGGCTTCTCCACGTGGCCTGTGGGATGGATCTTAGTTTCCCAACCAGGGATCAGACTTGCACCCCCTCCAGTGAAGCACAGAGTCTTAACCGCTGGACTGCCAGGGAGGTCCCCAGCTCGGGACTATTATTGCCCCGAACCTGAGCCAGTGCAGGAGCCATCGCGGCGTCCGGGGGAGGACTGCAGCCCTTACTGGCTCCGCAGTGAGCTCTGAACTGGGGAGCACAGTGAGGAACCAGGGCTCTGAACTGGGGAGCACAGTGAGGAACCAGGGCTCTGAACTGGGGAGCACAGTGAGGAACCAGGACGGTCTGTGGCATCTGCCTGGTGATGTGGGGGTCACCGAGAGTGGGTCCCCTGTCATGCCCGCCTGGTTCAGCGTGGGCTGACAGTCCCACAAGATGCCCAAACTCCAGGTCTCGCCTCCTCTGCTTGGCTGACACAGCCTGTGTGCCGGGAGTCAGCGTCCTGGAGCTGGGAGCACAAACCTCTCTTGCCTTCTGCTGGGCACACGGGCAGACAGCTGCCATCCACTGGTAGTGTGGCTGTTTGGGGATGGCTTTTTTGTGTCTGTCCTTGAAGGGAACCATGCTTCCACCTCCCAGCTCCAGTCTGGCCCGAGCAGATTATGGGCCCCTTGGCCGCTGCCCCTGCCGCTGGGGTGTGTCTGTCTGTTACTCTGTGCAGTGTGTTCGGGCAGCTGGAAAGTAAACAACTTCCTGCTCTGAAGGGCAGCTGACTGTGTGACCTGGAGAGGTCACGTCATTGCCTGTGCCTTGGGAGGACACCTGGGCTAAGTCAGGTGTTGGCTGAGAGGGTTAGAGGCTGCTGGAGCTCTGTGTCCTGACCCTTTGGAAAGACAGGGACAGCTGGAAAAGATGTGCCCCTCCACCCCCACTCTAAGCCATGGTGACAGGACAGTGTGCGCTCAGGCACCAGGAGCCAGAGAAGCTTGAGACGGAGAGTCAGAGTTTGCAGTCCTGCCTGCTGTTCCCTGGGGAAAGTCACGGTGGCTCTGTGTGACCCATCTCAGTCTGCAGGACCCAGGAGGTCAGGGTTGTCAGAGATCAGTGGAAGCCTCCTCCCTCCCACCTTGGATGAGCAGGTCCCCTCCTGTGTGCCTCTCCCCTCGGAGCCATTTGCTCCCTGTGGACAGAGGTGTGAGGGCATGCAGCAGCCACTTCGTGCCATGGAGGTCACTTCCCCCCATTCTGGTGGTCTCCAGTGGGGAGCTGAGGACTGCCAAGGCCCCTGGGCTAGCAGTATCCTTTAGCTCCCCCATCCTCCCAACTGGCAGTTAGGAAATATGCAGGCCATTTAGGGACACTCAGCATTTGAATTTAAGATGCTCTTTCAGTAGAATCCACAAACCAAGGTTTAAAATTCAGTTGGAAACCAATTGCTAGGCTTTCCAAAGCCGACTTAGTTCTTAAAACTAGCAAGTAGCACTGAGGGGTCTGTCTGACCTGGCTGAGGTCAACGGTGCACTGGCCTAGTTCTCAAGTGGAGTCACCGTGACTGTGAATGCCAGCACACAGCTCTGGGGGTGTGCCCCCCCAATGCCATCGTGCCTTGGGTCCTCTGCAGAATGTATAATCATGTTCTAAAATGTAGATTTTAGTATTAGTCAGGTGGCTTCAGATGGGCTGGTTTGACTATTTCAGGAACTCTGGTGTGTAGGGCGATCTCTAGCTGCCCGGTACCTGGCTCTGGGGTGATTAGGGCCATGAGTTTTTGCCTGTTGGAGTCTAAGAGCCAGACTGAAGAGGTGGTCTGCAGTATGGGCTCTGTATTGGTTGGTTTGCTTATGCAAGTCATGCTCCCCTGCCAGTCCTGTGCTATCTTTAAGAACTGACCAGTTCTGGAAGGGGCAATCTCTCCCTAGTTAGTGAGACCTCCAGATGCCAGCGCATCACGAATATAGACAGTAAGAAAATATAGTTAATACAAATGACCAGGAGCCATGAGACGGGGTCTGGGTCACTACGGACCCTTTTACTATTCTGGTAACAGATTTTATTAGCATTAATTTTATTATTTTTCTAAAATAGTTTACTTTAATTGGAGGATAATTGCTTTACCATATTGTCCTGGTTTCTGCCATACAGCATGACTCGGTGTACGTATGTCCCTTTTGTCTTGAACCTTCCCCCCACTCTCATCCCATCCTACCTCTCTAGGCTGTCACAGAGCTCTGTGCTGAGCTCCCTGTGTTGGAGAGCAACTTCCTGTTAGCTGTCCCTCTTACACTTGGTGATGTGTATGTTTCAATGCTACTCTCTTAATTTGTCCCACCCTCTCCTCCCCCCACTGTGTCCAGAGTCTGTTCTCTATGTCTGCTTCTCCATTCCTGCCCTGCAAATAGGTTCATCAGTACCATCTTTCTAGATTCCATATAGATGCCTTAATATACCATGTTCGTTTTCTCTTTCTGACTAACTTCACTCTGTATAACAGGCTCTAGGTTCATCCACCTCATTAGAACTGACTCAAATTTGTTTCTTTTTATAGTTGAGTAACTTCATGGCAAATAGATGGGGAAACAGTGGAAACAGTGTCAGACTTTATTTTTGGAGACTCCAAAAATCACTGCAGATGGTGGCTGCAGCCATGAAATTAAAAGACGCTTACTCCTTGGAAGGAAAGTTATGACCAACCTAGATAGCATACTGAAAAGCAGAGACATTACTTTCTGTCTAGTCAAGGCTATGGTTTTTCCAGTGGTCATGTATGGATGTGAGAGTTGGACTGTGAAGAAAGCTGAGTGCCAAAGAATTGATGCTATTGAGCTGTGGTGTTGGAGAAGACTCTTGAGAGTCCCTTGGACTACAAGGAGATCCAACCAGCCCATTCTGAAGGAGATCAGTCCTGGGTGTTCTTTGGAAGGAATGATGCTAAAGCTAAAACTCCAGTCCTTTGGCCACCTCATGCGAAGAGTTGACTCATTGGAAAAGACTCTGATGCTGGGAGGGATTGGGGGCAGGAGAAGAAGGGGATGATAGAGGATGAGATGGCTGGCTGGCATCACCAACTCGATGGACGTGAGTCTGAGTGAACTCCGGGAGTTGGTGATGGACAGGGAGGCCTGGCGTGCTGCGATTCATGGGGTCGCAAAGAGTCGGACACGACTGAGCGACTGAACTGAACTGACCTGAATATTCCGTTGTGTATATGTACCACAGCTTATTTATCCATGCATCTACCAATGGACATCTAGGTTGTTTCGGTGTCCTGGCTATTGAGCTATTGTAAATAGTGTTGTGGTGAACATTGGGGTACATGTGTGACTTTTTCAGTTATGGTTTTCTCAGGGTATATGCTCAGTGGTAGGATTGCTGGGTCACATAGTAATTTTATCCATAGTTTTTAAAGGAATCTTCATCCTGTTCTCCATAGTAGCTGCATAAATTTACATTTCCACCAACAGTGCAAGAGGGTTCCCTTTTCTCCATACTCTCTCCAGCATTTATTGTTTGTAGATTTTTTTGATGATGGCCATTCTGACTGGTGTGAAGTAACACCTCGTTGTAGTTTTGATTTGCATTTCTCTAATAACAAGTGATGTTGAGCATCTTTTCATGTGTTTGTTGGCCATCTGTGTGTCTTCTTTGGAGGAATGTCTGTTTAGGTCCTCTGCCCACTTTTTTGACTGGGCTGTTTGTTTTCCTGGTGTTGAGCTACATGAGCTGCTTGTATATTTTGTAAATTAATCCTTTATCAGTTTGTTTCATTTGCAATTATTTTCTCCCATTTTGAGGGGTTGTCTTTTCATCTTGTTTATAGTTTGTTGTGCAGAATCTTTTAAGTTTAATTAGGCCTCACTTGTTTATTTTTGTATTTATTTCCATTAGGAGGAGGTGTGTCAAAAAGGATAATGCTGTGGTTTATGTCAAAGAGTATTTTGCCTATGTTTTTCTCCAAGATTTTTATAGTTTCTGGCCTTGTATTTAGGTCTTTAATCTATTTTGAGTTTATTTTTGTGTACGGTGTTAGGAAGTGTTCTAATTTAATTCTTTTACATGTTCAGTTCAATTCAGTCGCTCAGTCGTGTCCGACTCTTTGCGACCCCATGAATCGCAGCACGCCANAGTGTGTCTGCCCTCTGATGCTCTCTTGCAACACCTACCATCTTACTTGGGTTTCTCTTACCTTGGCGTGGGTTGTCTCTTCACGGCTGCTCCTTACCTTGGACGAGGTCCAGTTTTCTCAGCACCACTAATTGAAGAGGCTAGCTTTCCTCCATTGTATATTCTTGCCACCTTTGTCAAAGATAAAGTACCCATAGGTGCATGGCTTTATCTCTGGGCTTTCTATCTTATTCCATTAACTTATATTTCTGTTTTTGTGCCAGTACCATACTGTCTTGATTACTGTAGCTTTGTAGTATAGTCTGAAGTCAGGAGGTTTCATTCCTCCACCTCCCTTTTTCTTTCTCAATATTGCTTTGGCTATTCAAGATCTTTTGTGTTTCCATACAGATTGTGAAATTTTTTGTTCTAATTCTGTGAAAAATGCCATTGGTAATTTGTTAGGAATTGCACTGAATCTGTAGATTATTTGGGGGAATATGGTTATTTTCATAATACTCATTTTTTTGATCCAAGAGCATGATGTATCTCTCCATCTGTTTGCATCATCTTTGATTTCTTTCATCAGCTTCTTATAGTGTTCCGTATACAAGTGTTTTGTCTCCTTTGGTAGGTTTATTCCTAGGTATATTATTCTTTTTTTGCAAAGGTGAATGGGATTGTTTCCTTAATTTCTCTTTCTTACTTTTCATTGTTAATGTATAGGAATGCAAGGGATTTCTGTGTATAAATTTTGTATCCTGCAACTTTACTCAATTCACTGATTAGCTTTAGTAATTTTCTGGTGGCATCTTTTGGGTTTTCTACGTATGGTATCATGTCATCTGCACACAGTAAGAGTTTTACTTCTTCTTTTCCAATTTTGATTCTTTTTTTTTCTCTCTCTTTTTTCTCTGATTGCTGTGACTAGGACTTCCAAAAGTATTTTAAATAATAGTGATAAAAGTGGTCACCCTTTTCTTGTTCTTGATCTTAGAGGAAATGCTTTCAGTTTTTCACCATTGGGAATAATGTTTGCTGTGGGTTTGTCATATATGGCCTTTGTTATGTTAAGTAGGTTCCTTCTATGCCCATTTGCTGGAGAGTTTTTTTCATAAATGGCCATTGGATTTTGTCAAAAGCTTTTTCTGCATCTATTGAGATTATCATAGGTTTTATCTTTCAGTTTATTTATATGGTGTATCACATTGATTAATTTGCATGTATTGAAGAATCTTTGCATCCCTGGGATAAATCCCATTTGATCATGGTGTATGAGCCTTTGAATCTATTGTTGGATTCTGTTTGCTAGTATTTTGTTCTGAATTTTTGCATCTGTGTTCATCAGTGATATTGGCCTATAATTTTCTTTTTCGTGATATCCTTGTCACCCTGTGATATCAGGGTGATGGTGACCTCGTAAAATGACTTTGGGAGTGTTCCTTCCTCTGCAATTTTTTGGAAGAGTTAAAGAAGGATAGGTGTTAGTTTTGGAGAAGGCAATGGCACCCCACTCCAGTACTCTTGCCTGGAAAATCCCATGGACAGAGGAGCCTGGTAGACTGCAGTCCATGGGGTCTCTAAGAGTCAGGCACGACTGAGCGACTTCACTTTCAGTTTTCACTTTCATGCACTGGAGAAGGCAACGGCACCCCACTCCAGTATTCTTGCCTGGAGAATTCCAGGGACAGGGGAGCCTGGTGGGCTGCTGTCTATGGGGTCGCACAGAGTCGGACACGACTGAAGTGACTTAGCAGCAGCAGGTGTTAGTTCTCTAAATGTTTCATAGAATTCACCTGCGAAGCCATCTGGCCCCGGGCTTTTGTTTGTTGGAAGATTTTTGATCCCGGTTTTGATTTTGGTGCTGGTGATTGGTCCCTATAGACCCTTTTGTTCACAGAACATTTCCTGGCCTCCTTTGCACACAGTTGCTGGTGCCTCTGTCCCTTGCCATATGTTCATTGCCACAGGTATGAAAGTTACCAGTTTTCTGTAGAGGATCATGTGCATTGTCCTGTTGTTATCCTGGTTTCCAGAGCTGGGAGATGGCGTGTAAGGAAGGACCTTGCTGTGCAGTCCTCATGGGGGTATTTTGATGACTCTGTGTGCCAGGATTTCTAACCCATAAGTGTGAATGCTCTCATTTTAATTTGCACCCCCCCTCCTCATTCACTATGGGGCATTTTAGTTTCTTCTCCCCTGATAGGCCCATTCAGCTCCTTTGCTCAGCATTTGGTTGGATGTCTGCTTTCTAGTTTTTTTAAGAGATACTAATCTTTTATTGTTTAGATGTGTTGTAAACAATTTCTTCCAGTCTTTGGCCATTATCTTTGTTTATGGTATGGTTTACTGGGGCAAAGTTGTACGTTTTAATGTTGTTGAGTGTATCATTCTTTTCCTGAGGCATGTATTGGTATCTTTAAGAGGTCTTTTCCTACCTTGAGGTCGTAGAGATATTCTCTAATATTTTCTTCTAAAATTTATGAAATTGTACATTCACATGTAGTTTGAGCAGTCTAACTGGAATTGCTTTGTCTTTGACATGACATAAGGATCAAATTTTGTTCTGTCTAGGTAGGTAGGTTGTTTCAGTAGCAGGTACTGCATTTCTTAATTTGCAAATGCAGATACTGGCTCATGTAGTTTCCCTTGCATCCCCGTGTGTCTGAGTCTGGCTTCTCGCTTCTGTTGCATTGGCCCATTCATTTCTTCATTTGCCATCCTGCACTGTCCTAGTCACTACTGCTTTATGTAGGGTGTAATATTTCATGGGGTGAATTCCCCATTTGTTCCTCTTTCAAATGGCCTTGGCTCTTCTTTGGTCTTTGTTCTACCGTGAGGATTTTAGGAAAAACTTTTGTTTTTAGATTCCCTGAAAAACCTCCATTGGGATTTTTGAGGTTGCATTGATTTGGTTGGCATTGAATTGAACTGATTTGGTTAATTTGGGGAGGATGGCCATCTTTGTCATGTTTAATATTTCCCACCTAGAATCATCATCTTTACTGAATGCTTCTTTCGTAAAGAGCTTCTAATTAGCTCTAGCTGTATCATAAAGCTCTCACATGTTTTCTGTTTCATTTATTCCTGAGTGCCCTGTAGCTCTGTTGCCCTTGTAAATGGTAAATATATGCCTGCTGCTGCTGCTGCTGCTGCTGAGTCGCTTCCATCCTGCCGACTCTGCGACCCCAGAGATGGCAGCCCACCTGGCTCCCCCGTCCCTGGGATTCTCCAGGCAAGAACACTGGAGTGGGTTGCCATTTCCTTCTCCAGTGCATGAAAGTGAAAAGTGAAAGGGAAGTCGCTCAGTCGTGTCCGACCCTCAGCGACCCCATGGACTGCAGCCCACCAGACTCTCCCGTCCCTGGGATTCTCCAGGCAAGAGTACTGGAGTGGGGTGCCATTGCCTTCTCCAAATATATACCTAAAAATGACAACTTCTAATTCTTTATTGCTGGTGTCTAGGAATGTAGTTGGATTTTGAATATTAATCCTATTTCCAACAGTCTTGCCTGACATCTTATTGAATGTATCCATAGATGTTCTGTTTAGTCTTGTTATTCCTAAGTAATGAAAGTCTTTTCCTTCCTTTCCGATTCTTACATCTTTTATCTCCTTTCTGAATCTTACCGTGCTATCTAGACTATCACTGTCCAATGGAAATACAATGTGAAATGTGTTTGATTTAAAAGTTTCTGGTATCCCCATTTTAAAAAGTATAAAGAAATAGGTGGACTTAATTGCATATTTGGTAGTATATTTTATTTAACCCAATATTTAACCTAAATACTAACATGTCACCATGCAATCAATATGAAAAATGGTTTAGATAGTGTACATTCTTTTTTCTCCAAGTCTTCAAAATCCAGTGTGTTTTGTACTTAGAGCACATCTCAGCTAAACCACATTTCAAGTGTGTGGTTGTCTTGGACCCCCAAGGTCTAGAATCTTCACTGTTGAATAGAAATTTGGTGAGTGGGCATTTTTATTTTGTTCTCAACTTGAAAGGGGGTAATTCTGAAGTATAAGAATAATATTTAATGGTTTGGGGTTGATTTTATCTATTAGCTTCAAAATTTCCTCCTTTGTTGCTGTCACTTCAGTCGTGTCCGACTCTGTGTGACCCCATAGACGGCAGCCCACCAGGCTCCCCCATCCCTGGGATTCTCCAGGCAAGAACACTGGAGTGGGCTGCCATTTCCTTCTCCAATGCATGAAGGTGAAAAATGAAAGTGAAGTCGCTCAGTCGTGTCTGACCCTCAGCGACCCCATGGACTGCAGCCCACCAGGCTCCTCCGTCCATGGGGTTTTCCAGGTGAGAGTACTGGAGGGGGTGCCATTGCCTTCTCTTTTGTTAGGGCTCCATAATTGTGAAAGGATGTTTATCAGTGCTTTTCTACAAATACTGAGACAATGATGAAATGTCTTCTTTATTTTCTTATTGGGATGACTTTATTTTGATTCATTTCTGTTATTATTGCAGCACTAATTCTTGGGATAAACCCACTTGAGTTTACTTTGTTGGATTTAATTAGTAATATCTTCATTAAGGTGTTTGAATCCAATTTCAGCAATGAGATCAGCCTATGAATTTACTTTCTTTCTGTTCTTATTTAGTGGAAGTATTCACAAAATTAGCCTCATTACATGTGCTAAGGAATACTCCTGTCTCAAATATCCACATATTTGAATATATTATTTAAGGACTATCTTAAAGTATTTGTATATGTTAACATATTTGCATATGTTCATATTTGTGTATGTCAAATATAAGCCAAGGATTGATTGTCCTCAAATATTTCCACGATATTAAAGATTGATCACTCCTCGAAGGTTTGGAAAAACCCAAACTGTGAAACTGCCTGGTTTTGTTTGTTAGTTTTTTTTTTAAACTAGTGATTCAATTTGTTTAGAGGTAATTCAGTGGTTAGAGGTGATTCCAATTTTTAACTTCTTATTTATTTAAAAAATTTTATTTTTTTACTTTATCTTACTTTACAATACTGTATTGGTTTCGCCATACATTGACATGAATCCGCCACGAGTGTACATGAGTTCCCAATCCTGAACCCCGCTGCCACCTCCCACCCCATATCATCTCTCTGGATCATCCCAGTGCACCAGCCCCAAGCATCCTTTATCCTATATCAAACATAAACTGGCGATCCGTTTCTTACATGACAGTATACATGTTTCAGTGCCATTCTCCCTTAACTTCTCTTAGTTTTCCGTTAAGTCGATCAGTCCCTCTCTCTTTAGGAATGTGTCGGTTTCTCCGGATACCAGGTTTACTGGCCGTGTCTGTAGTCATATCTCCTTTTTTATTCCTAAGGATGTTGATCGCTGCTTCTCTGTAATTAACAGAGGTGTATTGGCTTTGTTCATCTTTTCTACTTGCTCAGTCCCATCTGGTTTCTTTCTTTACTGTTTCATTGATTTCTTGTGCCCGGTAGGTGTTTTTCCTTCTGTAGGTGTGCATCAGTGTTATTTCCCTAATTCCTAGAGTTGGGCCCCTAGATGATTGACTTTCATCCTTGCTATTTTTCTGCTTTCCCTGACATTAGCATGTATTTAAGTGCCGCTTCAGCTCCATCCCAAGAGTTTTGATATGTAGCAATTTTACTCTTTTAAAATATTTAGATTTTCTTCAGTTTGGGAAATTTTTCATCTGTTACATCTTCACATTATTCACGTTATGCTTTTCCCATGATTCTGTCTATTCTCTCCTTCCTGATACGTTCCATGTGGTATCTGCTGACTCCTGCTTGTGGGTGTGTGGGTTTGTTTTGTAATTGTGGATTGTATTCTAAGTCAGAGGAATGAATCCCTAATGGTGGAATTACAGGCTTGATGGATTGTGAATAGAGATTTATCTATAGGAATCCTGTGTAACCTCAGTGACACTTTCTCCCCCAAGAGTGGTTTCCTGTCAGATTCTGCCAGGTTCCTTGGAGGTGACACAGGAATGGGATCAACTGAATTCTTTTCATAGTTTGGGGGTTTTCTAGTCATTGTGGGGACAGTAAATTGGAACTATTGCCCAGTAAGAAGGCAAGTAAGTCGTTACTAACACTCAAAGGAGACTTTTAAAGTCTTTTGCCCATTTCCCCGGTAGAAGTACAGGCATCCAGGCAGTCTCAGGGTGCCCCTGTGCTGGTGGGCATTGAAGGGTGTTTATTCCCCACCAAAGCTGTAGCCCTGCCAGTGGACTTGACTGCACAGGGGTGTCCCATCCTCTCCTTACACGGGTCACTGAAACAGGACCCCTGGGTTGCACAGATGCCCTGGGGACCTCCAGCATCAGCTCACCTGTTCTTGCTTTTGGCCTCCAAGATTCACTCTTGAATGAAGAAGAGTGAATCTTCCTCTTTTTCCAGCTCAAACGTACATCTAAATGATATATTTATTGAGTTAGAGAGCTTACCTTGTCAACTCTCTATGCTGTGTGTTTTTTTTTTTTTTTCTTACTTGGGTTTCTCTTACCTTGGCGTGGGTTGTCTCTTCACGGCTGCTCCTTACCTTGGACGAGGTCCAGTTTTCTCAGCACCACTAATTGAAGAGGCTAGCTTTCCTCCATTGTATATTCTTGCCACCTTTGTCAAAGATAAAGTACCCATAGGTGCATGGCTTTATCTCTGGGCTTTCTATCTTATTCCATTAACTTATATTTCTGTTTTTGTGCCAGTACCATACTGTCTTGATTACTGTAGCTTTGTAGTATAGTCTGAAGTCAGGAGGTTTCATTCCTCCACCTCCCTTTTTCTTTCTCAATATTGCTTTGGCTATTCAAGATCTTTTGTGTTTCCATACAGATTGTGAAATTTTTTGTTCTAATTCTGTGAAAAATGCCATTGGTAATTTGTTAGGAATTGCACTGAATCTGTAGATTATTTGGGGGAATATGGTTATTTTCATAATACTCATTTTTTTGATCCAAGAGCATGATGTATCTCTCCATCTGTTTGCATCATCTTTGATTTCTTTCATCAGCTTCTTATAGTGTTCCGTATACAAGTGTTTTGTCTCCTTTGGTAGGTTTATTCCTAGGTATATTATTCTTTTTTTGCAAAGGTGAATGGGATTGTTTCCTTAATTTCTCTTTCTTACTTTTCATTGTTAATGTATAGGAATGCAAGGGATTTCTGTGTATAAATTTTGTATCCTGCAACTTTACTCAATTCACTGATTAGCTTTAGTAATTTTCTGGTGGCATCTTTTGGGTTTTCTACGTATGGTATCATGTCATCTGCACACAGTAAGAGTTTTACTTCTTCTTTTCCAATTTTGATTCTTTTTTTTTCTCTCTCTTTTTTCTCTGATTGCTGTGACTAGGACTTCCAAAAGTATTTTAAATAATAGTGATAAAAGTGGTCACCCTTTTCTTGTTCTTGATCTTAGAGGAAATGCTTTCAGTTTTTCACCATTGGGAATAATGTTTGCTGTGGGTTTGTCATATATGGCCTTTGTTATGTTAAGTAGGTTCCTTCTATGCCCATTTGCTGGAGAGTTTTTTTCATAAATGGCCATTGGATTTTGTCAAAAGCTTTTTCTGCATCTATTGAGATTATCATAGGTTTTATCTTTCAGTTTATTTATATGGTGTATCACATTGATTAATTTGCATGTATTGAAGAATCTTTGCATCCCTGGGATAAATCCCATTTGATCATGGTGTATGAGCCTTTGAATCTATTGTTGGATTCTGTTTGCTAGTATTTTGTTCTGAATTTTTGCATCTGTGTTCATCAGTGATATTGGCCTATAATTTTCTTTTTCGTGATATCCTTGTCACCCTGTGATATCAGGGTGATGGTGACCTCGTAAAATGACTTTGGGAGTGTTCCTTCCTCTGCAATTTTTTGGAAGAGTTAAAGAAGGATAGGTGTTAGTTTTGGAGAAGGCAATGGCACCCCACTCCAGTACTCTTGCCTGGAAAATCCCATGGACAGAGGAGCCTGGTAGACTGCAGTCCATGGGGTCTCTAAGAGTCAGGCACGACTGAGCGACTTCACTTTCAGTTTTCACTTTCATGCACTGGAGAAGGCAACGGCACCCCACTCCAGTATTCTTGCCTGGAGAATTCCAGGGACAGGGGAGCCTGGTGGGCTGCTGTCTATGGGGTCGCACAGAGTCGGACACGACTGAAGTGACTTAGCAGCAGCAGGTGTTAGTTCTCTAAATGTTTCATAGAATTCACCTGCGAAGCCATCTGGCCCCGGGCTTTTGTTTGTTGGAAGATTTTTGATCCCGGTTTTGATTTTGGTGCTGGTGATTGGTCCCTATAGACCCTTTTGTTCACAGAACATTTCCTGGCCTCCTTTGCACACAGTTGCTGGTGCCTCTGTCCCTTGCCATATGTTCATTGCCACAGGTATGAAAGTTACCAGTTTTCTGTAGAGGATCATGTGCATTGTCCTGTTGTTATCCTGGTTTCCAGAGCTGGGAGATGGCGTGTAAGGAAGGACCTTGCTGTGCAGTCCTCATGGGGGTATTTTGATGACTCTGTGTGCCAGGATTTCTAACCCATAAGTGTGAATGCTCTCATTTTAATTTGCACCCCCCCTCCTCATTCACTATGGGGCATTTTAGTTTCTTCTCCCCTGATAGGCCCATTCAGCTCCTTTGCTCAGCATTTGGTTGGATGTCTGCTTTCTAGTTTTTTTAAGAGATACTAATCTTTTATTGTTTAGATGTGTTGTAAACAATTTCTTCCAGTCTTTGGCCATTATCTTTGTTTATGGTATGGTTTACTGGGGCAAAGTTGTACGTTTTAATGTTGTTGAGTGTATCATTCTTTTCCTGAGGCATGTATTGGTATCTTTAAGAGGTCTTTTCCTACCTTGAGGTCGTAGAGATATTCTCTAATATTTTCTTCTAAAATTTATGAAATTGTACATTCACATGTAGTTTGAGCAGTCTAACTGGAATTGCTTTGTCTTTGACATGACATAAGGATCAAATTTTGTTCTGTCTAGGTAGGTAGGTTGTTTCAGTAGCAGGTACTGCATTTCTTAATTTGCAAATGCAGATACTGGCTCATGTAGTTTCCCTTGCATCCCCGTGTGTCTGAGTCTGGCTTCTCGCTTCTGTTGCATTGGCCCATTCATTTCTTCATTTGCCATCCTGCACTGTCCTAGTCACTACTGCTTTATGTAGGGTGTAATATTTCATGGGGTGAATTCCCCATTTGTTCCTCTTTCAAATGGCCTTGGCTCTTCTTTGGTCTTTGTTCTACCGTGAGGATTTTAGGAAAAACTTTTGTTTTTAGATTCCCTGAAAAACCTCCATTGGGATTTTTGAGGTTGCATTGATTTGGTTGGCATTGAATTGAACTGATTTGGTTAATTTGGGGAGGATGGCCATCTTTGTCATGTTTAATATTTCCCACCTAGAATCATCATCTTTACTGAATGCTTCTTTCGTAAAGAGCTTCTAATTAGCTCTAGCTGTATCATAAAGCTCTCACATGTTTTCTGTTTCATTTATTCCTGAGTGCCCTGTAGCTCTGTTGCCCTTGTAAATGGTAAATATATGCCTGCTGCTGCTGCTGCTGCTGCTGAGTCGCTTCCATCCTGCCGACTCTGCGACCCCAGAGATGGCAGCCCACCTGGCTCCCCCGTCCCTGGGATTCTCCAGGCAAGAACACTGGAGTGGGTTGCCATTTCCTTCTCCAGTGCATGAAAGTGAAAAGTGAAAGGGAAGTCGCTCAGTCGTGTCCGACCCTCAGCGACCCCATGGACTGCAGCCCACCAGACTCTCCCGTCCCTGGGATTCTCCAGGCAAGAGTACTGGAGTGGGGTGCCATTGCCTTCTCCAAATATATACCTAAAAATGACAACTTCTAATTCTTTATTGCTGGTGTCTAGGAATGTAGTTGGATTTTGAATATTAATCCTATTTCCAACAGTCTTGCCTGACATCTTATTGAATGTATCCATAGATGTTCTGTTTAGTCTTGTTATTCCTAAGTAATGAAAGTCTTTTCCTTCCTTTCCGATTCTTACATCTTTTATCTCCTTTCTGAATCTTACCGTGCTATCTAGACTATCACTGTCCAATGGAAATACAATGTGAAATGTGTTTGATTTAAAAGTTTCTGGTATCCCCATTTTAAAAAGTATAAAGAAATAGGTGGACTTAATTGCATATTTGGTAGTATATTTTATTTAACCCAATATTTAACCTAAATACTAACATGTCACCATGCAATCAATATGAAAAATGGTTTAGATAGTGTACATTCTTTTTTCTCCAAGTCTTCAAAATCCAGTGTGTTTTGTACTTAGAGCACATCTCAGCTAAACCACATTTCAAGTGTGTGGTTGTCTTGGACCCCCAAGGTCTAGAATCTTCACTGTTGAATAGAAATTTGGTGAGTGGGCATTTTTATTTTGTTCTCAACTTGAAAGGGGGTAATTCTGAAGTATAAGAATAATATTTAATGGTTTGGGGTTGATTTTATCTATTAGCTTCAAAATTTCCTCCTTTGTTGCTGTCACTTCAGTCGTGTCCGACTCTGTGTGACCCCATAGACGGCAGCCCACCAGGCTCCCCCATCCCTGGGATTGAGGTCCGTTCTTGTGACCTCACCCGACGGTAAAGGAAGAGGTTACGTACTTCCACTTTTTACTTTCACTTCAGCGAGTCAGCACAGACTGGGAGTCGCTGGGGTACCTGACGTCGGGTGGTCCGAGGAGGCAGGTACCCCAAAAGGTCCACTCTCATGACCTCCCCCACGGTAACGGAAGAGAAAACAATCCCGAGGTATTAACACTTTCCTACAAATAGTCACGAAAAGATGTTTATGACTCTGTTACTACTTTACAGAAGAAATAAAAGAATAACCCTACTGAAATAAAACTAAGTAAAGACAATAATAACGTCGTGATTAAGAACCCTATTTGGGTGAACTCAAATGAAACAACCTAAATTAATCATTATAGAAGTAATTCCACAAACTTAGGTTAAAGTCGTTACTCTAGTCGGATACTTAAATGAAAGAAAGACAAGAATAAATCACCTTCATAAGTGTTTTAATCGGAGTAATGTACACGATTCCTTATGAGGACAGAGTTTATAGGTGTATAAACTTATATAATAAATTCCTGATAGAATTTCATAAACATATACAATTGTATAAACGTATACAAGTATAAACACATACAGTTTATATTCGGTTCCTAACTAACAGGAGTTTATAAAGGTGCTATAATTTCTAACTAGTGAGGAGCTTCCAAACCTTTTTGGGTTTGTGTGAAACTGCCTGGTTTTGTTTGTTAGTTTTTTTTTTAAACTAGTGATTCAATTTGTTTAGAGGTAATTCAGTGGTTAGAGGTGATTCCAATTTTTAACTTCTTATTTATTTAAAAAATTTTATTTTTTTACTTTATCTTACTTTACAATACTGTATTGGTTTCGCCATACATTGACATGAATCCGCCACGAGTGTACATGAGTTCCCAATCCTGAACCCCGCTGCCACCTCCCACCCCATATCATCTCTCTGGATCATCCCAGTGCACCAGCCCCAAGCATCCTTTATCCTATATCAAACATAAACTGGCGATCCGTTTCTTACATGACAGTATACATGTTTCAGTGCCATTCTCCCTTAACTTCTCTTAGTTTTCCGTTAAGTCGATCAGTCCCTCTCTCTTTAGGAATGTGTCGGTTTCTCCGGATACCAGGTTTACTGGCCGTGTCTGTAGTCATATCTCCTTTTTTATTCCTAAGGATGTTGATCGCTGCTTCTCTGTAATTAACAGAGGTGTATTGGCTTTGTTCATCTTTTCTACTTGCTCAGTCCCATCTGGTTTCTTTCTTTACTGTTTCATTGATTTCTTGTGCCCGGTAGGTGTTTTTCCTTCTGTAGGTGTGCATCAGTGTTATTTCCCTAATTCCTAGAGTTGGGCCCCTAGATGATTGACTTTCATCCTTGCTATTTTTCTGCTTTCCCTGACATTAGCATGTATTTAAGTGCCGCTTCAGCTCCATCCCAAGAGTTTTGATATGTAGCAATTTTACTCTTTTAAAATATTTAGATTTTCTTCAGTTTGGGAAATTTTTCATCTGTTACATCTTCACATTATTCACGTTATGCTTTTCCCATGATTCTGTCTATTCTCTCCTTCCTGATACGTTCCATGTGGTATCTGCTGACTCCTGCTTGTGGGTGTGTGGGTTTGTTTTGTAATTGTGGATTGTATTCTAAGTCAGAGGAATGAATCCCTAATGGTGGAATTACAGGCTTGATGGATTGTGAATAGAGATTTATCTATAGGAATCCTGTGTAACCTCAGTGACACTTTCTCCCCCAAGAGTGGTTTCCTGTCAGATTCTGCCAGGTTCCTTGGAGGTGACACAGGAATGGGATCAACTGAATTCTTTTCATAGTTTGGGGGTTTTCTAGTCATTGTGGGGACAGTAAATTGGAACTATTGCCCAGTAAGAAGGCAAGTAAGTCGTTACTAACACTCAAAGGAGACTTTTAAAGTCTTTTGCCCATTTCCCCGGTAGAAGTACAGGCATCCAGGCAGTCTCAGGGTGCCCCTGTGCTGGTGGGCATTGAAGGGTGTTTATTCCCCACCAAAGCTGTAGCCCTGCCAGTGGACTTGACTGCACAGGGGTGTCCCATCCTCTCCTTACACGGGTCACTGAAACAGGACCCCTGGGTTGCACAGATGCCCTGGGGACCTCCAGCATCAGCTCACCTGTTCTTGCTTTTGGCCTCCAAGATTCACTCTTGAATGAAGAAGAGTGAATCTTCCTCTTTTTCCAGCTCAAACGTACATCTAAATGATATATTTATTGAGTTAGAGAGCTTACCTTGTCAACTCTCTATGCTGTGTGTTTTTTTTTTTTTTAATATGGAAAATGAAAGGTAGGGAATGAGGTTGATGGGGAAAGAAACCCATATTTTGGGAAAGAGCTGTAATTATTATCCACTCCAGGCAAAAGACCCATAAAGTGGTCGGTTTTAGGGAGAGGAAATCCTTGGCGTCTGCCTTATTCCCAAATCCACTGGGTAAGTCGCTGACTGACTTAAGTCCTTTTGGACAGGGACCAAGGCTTCTTCTGCATGCCCCACCAAAGCCCAGTGTTTGGGGTTCGGAGGGGCCCGGAGAGTGGGGAGGGCCTCTTTCATCTCACTGCGGCCTCCCAGTGGGCCCTCCTTGCCGCTGCCTTGCTGAGCCATCTTTGCAGGCCACCAGCCATTCTGAGAGCGTGTACTTGTCTAGAAACAAATACGTTTATTTGTTCGTTTGTTTTTGGCTGCACTGGCTCTTTGTTGCTGCGACGGGCTTTTTCTAGTTGTGGTGGGTAGGAGCTGCCGTAGAGGAGTGTGGGCTTCTCGTTGCAGTGGATTCTCCTGTTGCAGAGCAGAGGCTCTAGCCTGCACAGGCTTCAGTGGCTGTGGCTCTCGGGGTCTAGGACACAGGCTCAAGTTTGCAACGCATGGGCTTAGCTGCTTCATGGCATGTGGAATCTTCCTGGACCAGGGATCGAACCCATGTCTCCTGCACTGACAAGCATGTTCTGCACCACCAAGGAAGTTCCTAGAAACAAATACTTTGATGATCATGATTTCCCTGATACTGAATTCAGGGGCTTATGGTGACTTGCAGGGGAAGATGCTGAGTTTTGGGGGTTATTACTGATTACGACTTTCTGAATGTCCTCATACATTCAAAGACTGTTTCCTGAACCCCTTCTGTGTGTCAGGGGTTTCCTACCAGCATTGCTGAAAATAGCTCTTCACTACCTTTGATGTACTAGGGGCTGGGAAGGCAGAGAAGAGCTGGACTTGCCTTCCAGCCAGTCCGGGTAGTGGTGGGGATAGGGCTGTCCTCAGAGTCCCCTTGCAGAGTAGCGAGCAGCAAGCATGCTGATACAAGGGCCAGCTGGGGTCTTCAGATCTTCAATAGTGAGGGTATCATGATGAAGCCAGTTGAGAGGGAGAGTGTGTGTGTGTGTGTGCACATGTGTGTATGAGTGTGTGTGTGTGTACGCATGTGTGTATGAGTGTGTGTGTGTGAATGTGTAACTGTGTATGTGAGTGTGTGTATGTAAGTGTTTACGAATGCATGTGTGTCTGTTACTGATGGGGTCTGGGGAAGATGAATGCCACCCCTTCCCTTTGCTCGAGTTCATCCATTATTGGGGACAGTCAGAGGTCTTTAACTTTTTGTTAAGTTTTAAGTTATTTCATTACTTGAAATAGTGTACCTTTCATAATCCAAAATTTAATTATTACAGAAAGGCATATGGTAAAAAAAATCTTCCTCTCCACTCGCTCTCCCCGCCAGCCAACTGCTTCTGCTCCCTGGAGGCCACCAGTGTCACCAATTCTCACACGTCCTTTCGAGATATTCTTGATGTACAAACGTAAATAATACATACATTTGTGAATATTTATATATGTGTGCTGATCTATAAATTTACACGCATACACACATACATGTTTTTTAATGCAGTTGTCGACATCTAGCTATTTTGGCTTGACAATGTATCTTGGAAATTGGTCCATATCAGGCCTGAAGCTCTTCTTCATTTGTTTTTATGGCTGCTTGGCATTCCATTATATGGACGGACTGGAATTTATTTAACGAGTCCTCCTCTGATGGATATTTAGATTTCCAAGCTTCTGCCGTTTTCAAATGATGCTGCAAGAAAGTCTTGTGTTTGTTACTGTACACATTTGAGAGTCTGTATAGGGTGCAGAAGCTTCTGAACCTTCTAAAGTAATAACCAGAGCTCTGAGTCAAGGCCACTGGTGTGGGGATGGGCTGACCTTGGCCTCCTGAGCTTCCTGTGGGCTGAGTCTGCAGTGAAAGGAATTTTCCTAAGACTTCATTCACAGACTTCCCCTGTGGCTCAGCTGGTAAAGAATCCACCCGCAATGCGGGAGACCTGGGTTTGATCCCTGGGTTGGGAAGATCCTCTGGAGAAGGGAAAGGCTACCCACTCCAGTATCCTGACCTGGAGAATTCCATGGGCTGTATAGTCCATGGAGTCACAAAGAGTTGGACATGACTGAGGAACTTTCACTTTCATTCATAGACTTGTATGGTTTCTGAAGGAGTAAATGAAAGTAGCTACAGCTCAGAGAAATTAGTCAGTAGCAGGCACAGGAAATAGTTTTGTCCGTTTTACAGATTATCCTCAAATGAATTCAAAGAAGTGTCTTCTTTTTTGAAATTCTGCCTGCTGGTGTTATTCCTGCCTGTGCTGGGTCTTTGTTGCTGCATGCAGGCTCTCTCCTTGCGGCAAGGCGGGGCTGCTCTCCAGCTGTGGTGCGCAGGCTCCTCATTACGGTAGCTTCTCTTATTGTGGAATACTGGCTCCAAAGCACAGGCTTAGTCACTGTGGCACATGGGCATGCTTGTGGCTCATGGCACATGGAATCTTCCTCAACCAGGGATTGAACCTGTGTCCCCTGCACTGGCAGGCAGATCCTTAACCCCTGGACCACCAGGGAAGTCCCCAAGAAGGATATTCTGCTTGTATGTCCAATGAAGGCCTTGCAGGAGAGCTGCCTAATTAGACCGTCTGTGGTCTGGATAGAAATCTGGCTGAGGAGCCATTCACTGCTGTAAAAGTTGGCTCATGAGACTTCCTGATGGCCCAGTGGTTGGGACTCTGCTCCCAACAGAGGGGACAAAGTTTTGATCCCTGGTTGAAGAACTCAAATCTCACATGCCCGGCAGCCAAGAAAAAAAAAAAGTTGGCATCAAATGAAAGATGAAATAGACAGCTGCACTAAAATAACGTGAACGTTAACTTTGGTAGAAGCTTCATTTTTGACCCAACATAAGACTTTTTTCATAGGCTACTCCATGCAGTGGGTATGCGCGAGCTCAATCACCCAGTCATGTCTGATTATTTGTGCCTCATGGACTGTAGCCCACCAGGCTCCTCTGTCCATGGGATTCTCTAGGCAAGAATATTGGAGAAGGTTGCCATCTCCTCCTCCAGGGGATCTTCCTGACCCAGGGATAGAACCCATCTCTCCTTCATCTCCTGCACTGGCAGGTGGATTCTTTACCACTAAACCACCTGGGAAGCCACCATGCTCTGGGCAGATTTTTAAATAAAGGCCTGGTTCCTGTTTTGTTCCAATTTGTGGCGACTGTGAGTGATGTGTAAGGAACTGGTGTTAGAGGCCAGCTTTTACTGGAATGCTCTCATTTGGTCCTTCTGACAATCCTGTTGTCACCCCCACTAGACAGCCACGGCTCAAGGGGTGATGTAACCTGCTTGAGGTCCCACGGCCAGGATTCAGCCAGGCTTCTGGCTGGGCTGTTGAGAACTGAGTCCTTTTTCCCCTCAACTCTCCAGGACCCAAGGTTCAGGGTGGCAGGTTTTGACCAGGATCTGTCTACTCTTATTCAGGCTATGCTATCAATCAAAATAATTACAAGCAGAGCATCAAAGGTGCTGTTGAAGGCCATTAGGTTCCCTGTTCTTCTAAGAAAATATTTTCAAAAGGAAAACCAGCACCCCCACCCCAATTGGGGTTCCCTAGTGAAGTCACAGGAGAGCTGTGATGCTGTGGATGTCTCATTGCAGGCTGAGGGCATCAGAGGGGCTTTGGGGGTGGGGGAGCCTGCAGTGTGGTCTAGCTCTGCCGGAGCCTGAAGTGTGGTCTCCAGCTGGGCCTCTTTCATCATCTATTACCTGTGGGCTGGAGTCCTCTCTGGTGTCTCAACAGAGCCTGGAGTAACCCCTGGCAGGCTGTGCTTGCTCTTTCCCCCCTCTCTAAGTTGGTGATCAACACACTTGGGCTGTTGAAGGCCAAATAGTAAAGATCTCAATGTTTGCAGGCCATACCTACGGTTTTTCTCACAGCTTCTCACTCCTGCTATTGAATAGTAGCTTGGACAGTCCGTGCCTAATGGAGCAGGACCGGGGTTCAATCAGACAAGGGCGGAGGGTCAATTTGGCCCTCAGGCTGCAGTTTGCTAACTTACTCCCGTTGACAAATGACGTTAGACTGAATCTACATCAAGTGAGTGAATCCATCTTCATGGATACGAATTCCACTTTCTTTGTGTTTGCTGGGGGTGCAGAACACTTCAGAAGGTTTCCAACCTCTGCCCAGACACCTCACTACCAAGTGCAGAGGGAGAGCACTGATCAGGTGGGGAGTCAGAAAACCCGCCTCCAATCAACCCTGTTGCCTGGAGCCTTTGCTGCTCTGTGCCTCACTTTCCCCACCTGTCAAATGGGATGGTTGACTGATGTCTCAGAGATTCTGCCTAGCTCCAAAATTAATCACCTTTTACCTGGAATCTGTGGTTTTAGTCTGTGTCTTTGGTCACCCAGACATACTGGATGAGGTAATTTTGTCTTGCAGTCTGTCC
Organism: Oreotragus oreotragus; assembly: GCA_006410675.1. Classification (NCBI taxonomy): domain Eukaryota; kingdom Metazoa; phylum Chordata; class Mammalia; order Artiodactyla; family Bovidae; genus Oreotragus; species Oreotragus oreotragus. The sequence continues at coordinate 330,418 of SJYX01006303.1, read as the reverse complement.
CCCAAGAGGCATTTCATCTCTGGGCTGGTGGCTCTGTTGGTAAAGAATCTGCCTGCAGTGCAGGAGACTTGGGTTTGATCCCTGGGTTGGAACAATCCCCTGGAGGAGGAAATGGCAACCCACTCCAGTATTCCTGCCTGGGAAAGCCCATGGACGGAAGAAGCCTGGTCAGCTGTAGTCCATGGAGTCGCAGAGTTGGACACAACCTAGCGATTAAACCATCACCATCACCCCGTCTTAGCAGACCCTAAACCTTTAGTTGTAGGTTAGGTACGGGCCATCCTCGGTGCATCCTCCCCACACAGTAGTGTTGTGAAAGGATACCTTCCACCTGTGACTTTCTGGGTAGCCCCAGGCGAGGCATGTGTTAACCCCTGCCTGCTCACCACCCAGAATTGACTCCTACGTACCCTCAAGGGATGAGCAAGTGAGACAAACTGGGGAAAGGGATGCTTTGGATGAGCAAACAGTGCAAAGCTTTATCCTTGTCATTGCCTGTGTTTTGGTTGTTCTGAGGAAAGATGCTATACTAAGACTAAGCCTGCTCACTGTCGCTCAAGGAACTGGATCAGTCAGGCCCGACCCTGCACCCACCACCCAGCCAGGCCCAGGAAAGCCCGTGCTGGCCCTTCAGGCATTGCTTGAGCATGCGCATGGCAGTTGCCAAGGGGCTGGGTTGGTGCCTCTCGTTTCGTCCTCACAATTCTCCCCAGCCTTGGTGGCATGGGGGCTGGAGGAGCACTCCCTGGGAGAGCTGGAACCCACAAGCGTTTGGAGCTGCGTTCACTTCTGGGCCGACGTGGCTTGTTCACCACTAACGAACTGGGAGCTTCTGTTTCCTGATTTGAATTACGGGTGATACCTGCCTGGAGACCTGGGTTTCCATGGTAAATCATCCGCATAGTAAATATTCATTATTTACTAGGCTCCAGACGCTGTGCCAGAATTTATGTCTAATAAGATATTATTATGAGGTTTTCCTAATTGCCAGGCACAAGACTGAGTATTACCTGGATCAGCTCATTTGGTCCTCACAACAACCTTTCCCATTTCACAGATGGGAAAACCGAGGCTGAGTGGTCTCTAAGTCTCAGGTGGGTCTGGGCTGGGCTGATTCCAGAGTGACTGTTGTTGGATCACTCGGTCTTTTCCCTGGTTAGCAGGGGGATATCACAGGGCAGGACGCCAAGCACAGGCTAGACCCGGCTATGTGTTGTCATTCGAGGTGTGTGCACTGCTTAGATGCTCCTCAGTGAGCAAGTCATTTTCTTGCTCTGAGCTGACTCCCTTCCACTTTGCTGAAAGCCCCTCGTTTGGGAGTCATTCTCTGGAGCTCTGGATGGAGGTAAACTGTGGCCTTGGGCTCTGGACCCCCCAAACCGTGGCCATTGATAGAGAAGGATTGGATTCTGGTTCACAAGTGTTGTCAGAATTGGTTTCCTAAAAACCTTAGTAGACCTCAGTCCTGCCTGGCTGGATCTGGATGAGTCTTGGCATCTGTACTGTTAAGGAGGATGCTCTCCAAGTGGGTCCTGTGGCCTCCGGGTGGCTTGGGGCAGGCCAAGTGCATTCTGGATGATGGCACCATTCTGGATATGTGGGGGTCCCGGGGGCCAGCACCTTCACTAGGCTGTCTCCTGCCACCTGCAGTTGCCCCAAGGCCCACTCATTCCAGGCCACTTGACTGTGCCAGGTCAGAAGGTGGGAGTGGCTGCAGTGCTGGAGCCTCTGAAGGGTCTGGCTTTAACAAAGCCACGGCCTAGGCTTGGAGCCAGGCGGTCCCGGACATGGGCCGCAGCATCCACTTCAACTCCCGTGGGTGAGTTACCTCCTCTCTCTGAGACGTGCTTTCCTTACGTGGAACTCTGTGTCCGTATCTCCATCTGGGAGTTGCTGTGCAGATGACGGGGTCTGAGTCTGCAGAGGGTGACAGTGGACCACGTGTCCAGCCAGGGCCTTGTAGGGAAGTGTTTGTTCCCAGCTCTGATCCATGGGCCTCGCTCCTTGGAGCAGATTTCAGCTGTGTCTCTCCAGGTCCTAGCAGGGTGCTGGCCCAAGAAAGACCCCAGCCCTCTTTGGTTTTGCTTCCAGGTCTGGGGTGTGTCTGTCTGTGCTTCTGGGGGACTTGGAACGGCGAGCGGGCTGAAGGCAGGCTGGCCCTGGAGTCAGGTGAGGTCAGGGTGAGCTCCTCTTAGGCCCAGTGGACACGATGCTGAAGGCCCACAGTGCTGTTAGGGGCCCTTAAAAAATTTTAATTGCTTTTTAAATGAGAAGAAAATAAATGACTAGAGTCTAGCACAGAAGTCTGGGTCATATTAATCTCTAAACCATATGTGCCTGAAATAGAATTTTAAAAATGAAGGAGCCCCCCAAAGGCAAAAGTGCTCAGGGCCACAGGATCATTGTGTACCTGGGGGAGGACGGCCACCCACTGCACCCCCCACCCTCCCCGAATCCCTGCCTGGGGGCTCTGTCTGAGGATCAGGCGAAGAAGAGCTGGTGGGTGGTGGCGGTGGAGAAAAGGGGGTGCACAGCCACAGGCATCCAGGCAACGGGGTTCCCAAGATTCCAGCAGGGGGAAGGCAGCGATGGTTGTGTGTCTGGGTGTGCCGAGCCCCAAAATGCTGATTGGGAGCTTGATGACGGGGTAGCGGTGTGTGAGTGTTGAAAATCACTCCTCACCCTCCCCCAGCAAGCCTGGAGATTCTGGTCCTCAGATGCTCTGGCTGCACCTGGGGGTCGCGAGGGGAGCAGGGGTGGGGATTCCTGTTTGGAGCCCGAGAGTTGATTTCATCCCGCCAAGGCCAGGACCCAATGTGGACGCTTAGAATACAGCTGGGTCCCTACCAACGCCCCTTTCCCTACCACATGTGGTTCTAAAACCAGGAAGCTGGAGACCCACGGGGGGCATGGCAAATGTCACTATCCCGAAACATGCTTCTTGTTTGTCTTTTATTAATGACACGTACTTAGGCAGGGGTGGTGCTCAGAGCAGCCAGGGGAAGAGGGAGAAGGCATGAATAATACAGGCTGCATCTTGATGGAGCTAGTTGGGCAGTGCACACCTGAGCTGGTCGTGGATGCTCCTGGCCCCTGAACTTGGGAAGGAAGCTGTTCTTAGCTCTGGATGGCACTTACTGAGCCATCCCTGGGACAGCCCTGGGAAGGAGAGGCCCCAGCTCTCGCCTGTAGTTTGCACCAGCGAGGCCTGGGCCTCCTCCACGAACAAGTCTGTGATGTCTGGGGCTATGCAGTTCTAGCCCGAATCTCATCACCTAGGGAACTTGGTGTCCAGAGCAATGATGCTCACACAGCGTGTTTACAGCTGGGTGGTACCCGGCCCCCTGACACTGCTTTGGGTTTGTCTCCAGATTTTCATTTTATTTTCAGGTGGAGATAGGGTATTCCTGACAGAGATGAGAACTTAGGTCTGCTTTCCATTGTTCATCCTATTCTTGGCAGCTTTCGCCTAGGGACCTGGCAGGAAAGACACTCTGGAGAGGGAAGAGTTGAAGGGAGACCAAGCCTCCTTGGCTCCTTCGCCTTTTCTGCTAAAAATGGTGGCAGTTCTGTGTTTCCACTAAAAATAGCTAGTCTTCCGTCAAGGCCACCCACAGAGGATCTGGGGGCTGGGGGAAATGAGCTGTGGGTCCTGGATATGTCCCACTTGCGTGAAGAGGTCTGAAAGCTGACGGATGGAGGCATCCATGGGACAGAGAGGGCGGGATTGGGAGGGGGCGAGGCGGAGGTTCTGAAGACCTGGGCTGCTTGTGGACTATGAGGGGCAGTTACTGTATTGTTGTCAGGCATTCCTCTGAGCTGCTTTAAGAGTAAATGGGAAAAAATAAAAGTAAATGGGTGGCAGATGAATGGATAAACTATGCTACATACATACAGTGGGATATTGTTTAGCNGGGATTGGGAGGGGGCGAGGCGGAGGTTCTGAAGACCTGGGCTGCTTGTGGACTATGAGGGGCAGTTACTGTATTGTTGTCAGGCATTCCTCTGAGCTGCTTTAAGAGTAAATGGGAAAAAATAAAAGTAAATGGGTGGCAGATGAATGGATAAACTATGCTACATACATACAGTGGGATATTGTTTAGCCTTATAAAGCAAGGAAATTCTGACACGTGCTACCCCATGGACAAACTTTGAAGACGCTATACTAAGCAAAATAAGCCAGTCATAAAAGGACAAATATTGTATGATGCCACTTATTATCCAAAATAATCATCCACAGAGACAGAAAGTAGAGTGGTGGTTGCCAAGGACTGGGAGGATAGGGGATGAGCAGCTGGTGTGTGGTGGGGATGCATCTTAGTTCAGGAAGATGGTCACACAAGAATGTGAATGTACTTAACCTTACTGAATTGTGCATTTAAAAATGGTTGAAATGGCAAATTCTCTGTTATGAATATTTTACAAGATTTTTTAATAAAGATTCAGTGAGAGGTGACCCCTTTCTTCCTTGTGACTCCCCTGTGGAGAATGACTGAGATCAGGTTTTTAATCTTTTATGTCAGCAGTGATCAGTTGATGATTGGCTTCTTCTGCAGAGAAACTAAAGCCACTTTCTTGGGTCACCAGGGCAGAACACATGCATGGGGAGCCCCAGAGCTGAGCCTCACGCACCTTGGCATTTAGGGATCCCCTGGTGGAACAGTAAAAGCTTCCACCGAACAAGTCCCCGTCGGCACTGTGGAACTTCCAGACAGGTTTCTAGTCTCTCATCATTATAGATAAATTGACATTCAATGTTTAACCAACATCTGGAGAAAGTCTACGACATGAAAAAGCGATGTCAGCATAAACCATGGGCAGAGTATTGTTCCCAAGAGAAACCAAATTCAAGAAGAAGTGAAAATGTAAATGACAAAGATATCCTTCTCCTGGGTATTCTCAGAAAGCATTGCATCCATAAAACAAGAATAGAATGCTACGAAATAAGAATTTTTAGAGAGCAGAAAAACAGCTTTCTAAAAATTGAAATATAGTTGATTTCCAATGTTGTGTTAGTTTCTGCTGAATAGCACAGTGACTATATATACATATATATATATACATTCTTTTTTATATTCTCTTCCATTATGGTTTATCACAGGATGTTGGTATAGTTCCCCGTGCTGTACAGTAGGTCTGTGTTGGTTATTCATTCTCTATATATTAGTTTGCATCTGCTAACCTCAAACTCCCAGTCCATCCCACCCCTAGAAAAACAGCTTTAGATTAACTATATGGTGGTGGAAATAAAAGGTTCATCAAAGGAATAGATGGAAACATCATGGAAAGGAGAATAAACAAGCAAAGGCAGAGAGAAATGAAGAGAGTTGAGAAAGCTAGGCTGTTAAAGCAGGTGGTTGAACATGTAACTAATGGAAGTTACAGAAAATGGATGAGAGAAGATGATAAAAGAGTTAATAGAAGAAAATTCTCCATATCAGAAAGATAGAAATCCTTACATTAAAATGCTCTTCTGCATGCCTAACACTTAAAAGAAAAAAAAAGTCCTATTTCAACATGTCTTTGTGAAATTTCAGATAACCAAGAATAAGGAGATTTTCTGAAAATGTCTAGAGAATGGGAAAACAAACACGCAAACAAAGACACAGTTTGTCTACCCAAGTAGGAGGATGGTAACCGCCCTCTGGAGCAGCAGCAGCCTGTGTGGAAAGACTGTGACTTTGCCCTGGCAGGGGGAAGGGAAACAATCCATCAGACTCTCAACCTGTCACTCAGGGATGAGGGATGCTTTCAGTCATGAAGGAAGGACTCAGAGGTTTTACCTTCCACACCTCTTTCTTGGTTCCTTAAAGATCCTGTGATAAGGGAGTAGGTGAAGGAAGGGAAGACCTGGGACCCCAGCAGGGAGCCCCCAGAGAGAGTGCTGCGAGGTTTGCGCTGTGGCCACCTCCTGCGTCCGTGCAGAAGGAACCGGGGCGGAGGGCCTGGGGAGTTGGGGAAAGGCATCATAGAGAGGCTACGCACCGGGAGGACCAGCAGGCGAGCCGTCATTATATGGGGGGAAAGGGTGGCCTGATCCACGGTCCTGCAGTTGGTTGGCTGGCTTCCGCGAATCAGATTTTCCTCCATAGAGAAAATTAATCAAACCCTGAGCTCATGGAATTAAAGAACCCAAACGTGGTGTTTTAATATATTCCTTATAAGGATCACGTAGCTGTCAGAGGAGTTAAAAGTAGAGAGAGTTTAAAAAGTTCAAAGCAGATAGACGCCTCCAGACCATGGTGGGGGATGTCAGTGTTCATAAGCCTTTCTGTGCTATTTGTTTTTTTTTTTTTCATTGTATGCAGAAATGCCTAGATATTTTTTTAAGTTTGAAAAAAGAATCATGAAAATTAAACAGAAGCAGTATGAAATGGGCCATGGTTTGCAGCGGGGTCTTTTTGGGGTCTACTCAGGGAAGCCCGGCTGGGGCTGTGGACCCACCGGCTTGAGCCCATTGCTGCAGTCCATCTGGGCCTGGGTTGAAGTGACCTCTCATGTGGGAACTTTTCAGTTCTGTTATTTTGCTCTGTTTGGGTTATTCTTTGGGGAAACAGATATGCAGACATATTGCCAGTGGGCCTGGGCAAGTTCAGAGCCAATGGAATGATCATGGCCTTGTACTTGGGGAGGTCTAGCAGACATGGTCACTTGTTGCTTGGGCACCTGCCTCCTCTGGAATGCAGGTCTGCCTTGGAATGCTTTGTTTGGGGCTCTTTATGTCCTGGGAGGACCCACAGGTGAAGCAGGCTGGGTCCTTGCCTTTGGGAACTAAGCGTGAGTCAAGGCAGAGTGGGAGGCCCTGCCATGGAGGCCTTCCTGGAAGAGAGTGCCTGCCAGGCTATGGGCAGTGGGCTAAACCATTATGGTGCCTATGTCCTTGGAGCTCCTGTGCCCTTGGAGGCAGTGGGGGTGAGGGGGATAGACAATAAACAGGTAAACACACATGAGACCATTTCAGCAAGAGCTGCTGGGAAGGAGGTACACAGAACAGGGCAGGAGAGAGTGATCAGGGAACGCCTCTCGGAGGAGATGACATTGGAGGGCAGAGAGCCTTGATGGAGCTTAGGAAGCCTGTGTGCAGAGGATCCAACTGGGGCCAGGAAAGGAGGATCAGAGGCCTACGGGGAGGAAGTGGAGATGTCCGGGGGGAGGGGCAGGCTGGTTGGGTGGGAGATCATCACATCTTGGAGAAGTACTCTTCTTGGCCCAAGACTGAGCTGAGACTGGAAAGGCAGGGCAGGGCAGGGCCAGAGGAGCTTTGAACTTCAGGCTAAGAGGAAGCAGCCCTAGACCCAGAGTGAGTGGGTAAGAAAGAGCCTGGGGCAGCTCTGGGATTACAGCCTAGACGACATTTGCCAGCATAAAGTACACTTGGTGGTTTGGTGGTTTAGTTGCTAAGTCATGTCCTACTCTTGCGACCCCATGGACTATATAGCCCGCCAGGCTCCTCTGTCCATGAAATTCTCCAGGTAGGAATACTGGAATGAGTTGCCATTCCCTTCTTCAAGAGATCTTCCCAACCCAGGGATTGGGAAGATCTCCTGCATTGCAAGCTCATTCTTTACTGCTGAGCCACTGTTGACTTGGATTCTTGAAGGAAATCCCAGCAGAGAAGGACACATGGAGTTTGCCATCCCTGTTCCACCCAGGCTGATGTCAGGCAGGGACAAGCATGTGAGAGTCGTTTCCTATGCGAGGAGCATGTTCCTGGCCCCGTTTGTGGGCCAGCTCTGCTCTGGGCCTGGCTGGGGCCACTTCAGGCCACAAGAGGTGCTGGAATCCTCCCCTGCTCACTCCAGGCAAGCCCCAGCACCCCCCTCCCCATCCCTTGTCACTCCAGCCTTGGGTGACATGTTCTGTGGGCACCAATAAAGTCAACGTGGAATGGAGGGATGGCACTGGGAGCCAGGGCCGATGTCTCCGAGGCAGGGTCATTGCACACACAGACAGAGGAACAGCTTTTCCATGGTGGGCTTGAGGAAGGCTTCTGTGCCCACACACATCTCTCCTGCCTGCCCCTCTCCAGCCCACTTGGCACCGAAGCCTGGAATTCCACCATTAAAAGTTCATTCCTTTGGCTTGGAATACAAATGTCCCAGTGAGGAGATGGCCTTTGCACCATCACTGCCGTCGCTAGCCCTGAGCACCTCATATGTCTCAGCAGGGTGTCAGGGCCTTTGCCACTCCATGGAACAGCTAGCCTCTACCAGCTGTGCCCCTAGGGGCTGTGCTCTGTGCTCGGTGTGCTTGTGCAAAGATGGGTTAACCTCTTGTGAGGGTATCATGGGCGCTGAGAGAGAGGAGCAGGAGGAGCACCCTTCCACTTGTTATGGCGTGTGTTCCATTAAGCTTATTATGGAAAGTCGGCTATGTCATCACGCTTGTCTGCATTTCACAAAAGGGGGAAATGGAGGCTCAGGGAGGCGGGTCCCTTAAACATGTCTGTGCAACGTGAACTCAGCCTGGGCCGCTGACTCTAATGCTAAGTTCTCCATACTGTCCATCCTCACTTTTCTGCCACTTCAGGCCAAGAAACTCGATGAATGGGCTCCTCTCCATTTCTGCCCCCTTTCCTTCCTTGGGGCTCCTCTTGTGTCGGCGCCCAGGAGTGTTCAAGGATATAGCAATGCCTGCCTCCAGCATCTCAAGTAGATGCTGATGTGGGTGGCTGCACCGAGAGTCTGAGCCGAGACTGTCCCCATCTCATCACCCACGGCTGAGCCTTTCCAGTTCCCTCCTGCCAGGCCCCAGGCCGGGATTTGGGCTGCCCACGTGTGGTAGGCTTGGGAAGGCAGCTCCTGAGCCAGGAGGCAGGATGGCCCATGGAGAGTAAGTTGGGCTGGGGAGAAATTTGGTCAGTTAGGTGCTTCATTCGAAAGTGGACCTGCGCCCTCCCCTGGGTCTCTGCTGCCCTTAGGCTGTGTAGTGCCTGGCTGGCTTTGGCCTGAGACTGACTACTGTGTGAGGGAACTGGCCTGACTGCCCACAGGACACCCCACAACACCAAGAATCCCCAGGACCCTCTGAGCTCCAGGGTACTGCAGTCCAAGCCCTGCCTGCCCTCCCCCGCACTCTCCCAATATTGTGCAGACCCGTGTTTCCTGGTTACTGCTGTTGGCTGTCCAGTGCATTCCTCGTTCCTCCAGGGCATGTGAAGAAGCCTCATGTGGCTGGAATGGGATAAAAATCCAGACAGATAAGCCCCTGATGGGTGACTGGGCCCATTGGTGGACCTGGCTCATTTTCAGGCCCAGGGGAGTGGCCCTCTTTGAGTTGAAACAGACCCAGGAGCCCTCTGATTTATGTCCAGGGTTTGCTGCCTGGACAGGCAGAGGCGTGGGCTGTGGGCTTGTGGAGGATGGCAGGAGAGTGTGGGTGGTGGGATGCTGAGAGGAAAAGTTCATTCCTCCAAGCCTTTTGGCTGTTCTAGTCTGAAGACCAGGGGAAGGCTTCATGATGTATGTTCTCTTAGATGAACAGGGCTGAGAATCCTAGTCTCTGAAGCCACTGTCCTTCCTCTGTGGGCACCTGCAAAAGATCAAGATCTAAGTTGAATGTCTGTGGAGGAAGGAAAAAGAGGAGTCAGGTAGAGATGAGAGGTAGAGACGGAAAAGAGGACATGCCCTGATTATAGAGCTTCTGTCCATCCACACTCCCATCCATCCATTCACCCGTCCCTCCATCCTTCCATCTATCCATCCATCTATCAATTCACCCATCCCTCCATCCATTCACCCATCCATCCATTCACTCACTCATCCATGCGTCTGTCCCTCAATCCATTCACTCATCCTTCCATCCATTCACCCATCTCTTCATCATCCATCCATTCACCCATCCCTCCATCCATTCACCCATCCATTCACTCATCCATCAATCTATCCCTCAATCCATTCACCCATCTCTTCATCATCCATCCATTCACCCATCCCTCCATCCATTCATCCCTCCATCCATTCATCCATCATCCATTCACCATCCCTCCATCCATTCACTCATCTCTCCCTCCATCCACTCATCCATCTATTCACCCATACCTGCATCCATCCGTCCATTTACCCATCTCTCCCTCCCTCCCTCCATTCATCCATTCACCCTTTCCTCTATCCATCCACTCATCTGTCCATCCACCTACCCATCAATCTATCCGTCTATCCACTCCCCAACATCCATCCATCAATCCACCAACCCACCCATCCACCCATCCACCCAGCCATCTGCCCAGCTCATTTTTTAATTGATCATCTGCTGTGTTCTCGCCATTTCCATGCAGTTTGCACCTCCTCATTATAGCCCCCAATGGACAACCACACCTTCACTTCACTGTTTTTTTGTGTTTTTTTTTGCACTTACAACCTGATCATGACCCGTGGCCCTTGCAAACTCTCCTTACCATTTTTTTATGATTCAGTTTGTTTCTCTTTGCAAACCCTCAGAGGCTGTAAGCCCCTTCATTCAGAGTCATGGTTGCTTCTAATTCTCTTGGTGCTATCCCTGGAGCAGTCACTCAAAGCATCTTTAGAGGGTTGATGGCAGCATTACTGCAGACATTTAAATTCCTTGAGACTGAGGTTGCCTGGGCATCTTTCTAGAATGGTTGGGGTGGAAAGGGAGTTCATACTTGCTGGGGCTCAGGGTAGGGGAGTGGTACAGAGCATGGTGCGTTTTGGAGCCAGATGAGAGTGGAATTGATTCCCAGGGCTGATGACCTTCAGGGAGTCACTTAACTTCCCTGAGGCTCAGTGTCTTTACTGTCACGAAACAAGATATAAACAGTCTGTGCAAGTAGATGGGTGTGTGTGTATCCATGGTACCTGTGTGTGGCTGGTGGGTGATGCCTTCCCCTCACCCATGTCCATAGATTGAAAGACTGATTAAGGCCTGCTTTGACACCCCTGCCTCCACCTTGCTGAGTTGGGATGGGCAGAGCCAAATGAAGCTTTCTGAGGATGCAGGACTCCCGGGCCAGGGCCAAGCTGTGACCCACAGTGGGCATCTTGGATGTTTCTTGGCTCTCCCTCTCCTGGCTCTACCCTGCTCTGCTTGCATCCTACTGTTTTCCCTCTTGGGCCTTAGTGTCCCCCAGGCAGGATGGGGAAAGACACAAGCTGCTGAGTGACTGGAGGGCCTGGGTTCTGCCTGCTGCCTTGTGTGGGCCCTCCACCTTGGGCTCCCATGCAGCTCAGTAGCCAGTGGGCTGCTTCTCACTGGGTACCTGGGCAGTGATGGAGGTGAGCTCGGACTCAGAAGACATCAGGAGGTGAAGGGGGAGGCTTAACCCTGGGGGATGCATACAGCGCTGGAGGCCACAGGCTTTTAATCAACCGAATTCCCTCCACCCCTCCCGACTCCATTTATTACCTATTAAATAATTATCTCATTTGGAAAGTGTTTCTTAATGTAGGGCAGACTCCTCCCTGAGGCATGGGTTTTGCAATGGATTGTCTCCTGCGTGTTCTAGGTCGGGACAGGACTGGAGCAGTCTTGCCCCGGCAGTGCCTGTGCACGAGACTCAGTCCTGGCTGGGCTTTGCCAAGGCACAGCCAGGTAGGGCGTCGCCTCCCCGAGCCCCAGGATGACCTGGCTAATAGCTTCATTACAAAGATGCTCTTCATCGTCTCATAAAGGAGTTTGCCTGGGGCTGGGCAACCTCCAATTACTTGATATTTTCTGGGGCCCTCCCCAAACATCTGGCAATGACAGAGATGGAAGGGGCTTTTTTCCTTTTTACAGGTGAGGCCCTGGGGAGGGGAGGGACCATCCTGAGGTCATACACTGAGTTGGTTGTAAAAGTAGAAGCCAGGGCCTCCTGTCTGAGAGAATCCAGAGCTTTCTCCACTTCATCCTTCCTTGGTCTTGGAATGTCATGTTCACCAAATGTGGCCTCTCCCCTTTTGTAGGAAGGGGTTGTTTCCTGAAACCAGAGCTGGGAGACTGTGCAAAGAGTGAGGGAGTGATGAGTGAAGAAAGCTAAGCCTCACAGCAAACAACCCTATAGAGGAGCCTTCTTTTTTGTTATTAAAAAGTTATGCCTGCTTTCCAGAATGTGTGTAAGCAGTCCTGAAGCCCATACAGAAAAGCAGGCCTCGCCCTGCCCTGTCTGCTCCCAGAGGTCATCACAGTGGCTGGGCAGGCACCTGTCCTCCCTTGGCTACAGGATGGAATATGGATAGGGTTGGAGAGGAAACTCAAGAGGTTGGGGGAGTTTGTTAAGGCCCCCCAGGTGGATCAGTGGTTGTGGACCAGGGCTGTGTCCAGACTTACTTCCTGATCTACAGTTGACCCACGGCCAGGAATTTCTGTCTCCTTCACACTGTAAGATGCTGCAAGGCATGACTTTGGTCCCCGTGCCACCACGGAACTGTGTGGCATGCTGTGTGTCCCACCTTGGCTCACCTGGGCTCCTTCATCTGCATGGTAGGGTCCCTCATCCTCTCCCTGCCTTCATCCTGGTCTTGAGACTCACTCCGGTTCTGGCCCAGGCCCTGGGGCTCCCTGTGCTCAGGCTGGTTCTCAGTGTCATTGATAGAAGATCTAAAGGCTCCCCTTGGGAAAGGAGGGGTGGGATGAATTGGGAGATTGGGATTGACATCTGTATACTACTGTATGTAAAACAGATAACGAATGAGAACCTACTGTAGAGCTCAGGGAACTGTACTCCCTAAATAGGAAAGAAATCCCAAAAGAGGGTCTACATGTGTATCTATAACTGATTTATTTGCTGTACAGCAGAAACTAATACATTATAAAGCAACTAAACCCCAATAAAATTTTTTAAAAATAGAAAAAGTAAAGGCTCCCCATGGACTTGGCCCAAAGTCAGGACTCTGGGATTGGGACTCACCAGTGGTCACTGTTACCTGGAGTGGGGAAGGGGAACTTTGGTGTGAAGGATGTGGCTGAGCTGTGTGGAGGGACCCAGAGTGGGCATTTCAGACAGCTGTCCTGGTGGGTCAGAGATGTGTGAAGGGTCTGGAGGGAACCTGTTTGCCTTGGGAGAAGGTTCGGTGGAAGATTCCACTGTGTGCAGGCAGGGGCTCATCATATAGCCTGGACTCAACTCCATTGTTAATAGGTAGTCCCTGAAGGTTCTAGAGCAGTGGAGGTGCTAGACACAGGGGATGAGGAAGGAGTTGGGCTCTGTAATTCAGTTCTGTGAGGCCTCAGAAAAATCACCCCACTTCTAATACTGTAGGGGTCAATGTCCCTACCTTAGAGGACAGTTGTAAAAATTGGAGCTGATTTCATTACACACCTGATGCAACCCTCACAGGCAGGAAATGTGCAGCGCTGGTGGTTGTGATGTAACCCATGTAAACGATGGTGGCTGAAGCTGAGGGCTGGACCACTAGGCCCTTAAAATCTTGGAGCCCCAAAACCCGTGCCCCCAGCAGTAAAACTGTGGTTTATTGTTCAGTGATGGGTGATGGATCATGAATTAAGATGCTGAATCCCTCTGCTCTCTTGCCATCCCAGGGCTGCCTGTGTTCAAGGCACCATGATCCTGCCAGGCTCCAAGGATGCCCATAAAACACTGCAGTGGGTGTAGGTCCTGTGTGTAATGAGTGCTGAAGTGAGTATAAAACACCCAAAGTCCTGGCAGGCCTGGCCTGTGATTCAGCTCAAGGTGACAAGAACTGGGAGATGGTCCTGATACCAGGCCCGTGGCCGGGGCCAGCTGTCCTATAGCCACCTGGGCTCCTGTCAAGTCCTTTGGTTCACTTCCTTGCTTTTGAAGACAAAAAATCAGTCTCATGTTTTAGTCTCTAAGTCTGGCCGGGTCTTGAGCCCCCTGGGGAAGTGGACATGGTGGATTGCTGATGCCACGGCGGGGCAGACTCTCCACAGCCCCAGTCCTCCCACCTCCCTGACCTTGGGTGTGTGAGAGCCTGCTGAGCTGAGCTCCTTTGTTAATACAGATGAAAAAGGCCTTAACCTGTGGGTGCTGAACTGCTTAACCTGAAAAGGTGACTTGGCTGCCTGCATGGCAAGTGCTAAGAGGCTCACGAGCTGGCCTGTCTACCCTACAGACTCATTACCGCTGGACCACAGTGGAATCGCAGAGCTAGGTGGGGATTGTGTCTGCAGGCTCCGACAGCTCTGCGGATTTCAATGAGCTGATCGCGTGTCATTTTTTATTAATGAGCGAGTGCCTGATTCATTATACATCTGAGGGGTGAGCCACCCGAGATGGGGAGGAGGAACACGGAGACGCACAGCCGCCACGGAAGGGGAGAAGTGGCCCCATGTGTGTCTTTTCTTCCTTTTCCCAAAAGAAACAAGTCAGAAAAGTGTCTGTCTTGGGCAGGCCAAGACAGCCGACGTGCTGTGTGATGACAAAGGGGAGGTGGCCGGATGGTCCCTTAGTCTGGGGGCTGCAGCACTTGGGGAGTTCTCTGTGGCCACTTTCCCCTGGTTTCTCTAGTTCAAAGTCCCCTGCTTACCTGTGCCTTGACCGGGATGGGCGGGGGATGGCGAGCAGAGGGAAGCCAGGCCCCCCAGGCCTGGGACTCTTGATGAAGGAAAGGCTCAGCGAGCCCAGATGTCTGTGAAGGAGGTCCTCGAGGAGACCTGGAATGCACTTCGGGTGAGCGCTGGCCCCCAAAGGCATTTGCTAAATGTTTGTGGGATGAACACATGCCTGCATGGGAGATGCCTCCTAAGAGCAGGATACAGTTCACCCGCCACGCTGCCAGCCCTTGCCCTGTGCCAGGCTTCCTGTCGGGCGCTGGAGACACGGCAGTCCTTGCTCTGCGGGAGCTCTCGGGAGTCCTGGATTCTGTCTGTCCTGTCCCCGCACCAGCCGTGGGATTTCAGACACTCTTGTTTCCTTATCTGCAAGATATGCTGAGCAGTATCTGCCTGGCTGCCTCTCCCGTGGGATGGATCAGCTGTGAGAGCTGGAAGCCCTTGGCAGGGGCCGTGGGTCCACCAGGAGCACCTGGCATCCAGGTGAGCTGGCCAGGCATGCCTGGCCTGGCAGGTGGGGACTGAGCCTTTAAGGAGAGCTGTAGCATCTTTCTCAATATAATAGTTCCACTGTGCATGTGTTGAGCAGGCGCTCCGTGATTCTGGGTGAACGAGAGGGGTCTCCAGCAGCCCTGGGGGAGTGGGAGGTGGCCGTGTTCCCCGTCAGTTGTCTGTGGGTCTGAGGTGTGAGAGCATCACAGGAGCAGCCACGGCCACACAGCTGGCTGTGGGCTCGGCCACGTTGTAGCTGTTTCCACTGGTGTTTACAGCATCTGCTTCCTTGGGTTATAAGATGATGGGAGCCCTGGGAACAGCCTTTGCTGTGGCTGAACCGTTGGAGGACCTAGCTTAGATTACTCACAAGTTGACCTCCTTTCCTCAGGTCAGCTGGTCAGTGAGAAGAGGATGTGTCCATTGGGGGCCTGAGAGAGGCCTTGGGAGACCCTGGGAACATGAGGTCTGCTTTGAGTTGCCCTAAGAAGGGCTCTCAAAGACACCAGCTGCCCCCTCCACACCCAGCCCGCTGCGGCCCAGGCCAGTGGCCACACTGCCCCCAGTGAGGGATTGTGTGAGCCGCCAGTGCCCGCCCCTTCCGCAGCACCCCAAGAGGACCAGCCCTGGCTGTGGAGTCCATCCCAGCCTTCTCTGCCCAGATGATACGCTGTCTGCTTTGCTTCAAGCCCTAGGACACAACAGACACGGCACACAGATCCGTATTCTGTTGTAGTCAAATGCCTAGTGGCTTCCAGTTTGCTTCATTATGAGGCTTGTATTTTTAATTTTTTTAAATTAATTTTTATTAGAGTACAGTTGATTTGCAGTGTCGTATTAGTTTGAGAGGTGCAGCAGAGTGATTCAGTTAAATGTATACATATATCTACTTTCAGATTCTTTCCTACATAGGCCGTTACAGAGTGCTGAGTGGAGTTCCCTGTGCTAAACAGTAGGTCCTTGTTAGTTATCTGTTGTACGTACAGTAGTGTGTATGTCAGCCCACTCTCCCAGCTTATCCCACCCCACTCCTTCCCCTTTGATAACCATGAGTGTATTTTTTGTATCTGTGACTCTATTTCTGTTCTGTAAACAGGTTCTTTTGTACCTTTTTTTTTTAAGATTCCTCATATAAGTGATATCATATGATATTTATCTTTCTCTAGGGACTGTATCTTTAAATAGAAGTTTTAACTGTAGTTATGCAGTTTCTCAGCACATTGTGGGTCACCTGGAAACCCACTCACACATTATTCACTATGGAAAAATGCATCTGGGGTCCAAATCATTGGTTTGCAAAATGTTGAACTTGGGGAACACAGCTCATTTGTAAGTGGGAACAGCCTGGATTCAGAATAAAATCAAGGTTCTGGTGTGTCCTGTCTCACAAAGGCAAAGATAAGCCTGGAGAGGATGAGGCTAGGGGAGCCCAGTCAGGAAGGCTGGTGCTCAGAAGAGGCAGGGTTGCCAGGGCAGAAGGGAAGCTGTGTGCTGGGCCTGTGGGCACATTAGATCAGTGAGAAGGCCAGCTTATCAGCTAAATGGCCCATTCTGGGGGGGCAACCAGAGAGGTAGGCAGCTTTCCAAGGGTGGTCACTCGGTTTGGCCATCAACTGCAGGGCTTTGGTGGGGCCACATTTTCCAGGGTGTGGAGAACCTGTGTCTGAGTGGGATGCTCCCCGAGGGTGGAGTGGGGGCAGACCGGCTGGGGACCTGAGGGAGCTGCTGTGGTCCTCCTCCGTGGCCTTGTTGCCAAGCTATGTCTGTTTTCTACCTGCTCTCTCTAGTATGGTTTCCTTGGGGCCAAGGCAGCTTGAAATGATCCTCTGGGCTATGAGTAATGTTCTCTGCTGACCCTGGTGTGTCTATATGTCTGGGGGAAAGAGAGAGAGAGAGAATCGTACATCGTGGACTTCCTGGAGGAGATTCTACTACCTTCATGTCCCTGAGCTGGCCATTAGACACAAAATGGCTTTTGCTCCCTCTGGGCTTCCCAGGTGGCGCTAGTGGTAAAGAACTTGTCTGCCAACGCAGGAGACTTGGGTTCGATCCCTGGGTTGGGACGATCCCCTGGAGGAGGGCACAGCAACCAACTCTAGTATTCTTGTCTGGAGAATGCCATGGACAGAGGAGCCTGGCGGGCTACAGTCCGTAGGGTTGCAAAGAGTCAGACCCGACTCGCACACACAGGGCATTTGTAAGTCACAGGAGGACATTTCTTAAAGCTCCCTTAAGCTTGGTGGAAGAGAACCACCTTACTGCTGCATGTGGAAGGTCTGAACAGGAGGGCAAACACCTTGGGAAGGGCTAACTGGAGATGAGTGTGGGGCCCAGAGTGTAGCCCTTTTTGTGGAGTATCCATGGTTGGGCCAGGAGCTCTCTCATTCTGGCCCAAGGGGACGGAAGGACGATGACATCCTGTGGTCCTGTCCCCTCAGGCCACCTCACTTTCGTCTCTGAGTAGGGTTGGGGGTGGGGCGGACTGTATAAATCCAGCTTGAGCTTCTAGAAAGTTTAGAGGCATAATTGTAGTGATTTGGGAGGCTCCAGACAGCCACATGCCTTAAGTCAGGAAGCATCTCCCTGGATGATTGAGAGCAAGTAGCTGCTAGGCCAGTTCTCAATTGTCTGGGGAGGAGCCCCGGCCCCCACCTGCACCACAGCTGGCTGAGTGGTATCCTTGCCACCAGGAGAGGCTCTGGCCTGCAGCCTCCCACCCCACCCCAGACCTTGCGCTCCCCCTAGGCTGAGGCTAAGTTTGGGTCACTTCCCTCGTTTTTTTTTTTTTTTTGTGGGCTCTGTGGTGCCATCTGAGGCCGCACCACCCAAGAAGGGGCCTGCTTTTTCATTTTGCTGACCCAAGAGGTTTGGGGATGAGCTTTTTGTGTAATCAACCAAGACAAACCTCTGACCCTTTGCATCTCCACCCATCCCATCTGGTTTGGCTGTCTTCTCCGCACCCTCCTATCCCAGGAAGTAGCCTTGACTCAGCTCCAGCCCTGCTGTTCGGAGTGTGGAGGAAGTGAGCAGGCCTGAATCGTGCTGACCTGGGATCCAGAGGCCCCAGTGATGCCCAGGTCCTGTGGGTGGGGCCCCTTCTGAGTGTGGGGCCTTGCTAGGGGCTCTGTTTCTGGGACCAGAGGCTGGCAGTGTGCTCTGGGCAGGTCAAAGGTGGGACAGAGGTGATGGTGATGGGCAGGCGGGCCACGCCCAGCCTGGTGCCTCGTGCCCGTGGGCAGCACTGCCAGGACTTTGAGTGAAGGATGCACTTGGTGTTTCTCCACACAGTTCCTTCAAGATCCAGGGAAGACCGTGGCGGCCTGGGCTCCCTTCCTGACTTAGGAGTGGGTTCCACAGGCTCTGCCCGCTCTGTACGAAGCTGTCTTGCTTTGGGAGCCTCCAGGTGTGCTCCTGACAGCTTAAGTGGGAGAATTTGGAGGGTGGGGGCAGGGGTGACGTTGGCCACGCTCAGTGGGTCCCTGTGGCAACGTGGAATCGGAGACCTTCTAAAGAGAAGTGGAACTCCAAAGGGTCAGGGTGTGGGGAGGGGTAGATGGCTCAGAAGCTTCCCTCCTTCTGGTCATGCTTCCCACCCCACCCCCCGACCCCTCTTCCATTCCTGAGGTGAATTTCTAGCCCCTTGTATTTCTGTTAATCCTATTAAGGCAGGCTTTCCCTTTGGGGACAGAAGGGCCACCTTTCATTTTCATGATGCCTTGAGATCAAATGGGAGAAAGGGTACAGAATGTCCTTGGGGGTAGAAGGGCCGAAGATGACAATGGTACTGACCGCTTCCCACCCCAGTGGGCTCCTCCCCTCCGTGAGCAGAAAATACAGAATTCTCCCACCAGTTCGGCACCTGGCGGAAGCGGTGTGGGAGCAAGGTGGAGGCTTTGAACATCAGTGGTCCTGGCCGACCTCCCCTGGCAGGTCCACAAGCTGTGTTTGATGGGCACTGCTTGTCCCAAGGTAATTGCCGTGGCCCCCCTCTCTATGGAAGGGAAATGAAAGAAGAAGGGTGAGTTTCCTAGCCTGGGGAGAATTCCACACTCAAAAGACAAACTCTGTACACGTCATTTCTGCCAGTTGGCTTGGGGTCACATTCTCCGTGACCCCTACCTGGGAAGGGCCACTCTGCAGGCCTCTGCTCCCTTGTTCTGTGGCTCTCAGTGTCTGCATAGGACCAGGGAATCTTCCAGAGGTTCCTTGGGGACAGTGGCCTGGGGTCCGCTTGCACCTTGGGCAAGTCACCTTCCCTTTCCTGGGCTCCCTTTCCTGGGTTTCCCCTTCGTCCTCCGGGTCTGGATGGACCCCTGAGGTCCCAGCCAGCTCCCTCTCCCTCACTGGGGGCTGCAGAGCAGAGAGCTTGAGGCACTGCGGCCCCCCAGCTCCAGACCCTTACCCCGGGACAGCCCAGCCCCGTGGAGGACCGGCGCACAGGCAGCTTCTCCCAGCAGGAAANTCTGGATGGACCCCTGAGGTCCCAGCCAGCTCCCTCTCCCTCACTGGGGGCTGCAGAGCAGAGAGCTTGAGGCACTGCGGCCCCCCAGCTCCAGACCCTTACCCCGGGACAGCCCAGCCCCGTGGAGGACCGGCGCACAGGCAGCTTCTCCCAGCAGGAAAGTGCTACAGTTCCCAGGCCAGAAACGTTCCCCGTAGGGAAGTGAACACGCTGTCCGAAGCGGCAGCCGGATCCCCCAGTCCAGCCGGCCTTTAGATTAGCCGCGTTCTTAAACCCTCCCGAACGAGGGAGCGAGCGCCGGTCATCAATGATTCATGCGCCCCGCCTCCCTCCCGGCGGCCACTTGATGTTCCCTCCCGCTGCTCCATCCCGAGGCTCCGGCGGCCTCTCGCCCGCCCGGCGGCACCCTCCCCCGCACGGCCGCCCCTCCAGGCGGGTGGCATTCCTCCTCCCTCCCGGCCGCACTGGGTAAGTTGAAGGAGAAAGACCGCTTTCCCGCGACGCTTCAAGTGGAAATGAGGAGGCGGCTGCTCTTGTTTGCACAGGCCTGGCCTGCAGGTTCTGCTGCCGCGTCGCCGCGCTCCAAGTTTGAAGTTGGGAGCTTGAGTAGGGCCCAGCCAGGGGGAAGCTGGCTGGGGGAGGTGGGGGGAGAGGTGGGGGCGGGANCGGGAATGCAAAGAGCTGGGGTGGGGGGTGGGGAGGCAGGACTTTGGCCACTAGAGAGAGAGAGAGAACAGAATTCGAAAGAAAGTGAAGTGACTCCTGCTTGGCGAAGGAAGGAAGAGATTGTCAGGGATTAGGTGGGCGGCAAATTCACATCGTCAATTGCAGGATTTCTTCCCAGCTCCTCCTCCGGGACAGACAGCCCCTGAAACGCTCCGGGTGCCCACGAGAACTTTGAACTGGGAGCTGCTTCTGAGATCTGGCGAATCAGGGAGTCTGGGAGCTCAGCCTTCAGCACCGCAATTCCCTGGTGGTCTCAGCAGCAAGGAGGATTCGCAGACAAGAATCTTTATTGTCTGTGGAGCCTCAGCTCCCAGTTACTTAGAAAAACATGTGTGTGTTAAAGCCGAGCTTCCCTGGGGAAGACACTGTGTTCGCATGAGGAATGAATTTGGAAAAAGTTGAATTGAGGAGAGGAAGAAACAAAATTGTATTCAGAAGGAATGTTCTCGAGGCTTGGCAATATCTGGAAGACACTTTCTTTCATTGTCTCTTTTTAACATCCTTTTGATTCTTCCTTCTTCTGGCTTCCAACAAGTCCTTACTTGGCTTGGCCTTCAGGTCCCCAGGAAAGAAGCCCCCAGGGGTCCTGAAAGTGGGGAACTTGTTCCAGTGGGGGCGATGGTGGCCCTGAGGCCTTGGGAGTACCTCCCTGGTGTAGTGAAATTCACACTCTCAGGGGAGGGCCAAGGAGGGACAGAGGCCCTCCTCAAGGGCTGGTCCCTGGGACATCTGTGTTTTCCCTTCGCTAGTTGGAAACAGACAGTTACAGAGGGAGGTAAGGTCTTCTTGGCAGCTGCCTTTGGGGAAGTGGTGATACGACCCTACCATGTCAAATCAGAGTCTGCTTGTGCTAAAGGAAAAGTGTTGGAAACCTACACGTAGTGGACGTAGGGGAACAGCTGCTGTCAGCTGGAAATATGCTTCTCTGTGTTATAAAGGGAAACCTTCCCAGGCAGAGGGAGCCATGTGTCATCGCCCTGTGAGGGGGCAGGAGCAGAGAGGAAAAGTCACTGTCCCTGGAACATGGTGAGGGACCAGGGAAGGGTGGGGATGAGATGAGAGAGGAGATGGGCCCCCTGATGTCACAGTCATTGAGAATTGGGACCCCCTTGATCCTCAGGGAAGCAGAAGGACACACCCGATTGTCGTGTGGAAATCTCTCTCTCGCTGCCGCCGTGCTGAGACCGGGCTGGAGGGATAGGCCAGATGGCCTTGGAGGGGACCAAGACGGGCCTGGCAGAGATGAGCATGGCCTGGCCTGGAGCTGGGTGGGGAGGGTGCTTCCTCTGGCCAGCTGTTGGTGAGTTGGGGGCGGACTACAGTCAGGGGGCCAAGGCTCTGGGCATTTGAGTACAAAGTGCCATTCAATATAATGGACACAGCTCAGTCTTGCCCATTTGTGGTTTTTAAACGAATCACGATCCCTACCTTCCAAACAATTTAAGGTTCTTTTCCCTAGCCAGCCCCATCACAAACTTTTGAAGCATGAAATGAATTTTGCTGCCCCCCGCCAATAGGATCCTTTCCTTAGATAATGGATTTTATGAAATGGCTATAATCCTCCCAGGTAATGAGCGAAAGCTACACTCTCCAGTTGGACCCGGCATTCCTCTTCCTGATTTATGATGTATTGGTTAAAATAGTAAACTGATAGCAGTCGCAGAATAGTCATCAATCACCAGGCAGTGTTGTTTAAACTATAGAAAGGTTTCCAGAAGGGAGATGCTAGAAGCCAGCAAAGGAACAGTTTGGCAGTACCAAAGGCGTAAAGCACCAATGAAAGCAAATCTATGTGCTTGTATTTTGAAGTTGGAGAAATGGAGTGAGGAAGGAACTGCAGGCAAGCCTGTTCTCAAAGGTCAAGGGATGTCCCCTCCTGGGCTCCAGACTGCAGGGGGTCCACAGCTCTCTCCGTTTAACTTGGAGTTTGTTTCTCTTTCTAGACGTTTTTGGAAATGTCCCCAGTTTCTAATATGTATAAGAATGTTGGGCTAATGGGTGGTGTTGAGTTTTAAAGCAAAGTCTTTCAAACGTCTAAGTGGCGTCAGTGTATCTTAACTATCACTGGAGTACAGAGCCTTAAAGTGTTGGTTGGTGCTTGAGAGACTGATGTTCTTGGGAGGCGGGAAGGGGGGCGGAAAGCTTGGTTTGGTTTGCAGCATTGTTTTCACAGAATTGCCCCTGTCGCAGTGAGTTATTTCATAACTGTGGATTACTTCTATGAGTTTAAGTGGAAAACTTTTCCATCATTGGCTGAATGAATGAATGGGAGAAAAACTGTGACGATCTGTGTTGTGCCTAGGTAACCTCCTCCCCACTTTATAGCTGAGGAAACTGAGTCCTGGGAGAAGGGAGCAACTTGGCTTGGGTCTCGTAGGGAATTGGTGAAGTTGTTTGGAGTGGGATCGACCCCGTCAAGGTGCGATTCTCAGTGACATTGACCAGAACTTGAGCTTTGCAGGTGACATTAATCCGTAATTGTGTCCGTTTAGTACTAGCCCTGCGTTGGAGGGCAGGGTATAAAGTCGGCTGCAGGTGACTCCTGTGGTGAGATTGCATGGATGCCTCTGCCCCTCCCAAGGGCTGTGCCACATGCTAGCTTCAGACCCTGCTCCTGCTAGAGGGCCACTAGGCCCCTGGTTGGACCCAGTGCCAGGAGCCCCAGAGCCTCCGGATGGCTGTCATCCGACCCCCTGAAACTTCCCTTTTTTATGGAGCCTCCTACAGAGCTGGCAGCCAGCAGGCATGCAGTAAATACGACCCGTGTCCACCCTTTCAGTTCAGTAAGCAGCCGTCAGGCACAACTCTCTGGGCCAGGCCCCGTGCCAGCACACAAACGGAAGTTCAATAAGAGATAGTTGGAAAGGCCACTTGGGATCTGGGACAAGGCTGTCAAGCCCTGCCTGTCCTGGAGGTCAGGACTCCCAAATTGAAGAAGGCAAATGCCAGGACTTGGAGGAATAGATGGGAAAGAGTGACTCATGACTGCACTAGTCTTGAACTAGTGAACTAGGAGAACGAGGCAGCCCTTCCTCCAGGCCGCAGCTTTTCCCTCCAGCCCTTCCTCCAGGCCGCAGCCACCAGGCTTCCGCAGGGGTCCGGATGCTGACACCCCTGGGAGCCTTCCTTATCCTAAGTCATGGCTTTTATCTCAGTGAGAGGGGCTGCATCCACCGTGCCTGCGCTGAGCTGGGCGTGGTGGGCGCTTTGTGAGCATTTGCCTTCCAAATGCACAGAAGGGGCTGGCTTTTTGGAAACCTTCCCTCCAGGGGTCCTTGCAGGGCTGGAGATCCTGGCCTAGGCCTCCCCATCCCTTCTCCCCTCCCCCCCAACTCTGTCCTGACACCCGGCCAGCCACACCCACCCAGGACAGAAACTTTTCTGTGCCTCTGTGCACCTGGCTGTCCAAAGGTGAGCGCTAAACACATCCAATCTGCACTCTTCTCAAGGTGCGGTTTGCACAGGACGGCTTTTGTTCTTGTTAGAGTCGCTAACCTCTAAATCTATTTAACACCCCTTCCCTGGTTGTCCATCATTATGACACATGATTTTCCAAAGGATTTACTATTAGTTAGCAGCACAGGGCTTTCTCCCTGGGGTCGCAGCTACTTGCAGTGAGGAAAATGCATGTTCAATGTAGCAATTTGTCTTTTTTTATATATTTATTATAAGAGTAAATGAGTTATTGTTGGAGACTTCAATATTATTGCAAATTAGGTGCTGCACATGGAGCCGGGCCCATTTATTATGTTTTCCAACTCCCACGGCAAGCACACCCGTTCAGAAACCGCAGAGAATTCAGGCCCTTCCCAGGGGGCACCAGGGGGGACACTCAGGGTCTTCGCACTGTGCTGGGGTCAAAGGAGATAGGGAGCTGCCTGCTGAGGCAGGGAGGGAATACGGAGTTTGTCTTTGTGCCAGGCAGTCAGCGGTGGGTGGCCAATGACCTGAGTCAGCAGGCTGAAGCAGGCGGCAGCGACATGACCTTAGACCGTGATACCCACCCTGTGACCTGCTCCCAGCCCACGTGGGGCAGTCAAGAAGCTGGGGTTGAAGATCTGTGCCTGGGGGGGTCCCTGGAGCCGTAACCTCACTTCTGGCCTGGTGGTCCAGCCTCAGAGGCTGCATTTTTGTTCTGATTCGGGGTGAGCTTCTGAGGGATGGAGTGGTGGTGGCTGGACCCCTGCTGAGGTGTTGCTGTACCTGCTCACCCTGTTTGATAGCTGCTGTCTGGTCTACAAGTGGACACGGGGGCTTCAGGATGCTCAAAAGAGAGCTGGGTCCTTGTCCACCAGAGCTGAATTCCGTGAGGCAGAGTGAGAGGGCCCCATGCCATCAGAGCCAAGGAAGGGTGGGCAGAGACCCTGGCATGCAGGCTCTTCTTGAAGCTGGAGAACCAAGGGAAAGCCACCTAGCCAGTGGTCCAGTGGTCAGGGACACAGGCTTCTGCAGACTGACTAGCCCAGATCAGAGTCCTGGCTGTGTGTCCCCTCATGTTTGTGTGACCGTGGACACGATGCTCAATTTTGCTCCGACCTTCAGGTTTTCCTCTATAAAATGAGGCTGATAGCCCATAAGCTTCATTGAGATTTGATACTCATGTCTCTTGAACCCTTAGCATGGTACTCACCCCAGAGGAAGGGCTCAAAATGTTATTTGTTCAGTTTACTCTTCCATGGGCTTTTCTGAAAAGGGGAGGCTAAACCTTAAACATGAATTATTCACTTGATTTGATTGTAGTAGTAACATATGTGAATGGCAGGTGCAGAGGGATCCCTCCCTCCACACCACCTCCCAGACAGAGCCCGTGGTGAAATCTTGGACCATGTGCTTGCATTTCCTTCTGTGTCCACATATTATACACGCACATCTATCTTCTTCTTCTTCTTCTTTTTTTTTTTTAACAAAATGAGATCGTTTTTGTATTGCCTGCTTTGGAACCTTTTCACCAGCCAAGGCATCCTGCCCACTTCACTACCCCCCATCATTAAAATTCTACCACTGCTGTTCTCAAACGTTTTGGTTTCTGGACTCCTTTATGCTCTTAAAAATTATGGAGAACTCCTAAGAGGTTTCTCAGGAGTGTTGTGTCTGTCGCTATTGACCATTTTCAAAATTCCAACTGAAAAATGTGAAAGATATTTTCAACTCGTCTTAAGATAATAGGTACAAAGCCACTTCAAGTTAAGGAAAACAAGCCATTTTTAGGAAAAATATTTTCCAAAACAAAAATGAGAAGAATGACCTTGTTTTTCAACTTCACATACCTCTTAACTGTCTGGTCTTATAGAAGGTAGCTTTTTCATATGTTTCCTGCATTTGATCTGTTCCGTGGTAGCCTGTGGGAATCGCCACTGTCCACTCATGAGAGACCAAGAGGGAAAAAGATAACATCTTAGTAAAAGATAAAGACAGTTTGACTTTGTGGAACCTCTGAGAGAGCCTTGGGGTCCTCAGGGATCTTTATGCTCTGGTCCCCTTTTTAATGCCTGGAGAGTGTTTGCGGCCTCCCCAGCTGAGGCTGGGCCATAGGCATCCCTAGAGCAGCCAAAGGCTTCCTGGACGATGCTCTTCCTCTGAGCGTTTGGCTGCGTCTTTCTCCCCATTACCTTACGATGAAACCGACATCAAACCTTGCTTATGTGCAGGGTGTGAAACTGCTGGGAGCATTTCATAGCTCCTTGGCCTTCTTTGGTGTAGATGCCCAGGGTCTTCAGCCAGCCCAGCACCTCACCCAGATCAACTTCTTTGTCCAGAGGCTGGTCCAGGAGGAAACTGGTGCCCCAGGGTCTAGCCACATGGGAAAGCCCCCAGGTCCTGCCTGTCCTCACCCCAGAGCGCTTCTGGTCTCAGGCCGTGGTCCCTACTGGCACCCGAAAGGCCAGAATGACGACACTGAACTGAACAGGGCTGCTCTTCCAGAACTGCCCCGCAGGCCAACAGAGCCTACTCTGTGAGGACTCTGTATGTCTGTGCGAGGGCCCCTGTTTGCCTTGGCCTGATTGCTCGTCTGGCTGGCCAGCCCTTTTCAAAAACTGGCTGCGGTGTTCTGAAACTTCATTTTTCAAGAATTCCTGGATCTGGAGCAAGGAGGGAAAAAGTTAGGATAATAATCAGAAGAACCAGTAGCAAAGTCGAGTGGTAAGGATTTGGAGATACTGAGAAGCATCAGAGAGCAGCACAGATCACCCATTAGGAGAGAGGCTCGTGGTGGGTGGTTGGGAGCCATGGCCCCGTGTATGTGGAGCAAGGCTGTGCCGACTTCTCCCTGCGTCAGCGTTTGGGGAAAGGATGGATGGGCCCGGAAGCGGCTGCGCTCCTGTCTTGTAAGCAGGGCCCGCATCGAACATCCGTGGGTGGCATCCATCATCCACGACCTGTAGCATTTGTACTGGTTGTTTATGGTCTCCTGGCGCGCATTGTTTTCTCGGGGCTGAAATATAGCACGCTAATGAGGTATCTCTCTGCTCAGGAGGACGCGGGCAGCCTGGAAAGATGCCTCGGCAGCATGCTGACTAGTTTGTCAACAGCTGCATGCTGTGGCAGCTGCTGTCCATGCAAAGAAGAAAAAGGAGGGTGGAGGCTGGTGCTGGGAGAAGCTGCAGGGAGGACACAGTTGGGGCTGGGTGCCTGGGAACCTCAGTTCAGTCAAGGGTGTGCCTGGAGGTGACTTTCATTTGGGATGTTTGTTCCTGGGACTGACGGCCCTGAGGCCAGCAATCACTCAGTGGAATGTGGCTGGGGGAGGGCCAGGGGGACAGGTAGACCTAGGTTTGGGTCCCAGATTTCTCCCCATTCAGCCTGAAATAGGCCTCATCCATCAGGTGGTTGGGGGCACCCACTCTTGTAGGCGTTGGGAGGCTTGACTGTGGCTTGGGGCTGTGCTGTGTCTGAGGTGGCGGGGCAGCTGGTGGTGGTAGCTGAACCTAACATGGCAGACTTGGTAATCCCAGGGGCTCCTGTTGATCAGGAACCTGGGCGTGGGCAGGCACTACCCCCGGCGGCACATGGTGTCTGATCAGAGTGGAGGCCGAGTGAGCATCTGCAGGTGGCTCGACAGGCACAGAGTGGGCTCAGGGGCCAGGGGAACTGGACCAGACCTGGGGGAAGCCTCAGGAAGGACCTCAGGGACTTGCGCTCTGGGTACCAGAGTGCTTCTGGCTGAGGTGCTTCTTAGTTGGCGGGAAGTCATATGAAACGCACGTGGCCCAGATGAGGAAGGGGGGTCGGTTTGGGAGGGGTTTTCAAGCCAAACAGAGTAGAACAGATATCATATGGTATCATTTTTATGTGAAATTGAACTGGGGAAAAAAAAAGACACAAGTAAACTTTTTTCCAAAGTAGAAAGGGAAGGAGCGCAGCTCTGTGCTCAGTGACAATCTAGAGAGATGGGACGGAGTGGGAGATGAGAGGGAGGTTCAAGAGGGAGGGGCATATGTGCACCTATAGCTGAGTCATGTTGATGTATGGCAGAAGCCAGCACAACATTGCGAAGCAATTATCCTGCAATTAAAAATACATAAATTAAAAAAAACAGGGACTTATGGGCACACCAAACAAACTTATGGTTACCAAAGGGGAAACGGAGGGGGAATAAATTAGGAGGCTGGGATTAACAGATCCATACTGCTGTCAGTTCAGTTGTTCAGTCGTGTCCAACTCTTTGTGACCCCATGGACTGCAGCACACCAGGCTTCTCCTGGAGCTCGCTCAAACTCAGGTACGTTGAGTCGGTGATGCCATTCAACCATCTCATCCTCTGTCATCCCCTTCTCCTCCCGCCGTCAATCTTTCCCATCATCAGGGTCTTTTCCAGTGAGTCAGTTCTTCCCATCAGGTGGCCAAAGTATTGGAGTTTCAGCTTCAACATCAGTGCTTCCAATGAATATTTAGGACTGATTTCCTTTAGGAAGGACTGGTTGGATCTCCTTGCATTCCAAGGGACTCTTAAGAGTCTTCTCCAACACCACGGTTCAAAAGCATCAATTCTTCGGCGCTCAGTTTTCTTTATAGTCCAGCTCTCACATTGATATATGACCACTGGAAAAACCATAGCCTTGACTAGATGGACATACTGCTATACATAAAGTAAATAACCAAGAAGGACCTACTGTATAGCACAGGGAACTCTACTCAGTATTTTGTAACAGTCTATTAGGGAAAAGAATCTGAAAAAGAATAGATATATATATTATATATGTATGTATAACTGAGTTTCTGTGCTGTATACCTGAAACTTACATGATATTGAAAATCAACTATACTTCAGTAAAAAATTTTAAAGAGAGAGAGAATGTATCTTTGGATTAGAAGAGCCATGATACATGCACCATGTCCCTGGTGAAACTTCCCAGCTTGTAACAACAACTAGTAATACTAGCTGCTCCTATTTATGATCCACTAGCCATGGCCCAAGCCCTTTACAGACACCATCTTTTTTCTTGTCCTCACAGCCCTACCTGTGTTATTACCTATAAACTCTGTACAGTCCGTCATGATACAAATCCTGGGAGGATTCTAATGGAATTCTCCAAGTTGACTGTAAAATTCCCGTGGAAGAGGAACTCATCCTACAGAGCCAGGACTGTTCTGGGAAGGAAGACAGTGATGGGGATGGGAGGGCTGCCCTTGCGGTACAGAGCTGGAGTGATTATAGCAGAGCACTGCATCAAAATGAAGAGTCCAGAAAGACAGAAATGTAGAATTGGAGGGCTAGCCTGTTTTTAACAAGGATGTCTATTGAAATCAGTAGAGAATGATAATGGTTTTGTTGGTAGAATTAAGACAATGGGTTAGAGAGATAAATTAAATTCATAACTCCTCCTGTTTTTTTTTTTTAAATTCAAGTTGTGTAAGTAAACTTCTCTATTCACCCCAACACTTTGGCTGCCATGGGAAGCCTTACACAAGACACAAATGTGAAAGCCTTAAAGGAAAAGATGGATATGCTTGACTGTATCAGAAATGTATACTTCTTCCGTGACGTTTTTATTGGGAAGTTTCAGTACATTTTCAAAATTTTCAAATTTTGAATTTTCAAACATTCAGCAGAGCTGAAAGAAAATTCCAACCTGATTCTGCCATGATCGTGTTCCTCTCCTGGACCACGCATCTGTCTGTCCATCTGTGCCTCTCTGCTACCTCTGTTTCATCTGATTTCTGAGGCAAATCAAAGTGAATTGGTGATATCAGTGAAACGGTAAACTTTTATGGGGAAAAGGTGCTATAAATGAAGTTAAGAGACATGGCAGCTTGGGAGAAAACTTACTACACACAACTGAAGGGCAGGAAATGTCACCAAATGAAGAAAAGGATGGTCTCATTTTTCTAAAGAATAGATTTAACATAGAAATAGTTAATTATGGGAAGAGGAATTGTCAATGTAATTTGGATTAAAGGAAAACCTCTCAACCTTCTTAGTATTTAGGGCGTAGATCTTGAGTTGGCAAAGATTTAGTAGTCGGCTAATGTTGAAGGAAGGACAGGATGCATGCTAACGGCCCTCTCTTGGTTGCTAGTACGGTGCGAGCTGGGGCTGGAGGCCTGTGGCAGCAGGTAATGACAGTTTCCTTTCTCAGGATCTACTCTGGAGGAGCATGTACCCAATGAGGCCTGCACAAAAAAATCCCTTGTAGCCCTGATTAAAATAACAAAAGGTTGCAAATACCGCAAGCCATCCAGAAATGTTTAAACAAACCATGGCACCTCCATTTAGAGGAACCATATACAGCAGTTAAAAGTGAGTCTGATCTGTTAGTTCTGACATGGGCTAATCTCTTAAGAAGCATCGCCAATTGAACCGTGAACAGACTATCTCTTACTTGTACAATGTGAAAGAGAGAAACTTAGAAATAATACAGCCAGCCTTTACTGGGTCCTTGTGTTTTCAGGCTCTTTCTGCTTCTTATCTCTGTTCCTTGACAGGAGTCTATGTAGTCCTATTCTTCCCATTTCACAGATGAGGACAATGAGGTGAGTCTTGCCAGGATCACATCTAGACTTTCCTGCCTGCAAAGCTGTTGCTGTTTCTGCAACACCTTCACTTTATCTAAACGGGAAAAAATGATACCTGTCCAGAGCAAAAGCTCGGGAAATTGAATTCCCTCCCTACCTTCAGCTTTCAGACCTTGCTATTATTCAAATATTATATATATATATATAGCTGCAGATCAGAAACACCATTTAGGTACAAGCTGGAGAAAGCAGGGGACATGTCGTGGGCAGGGCACTTTGTGGAGGGTCTGGTGTCCAGAGGGAGGTCTGGTTTCTTCTTCCTTAGGGCTGGCCAGAGGTTACCAAGGCTGCCTTACTTGCTGAGCATGCATCTCTGCTGGAGGAAACAAACTCTGAGGGGTGATGTCATGGAGCCACTCCCCATAGTGTCCTGCTGGCCATGCATGCCCTGACCTGGGGGGCTCACAGAAAACCAAACTGGGCTCAAAGCCAGCTGCTCATCAGAACTTCCCTCTGCAAAGGTGCTTGATCAGATCTCATCTGAGGAACATGTTAACATCCCTTCATAGGGTTCTAATAGTCACCAGAGAAATAAGCTAAGCTAGGGACGACAGATGGGAGGGGCTGCTCTCCCAAAGGCTTGTAGCTGGCTGCAGAGGGCTGGAGTGATCTATGCAAGGGCCGCCCAGGTGGTGGAGGTGGTGTCTTTTCGGGAGTGGCCTTGCTCCATGGGGTCTCTGTGGGCTGGATCTGGCCGACCGTCCGGGTGGAGCGAGGCTCTGCGGGCCCCGCTGAGGCAGGCCTGGGAAGGCACTGGTGGACAGCCAGGGGCAGGCCAGTGTCAGGGGCAGGCACCCAGGCTCCAGCAAATCGGTCTCGCTCAGCGGAGGCTGATTCAGGGTCCTGTTCGCACAGCCCCTCCATGGCCTTGTGACGAGGCGTAGACACATTATTAGGCATCTCTTTTGAAGAGCCTCCCTTATCCCAACTGTGTAAGCTTCAGTCCCGTGGAACCTGGACTTGTCCCTCCCACGGTTGGTAGCAGTAGGTTGAAGGGCAGAAGATTTGAGAAGGCCTTGCCAGGCGTGGGTATGGGGCCTGGGAGGGACCGGGCCTTGGCCCTAGGTCTGCAGGTAATGCGTCTGCCCCAGGCTTGACCCACCCCACTCCCACCCAGTGTGACCGTGCAGGTTGCTTCCCCCACAGATCTGGAGTGGGAGGCCCTGTCTGTGGGACCCCTGCTGCCCACTGGCCCATCAGCCTAAGCTTCCTGAGACTGGCCTCCAGACCCAGTGGACAAGTTCTGTGTCACTTATCGATTTCTCTGGGGCTTTGAATGCAGACACTTGAGAAAGTCTTTAAGTAAACTCCTTTGATTGAGTTTAAAAAGGACCACACATCCTTCAAAAACGGTTATGAGAATATAACATACATACAACAAAGAGCACACATCTAATTTTTTCCTATTCCTTTTTTAAAATGGAAGTATAGTTAATTTACAGTCATCTTGTTAGTTTCAGGTGTGCAGTAGAGTGATTCAGTTATACATACGTATGTATCTATTTTATTTCAGATTCTTTTCCCTTAAAGGTTATTACAAGGTATTGAACATAGTTCCCTGTGCTATACAGTAGGTCCTTGTTGTTTGTCTATTTTATATATACGACTGTGTGTATATGTTAATCCCAAACTCCAAATTTATCCCTCCTTTCCTTACCCTTCAGTAACCATAAGTTTGTTTTCTCTGACTATGGTTCTACTTCTGTTTTGTATGTAAATTCATTTGTATCATTTTTTTTTTAAAGATTCCTCATAGAAGCCATATCACATGGTGTCTTTCTCTGTGTGGCCTGCTTCACTTAGTGTGATCATCTCCAGGTCTTTCTATGTTGCTGCAGATGGCATTATTTCATTTGTTTTTATGATGAAGAGCATAACATACGTTAAGTGTATTGCGTTGGTGAAATTTTGTCATTTGAACACATTCATCTAACTAGCAGGCTTCCTAGGTGGTGCTGGTGATAAAGAACCCACTTGCCAGATTGTAGGATCAATCCCTGGGTCAGGAAGATCTCCTGGAGAAGGAAATGGCAACCCACTCCAGTTACCTGGAGAATCCCATGGACAGAGGAGCCTAGCGGGCTACAGTTCATGGGGTCACAAGAGCCGGAAATGACTTAGCAACTAAACCCCATGTAACTAGCACCCAAATCTCAAAACAGACCAAAGCCAGCCTCTGGGAGCTCCTGTACCCGTCCTAGTCTCTACCACCCCTGCCCCACCCCAGGCAACCCCTGTCCTGCCTCTGGTAGCATCTCTTGGCTTTGCTTGCTGTACGTTCTTCATGTAAATGGAATTGTGTGCTGTGTGCACTTTTGTGTCTGGCTCCTTTCTTGCGTTTGGGGGATTTGGTGGTTTGTTCCTTCCCCCTGTCAGATGGCATCGACTCCTTTTTGGTGAATACAGTATCATACACTGTATGGTTCCGGTACTCACGGGTGTTGGGTTGTTTTCTGTTGGGGGCTCTTCTGTGTGTTCTGTGCTCCTTGTGCACATCCTCATGTGGTTTCTGTGGACATGCAGGTACATTTCCGCTGGGAAAGTACTTAGGAGTAAAACTGGGATCTCGGGTATGTGTGTGGTCAGCTTTCATATTTACCGTCAGTCCAAAATTGTGTACCAGTTGCCTCAGTTTTGATACTAGGATTTGCTATTCAAAGGTTGTTTTTTAGTTTTTAAAAATTTTCTGTATTAACATCTAGGAAAAATTATTTGGGTAGGGATGGCTACGTGAAAGTGTTGACCAAGCCTGAGTCCCTGGTGGGAAAGTAAAGAACTGTGAACTGCAGCAAACAGACCTGGAGGGATATTCACTCATACACAGACTCACTGACTCACATATTTTTTCTTCTTCCAGCCACAAATATTCACTGTGGCCTCCTCCCTCCTAGAGGCCAGCTGAGCGAGAAAGAAAGACAAAATCAAATCCTTTCTATCGTAGAATGTATTGGTTATTTCTTATGGCCATTAAAGGCTCTCACTGAGGAAGGCCATCTATTTATACAGTGAGGTCCATGCAGAGCTGCCTAAGCAGAAATCATGGGTGCAGTAAAGTCACTTCATAGTGTTGAAAGACTTGGCTGAATAAAGGGGAAAGTTTAAATAAATTAATGCCTGTCTATGGAATGAAGCAGTTTGAATCCTCTAAAACGTTATTTATGCAGAATCTTAATGATGATATTAAAAAACAGAATATAGAATTATATACACTGTATGAAATATATTTTTCAAATGTGGAAACCAGTGGAAGTGTTAGTTGCTCGGTTGTGTCCAACTCTTTGCAACCCCACAGACTGTTGCTTGCCAGGCTTCTCTGTCCATGGAATTCTCTGTACTGGAGTGGGTAGCCATTCCCTTCTCCAGGGCACCTTCCTGACCCAGGGATTGAACGTGGGTCTCCCACATTGCAGACAGGTTCTTTACTGTCTGAGTCACCAGGGAAGCCCATTTTTCAAATGTATTCTATAGCCAAAAGGAAAAAGGCAAACTTGGCTTACTTTTTCTGGTTTTTAATTTTTTTCTTCTACTTGAAATATCCCTTGAACTCCCTGATTCTGGCACCATTCTGCCCTGTTGGCACGCACCCACATCTGGGTACAGACACGGAGGGGTGGGGGATGTGTGTGCGCGCATGCACGTGCTGGACACAGCACTGGGGTCCCAGGCTGTAGTCACCTCCTGGATCTAGGAGGTGATCCTCCTAGATCTGTGGCTTCTGCGTGCCCCACCCCAAACCTTTCCTCAGCTGGCTTCGGTTTAGGCGAGAGGACTTTAGCCAGGCATTGCCCACCCTGGAGCAGTTTGCAGAAAAATGGGGAACAGACCAGGTGTTGGGAAGAGCTGGAGGAACCGAGTCCCTGGTTTCGGAGCTTGCCGTTGGTCAGTGAATGGGTGGGGCAGGTTTGTCTGGAGGCTGCCGCAGGGTCTCTCCAGGTGGGAGATTGTGGGTGGATCCAGGCTGAGCCTGGAGGGAAGAGCTGGCCTCAGAAGGCTGGAGAAAGGAAGGCTGTGCAGACGACTGCCAGCACCCCCTGTCCACCAGTCCAGTCTGCCTCCGACGGCAGCCCTGCTACAAGCCGGCTGCCTGGGCAATTCCCAGGCTGGACTCTTGCTCAATGGTCGGGTTGTATCCCTGCAGTAACTGTTACTACTTAGCAACTGCTTAGGAGTTACCAGGTTACTCATAATTACTACTTAGCAGTTTGCGGACCAGAACCCGTCCGTTGATTCCAGTGCAGTGTGTTAACTCTGTGCAGGTTCCCGCTCTAATGAGGAGCTTTGAACCCACCAGAGCCACCCTGCCACGTGAGGGGGGCCCTTCAGCCAGCGGAGCAAACCAGTAATTTTCTTCAGCATTTAGCTGAACTTCCACAGTTGGCTGTATTTCAGCACTGAGGATTTTAAATGCTGTTGAAAATGCCCATATGGAGAGATGTGTGTGCATTTCAAATGTGTGTCAATTTCGTGAGTATGTTGCTCTGGGGACCCGTAGTGGGAGTACATTGGAGCATCTGGGGATGCCATCCGGCAGCCTGTGACCTCCCTGCATGAGTGGACTTGACTGGGTGTGATGCCCCTGATTTTCTGACTTTTATCCTGTTAGTGGCTCTTATGGGAAAGGAAGGGGTTCTTTAAGGACCCAGAGCGTGAAGGATTGGAAAGTGGAGCGTGTTCGTCTGAAATCAGGCTAGCGCTGAGGGGCTGCCAGCCTGGAGTCCACTGTCCACACGCTTGGTTTCCTCCCTGTGTTTTACATGAATGTCTAGCGCCCGGCCATGGGGGTTCTACTTGTTGGGAATTTTAATTAGAGAATTGGGCAGACTTAATTACTCTCTATTCAGATTTAAAGCAAAGGGAACTGCTTCATTTTTCCTCATCTTTCCCAGCCTGGCCAGGGCCACCTTGTCCAGGTCCAGTCTCTGAGGTTTCATCCTGTCATCTCATGTCTCCCCTGCTTCCCACCCTGGCCCTCCAGCTCCACCCTCAGGAGGGGAAATCAGGTCACACATGTGGTTATTCACAAACAAGCACCAACCTTGTTTGGCCCTGCTAACAGGCGAAGGTTGTGGGTTTTGTGTTCATGCCCTGGAACACCCCGGAGCAGGAACAGCGTTAAGACAGTCGAGGCAATCTGCTTATGAGTGAGGTTGTCGATGACTAGGTTATGTCTTTCTCAAGCAAATTTGACTTATACTGATTTTGTATGTTTATTTTTATTTCCTTCTCAAAAGTTTTTTCTTTTTTGGGTCACATTGCGTGGCATATGAGATCTTTGTTCCCTAACCAAGAATTGAACCCTTGCCCCCTGCAGTGGAATGAATCACAGAGTCTTCACCACTGGACCACTAGGCAAGTCCTTGTACTGGTTTTTGAAAAACACAGTTTTGGTATTAAGTTGAGCTTTATTTGGGGGCTGAATCATTGTTTCTCAACATCACTGTCATACACAAGACCCAGCTTGGCTTCCACCTGGCTACCTAGGTGGAAAGATCAGTGTTTCTACCCCAAGGAGAAAAGCTTGAAATTAGTCATCCTTTTAAGCCATCTTTAAAAAGCAGGTCCTCATGGTGGCAAAAACTAGTCTTGTTACCACAGTAACACGGTGTCTAGGAACTTCAGTTTCTGCATCTGTGAAATGGGGATGAGGCACTAACCATACAAAATGTTTAATCCAGTTATCTGAGCAAGTTCCAGTCATTCCCCTGGGCCCCTCTCTGTGCACAGAGGTCCCATTAGTGTTGCTACTTTCTCACTGGAGGCCTTGAATGTGATGCTTCCAGGAAAAACAGCTCCAGTTCAGAGCTATTTCCCAGTGCCCTGTCAGTTACCCCTGCCACACCCAGAAGGGCCAAAGCGGAGACAGCCCAGCAGGAGGAAGGCTCACCTCCCCTCCCATCCTCAGGGTACCCCGGACATGGGAGGACAGGTGGGAGGGGAGGGCAGATGGAGCTGGCAGCACAGCCACGCTGAATGGGGAGGGAGAGAAGGGATCCCATGACCCCGCATCCAAAGGTAGCTTCAACAGGCCAGCTCCTTGGAGATGGAAAGTAAGAAGGGACTGGTAAGACCCAAAAGGTCGCTTAATTGCAGAGGACACTACTGTTCAAGTGCAGGGTTGGGGAGAGACTCCCTGTGGCTTGGAAGTCAAACAGTTCAGCCAATGTCAGGGGTCTTACTTGACTGTGAGTCGACAGTGGTCTCTAAATGGACGTGCGTGTTAGTTGCTCAGTCGTGTCTGACTCTTTGTGACCCCATGGACTACAGCCCGCCAGACTCCTCTGTCTGTGGAATTCTCCAAGCAAAAATACTGGAGTGGGTTGCCATTCCCTTCTCCAGGGGATCTTCCCAACCCAAGGACTGAACCCACATCTCTTAGGTCTCCTGTATTGGCAGGCAGATTCTGTACCACTGAGCCTTCAGAGAGGCCCTTAAATCCTAAAAGAGGTGTATAGTCATGTTACCACCACCACAATCAAGATATACAATAGTTCCCTCCCCCAAAATATTCATCCTGTCCCTCTGCAGTCTCACCCACAGCCCCTGGCAACCTCTGTTTTCTGTCCCTATAATTTTACTTTCCCAAGAACATCATATAAATGACATCATAAAGTGTGTTTAGCTGGGGTTTTGAAGAAAGAAAGAACAGGGTCCCTTTAGTCCCTGGAAGCAGGTCCGCCTTCTAGCTGTACTTGCTCTAATGAGAATTGCAGACTCTGGTCAGGCCTACAAGAGGATCACCTGCACCTCATTGCAAAGGGAGTTGCAGTGTTGTCTGGGACTTGTTGAGCATTGGTTACATTCTCTCCTTAAATCTGCGAAACAATCATAGGAGGGCCAGTATCACTGTGATTCCATTGAACAGATCTAGGAATCAGAGGCTCAGAGAGGTTCAATAATTCACTGTTTGCACAGCTGAGATAGAGCCCAGTCCTGTCACCTTCATTATTTTATGCAGCTCTTGAGCTGAGCATTAGACAGGTGTTATTTACTAGTGACAAATAAAGCTCTGGCACCTAATGGGTGGTGGAGGGTAAGGAGGTACCTAGCCCCATGTCTCCTTTCCCTGTCTGGGGCTTGGAGGCTTCCAGGTAGAATAGTCTGAGCCTTGGCCCCTTCCTGGGAAATGCATGTGTTGAGGCCTGCCTTTTGGCAACAAGAATTTGCACTGTGCTTCAGCACGCCTCCCCACCACTGTTCTGTGTTATACATCCTCAAGGCTATCACCTGAGGTCCTCTGGAGGGTTGGGGGCCTGCTCCAGGGACCCAGGGCAGCTCCCAGCAGGCAGCCCCTACTTGGGCTCATAGCCACACAGAGCAGGTGGGATCACACACATCCCCTGCCTGGGCCCGGCCAGGCCTCTCCAGGCAGGGGAGAGGGTGCCCACTGCCTGGGAAGGAGGCAGGGGCCAGGGCTGTGGGGAGAGCAAGGCGGTCCACCCTAATGGTGGAGTGGATGGACATGGCACCAGGGCTGCCTGCTGCACATGCTGGCCAAGGGGAGGGCTCAGGGAAAGGACAATATCGCCGTCTGGGGACCAAGTGCCACTAAACCTGTGGGTAATGGGTTTTCCATCCCCTGGGTAATAGGAGACACCAAAAAATGAGGACATTACTTAGTGAGTCCCTCACCTCCCTGGCCCCATTCAGCAGACTCGGAGGAAGGACATTGCCCAGCATTGAGCCGTGTGTGGATTTAATGGGGTTTCCAGCTAAACCTTCCATCAAATTTACAGCTGTGCCTGTCTCCTGACCTTCCCCCTCTCACACATTCTTTTCGGAAATGAAGCTGTGTACAGGCTGGGAGGTGTCACTTCCCTGGCGTCGGAGATATACAGCTGTGGGCCCAGGTTGAGATGGTAGATTTAATCAGGCTGGGTTGCTGCAGTGTGCCTGCCCCTAAGCCGGGTGACATTAGAAGAGTCACTGAGGTCCATCTGACCCACAAAGAGTCAGCAAGTCCTTATCCTGCCAGCTACAGGCCCAGGCCTAAACCTTGCCCACCTCCCTGCTGGAGCGAGGCCTGATGTCTGCTCACCCCAGCCGGCTAGGAGGAGGGGTCACTACACCACGTTCTCCCTTCACCCCCCAGCCTCCCTGTCGCTGCTGTCAGCATGGGGTCCTGGATTCACCTCTCCTTCTTCCTACTCCCACGCTGCTCCTCATTGCCCCCTCTTCCTATTTCTTCCCCTAAATACCACTCCTACCTCTCTGCCCATCTAAAGCCAACTGTCCTTCAAGTTCCCACATAAACGTCACCACCTCCAGGAAGCCTTCTTCTGGGAACTACGAGGGCACCGGAGGTAAAAGCCACAGGCGCTGGCTTCACAAGGGCATTCTCCCTCTCAGTCTGCAGCCCCATGTGGACTGTGAGCCTCGAGGGCGGGCTTCTCCCTGTGGGTCCAGTTGCTGCTGAGCTTGGTCCACAGAAAGCACCTATTATCATAGGCACTGTCCCAGTTGCTGCCATAAGGCCTTATGGTCAGACCCCCGCCTGAGAGAGTGAGGATGCAGTTACACTGTGAGTGCGCCCGTCCCCAACAGGGCGTGCTCAAGGCTCGCAGACGGGCCCTCCTCACTGCCAGAGTGCTGGCCTCCGTATGTCTGGGCTCTAAAATAACCGGTCCCATGGGAGGCTCTCCTACACCTTTCTGTTCCAGCCTGGAAGCACTGACCAGGTCTTTCTAACTGGCCTGGCCGCCCTCGCTCCCATCCCTGTACGGGGCAGGCAGTTTCTTCTGCTCCTCTCTGCTCTCTTCGGGGGCAGCGTGTATTTTCCCAGCCCTTCCCTTCCTGGCCCCATGTTTTTCTGACTGGCTGCCTCAGAGGCCTGCGGTGGAGGCTGTAGCAATAGGCGGTGTCCAGTGCCCACTTGGACAAACAGCACGCGAGGCGGCTGCTGGCACAGGGCGGTGTCTAGCAGGTGGGCAGAGTGACTCAGGCGTGAGGCCTCGGGAGGATTCAAAATCATATTGTCTGTGTTCCTTGGAAGCCGAGGGCTTTTGTGCTTCAAGTTGGAGAAGGAAGAACCTAGAAGCCCCAAACCTTCCTGGGGCGTGTGAGGTGGGGTGAGCTGTGGTTGTTACATTCATGTAATCACTGTTAGCACAAAGGACCCTGGACCAAAACTGAACTTTTCTCCCTCTCTGGCTCTGAGAGACGGAAAAAGGGAAAACACACCTGTTTCCTGAGCACTTGTTAGGTGCCAGAGCTTTCTACACCCACCGGCAAGTGTTCTTCAGGCAAACTTCTCAGACGGGGGAGTTCCTAGTCCCAGTTTACCAAAATGTTGAGGAAGGGGAAGGCCGTGGTCAGACCTGTGCTGTGGAAAGCTCACACTAGCCTCTGTGATGGGCGTGAAGGGGCAAGGGCAGAGTGGTGAGGCCAGCAGACTGCTTAGCGGAGCTAAGACTTAGACAAGCAGCAGCGAGGGCTGAGGGAGGGCCGGGGTAGGTGACAGATGTGCTGGTGTGTGGACTTCGGCAGGGAGGAATCCAGGACAAGGATGGTGGATGGTGAGTGGATGGTGGTGCCTTCACCAAAGCGGGAGGCCCGGTGAGAGAGGGGGCAGGGGAAGGAGATGCCAAGCTCTGATTTTGTTGGATGCATCCCCTCCAAGATGCTCATGGCTCCTGAGAATGGACAGAGCCGTTTGTTGCTCAGAAGATGCAGCCTCAGAAATGCATAGTGAAAGATGGGCACCCAGCACACCCATGTTTTTTCTCTGTAGGTGCCAGGGACCCTCTAGGAGGAGGCCCGGCTTCTCAAACGAACCTTAGAAGCTGGCCCTGAAGGATTCCTGTGGTTATTGAAAGCAGGTGCCTAGAAGTCCTGTCCGAGAACTGCCCCCAGCCCCCCGCCCATTGCAAGTGGCGGGCACGGCCAGCCATAGGACCCTAGTGTGAGGGAGCATCTGCAAATATGCAGCCCAGAGGAAACCTGGGAATATCCCCCCATAGTGAATCTGTACTAATGCTCACCAAATTAGATCACTTCCAGTCAGAGCATTGAGCCTGTGATTATAACCCTCTCAAGCCATCTTTTTCCTGACCAGGCTGGGTATTAGCGTTCCAAGTGACTTGTGATCAACAGCAAAGAGAGCTGAGGATGGCCGCTTACTGGTGCCTGCGAAGCCCAGGACGGCCCCTATTTGAGGTTAGCCTTGAGTCAACTTGTGCCGTGTACTTGGGAGCCTTTCAAAGGAGACGGGTGCACACAGATCATTATGAGGCTAATCAGAAGTTTGGGTATTTAGTGGGCTGTGTACACAGCAATCATTGTTGGCAAGGGCCCTTCTCCTCCAGAGGCCATTATTGCAGAGCGGGGTGCTGTTTGCCTGGTTTTGTCTGGACCACGATTTGCATCCACTTGATGGATTGTCAGGGTCGGGGGTCTCCTCCTGAGGAAACAGTGGAGTGGCTGCTGAGTAAACCCTTGAGAGGAAGGGGAGCACTAATACCAGCGTTTGCCCAGGTCCTCGAGAGGGCTGGACTCCGGTTGCGGCGCTCCATCAAAGCGACAGGCGGCTCCGAAGCTTTGGACGCTCATTCACAGACCCCTTTTATTGTTTGCTCAGACAGGGACCCAGGAAGTCCACTCCTGGGTAGGGAGTGGCCGGGCTGCAGTGGCTCAGATGCAATGAGCAGGACCTGGCCTGCAGGCTCTTGCTTTGTGGCCAGCTCTGGTGGCCTGCGGCTCAGTTCAAGTTTGCAGAGTGATTTGGATGTGGCCTTCTTCCAGTCCGGCCCTATGGGGTTCCCCTGTAAGCCCCTATCCTGTCACCTGCCTTCTGTCTGGCTGGACGCTGTCAAGAGCCTCCAGCGGGGGCAGGGGTTGGGGGTGANGACAGGCGGCTCCGAAGCTTTGGACGCTCATTCACAGACCCCTTTTATTGTTTGCTCAGACAGGGACCCAGGAAGTCCACTCCTGGGTAGGGAGTGGCCGGGCTGCAGTGGCTCAGATGCAATGAGCAGGACCTGGCCTGCAGGCTCTTGCTTTGTGGCCAGCTCTGGTGGCCTGCGGCTCAGTTCAAGTTTGCAGAGTGATTTGGATGTGGCCTTCTTCCAGTCCGGCCCTATGGGGTTCCCCTGTAAGCCCCTATCCTGTCACCTGCCTTCTGTCTGGCTGGACGCTGTCAAGAGCCTCCAGCGGGGGCAGGGGTTGGGGGTGAGTGGTGGGTGGGTGGGGAGGACTTTGCTCACTTACTGCAGAGAAGGCTCCCCCTGCCCCCTCCCCCCACCAGAGTAAACACCTTCAGTTGCCAAAATGCCCTGCCATCCAGCACTGTGCTGTCTTTTTTGGCGAGACAGGAGGTGTTTGGGGTTTTATTTTTGGTATTTTTCAGGGACATCTCTGACGCCTGGTGGTGATTCGTTTTTCTCTTTATGGGACATTGTGGCCGAGCATAGGAATGAGACCTAAAGTTTTATTATGTTTATCTTCTTATTTTTCAAGGAAGACTTCAACCCTGAGATTCAGGGCAGGGTAGGCACAGATACAGACCCCAGGGCCACGCCCCATTAGGAAGCCCGCTGCTCACTGTAGACACGCCTGCAGTTGGTTTGAGTTTGGACGTGGACGGTGGTGAGAGTGTTTTAGATGACGATCTCCATTTAGCACCGTCAGGGGATTTCTTTCGTCACCGTCATAACTGTTGGACACTAGCTGGGTGTCAGCAAGTGTGCCGGTTTTCTTTGAACAGCCCTCTGTTAGGAGTTTCCACTATAGGGGTCCAGCTCAGGACAGGAGTCACCACTGGGAGTCCGGGCTCCACTGAGAGGCTCAAGGTGACTGGATGGGTCAGCTCTGGCCGAAACTTCAGCAGTGCGCCCTTCTTGCCAGAGAACCCACCGTTCACACGCCATCTGTCAGTTAGCAGTGACTTCACGGTCCTCATTTTCTCCGTTTACAGGTAAAGTGGAGGCAGTTAAGCTGCCAGCCCAGCACCAGCTGGGGACCAAGTCTCCTTGTCCCAGAGATGGGGCGGGGCCAGGCTAGGTGGATATGAGGTCATTAGGTCAGCTCTCCAGGGACCCCAGAGGAGCAGAATGCATCTTCTACCTTTTCCTCAGGGGCCACGCAGAAAAAAAATCTCTTTCAGCCCTTTTTCGGTCCTGCCTGTGACAAAAAGCTGTCAAGTAAAGACTGAAAGGAATTGGGGCTAGTTTAGCCATGAAAATGTTCTGTGCGCCCTCAGTCACTTCCGTTGTGTCCGACTCTTTGCGACCCCATGGACTGTAGCCTGCAGGCTCCTCTGTCCTTGGGATTCTCCACGCAAGAATACTAGAGTGGGTTGCCATGCCCTCCTCCAGGGGATCTTCCCAACCCAGGGATCTAACCTAGGTCTCTTGCATCACAGGCGATTCTTTACCGCTGACCCACCAGGGAAGCCCCTATTAAGATGTTCTAAGGAAGTTTAAACGTCTCTTTCTTTGCATGTGATCTTTCTTAGCAACT
Organism: Oreotragus oreotragus; assembly: GCA_006410675.1. Taxonomy (NCBI): domain Eukaryota; kingdom Metazoa; phylum Chordata; class Mammalia; order Artiodactyla; family Bovidae; genus Oreotragus; species Oreotragus oreotragus. The sequence continues at coordinate 287,799 of SJYX01006303.1, read as the reverse complement.
TGTAAGCCACCTCAGCCAGTCCTTAGAAGGTGGTTGGCAGATAGACAGAGACAGAGAAAGGATACCACCCATCTCAGAGAGTGCGGGTTTTCTCACTTGAGGAAGGAATGAGAAATCAGAACACAGCGTGAATGTAAAAAACAAAATGACAAGACTTTTTGTGAAAAACAAGTCTTGAGGGTTCGGGGCCTGGCACAAGATTTGGACACCAAAAGCTTGATTGGCAAAAGGAAAAATTGATATATTGGACCTCAACAAAAATTCTAAAGTGAGCTCTTCAAAAGACCCCATGAAAAAGATGAAAAGATAAGCTGCAGATGGGAGAAAATATTTGTAAACCGTGTCTCTGACAAAAGACTCATCTGTGATATGTAAAGTGCTCTCAAAACTTGATAGTTACAAAAGAAACAATCCAAGTAGAAACTGGGCAAAAGACATTTCACCAAAGAGAATGTATGCAGATGGTGAAGAAGCGCATGGTTGCAAGCCAAGGGCACGGCGAGATACCACTGCCCATCTATTGTAACAATTAACAACCCGATGTGCTGGCCAGATTTTGGGGTAGATGAATCCATTGCTGGAGCAAAGGTGAAGTGAAGCGGCCACACAGAGGAAATTTGGCAGTTTCCTACCAGATTAACCATGCATATAACACACAATCCAGCCATTGTGCTCTTGGGCATTTATCCCAGAGAAGTGAAATTTTAGGTTCATACAAACACTTGTATCTGAATGTCTTTTGCAGCTTTATTTGTAATAAAACCCAAATTGGAAACAATCCAGATGCCCTTCAGTGGGTGAATACAGTCTAGTCCATCCATGTTGTGGAATACTACTCAGCAACCAAAAGGAACCCACTGTTGATATTCACACCAACTTTGTTGCATCTCTGGAAAAGGATGCTGAATGAAAGAATCCCCAAAGGTTATAAACTGTGTGATTCCATTTAGATAAAAATTTTTGAAATGATAAACTGTTAGCGATGGAGAACAGATAAGTGGTTGTCAGGGTGAAAAACAGATTTGTGGGCAGGAGGGAGGTGGGTGTGGTTGTAGAAGGACGCATGAAGGATCCTGATGGTGTTGGGACTGTTCAGTATCTTCACTGAGCTGATGGATATACACGCACACACACACGAGTACCAGTAACATTTGGAAAATCAGAACAAGATAGAGGGATTATATCATTAGACTCCTGGAATAGTGGCCCTCTCTTTCCCATACTCCCCCAGTGTGTGACCAGTGCCAGACCCCACCGAGGCCCAGAACTCTCCAGACCCTGCAGGACTGTCTGCCTCCTGAATTCTTGCTTACTATGCAAATTCTGGTCACCTCCTTGGACTACTTATTGCAATACCCCACATAGGTGTTTATTAAAGTATTATCCTGTGTGTGTCTTCCCCATCCCCAACCTCACCCCACTGACCTCGGGAAGGGAAGTTTTGGTCTTTTGGTTCAAGTCCCAAACACATCCTCTTCTTGGTTTTCACCTCCTGAAGTTTCTTCTGGGTCACAAGGAAGAAGTTTGTTTCAGAAGAGGTTTCTATAGATGGTGGGTGGACTAGAGCCCCCACCCCCAGGTCAACAGGGCTAAAGTCTGGACCATGGACCCACACGATCCGTTCAATGTTAGTTTTGTGATGCAGGGAGTTTGGAAGGCCTTGCGGAATGTTGATCAGTGCACAGGCCTTTCTTTGCATGTCAGGAAAGTGGGTACATGCAGGCTGTTTTGTGCAACACAGCCAGCAAGAATGCAGCATAGGGAGGGTTCTAACTGGTCTAAAACTTGACCAGCAGTGCTTCTGGCAGCCTCCTACTGCTTCATGACCTGGGTCCTGGCGCCCACATGTGCTTTCTCTGCTGCTGGCCAGGGCTCCAAGAAGTTAACCCCTGAAACCATCAGCTCTGCTTCATGAGTGGCTGTGGCAGAATTAGTGTATCAATGCCCCAGCTCGCTAACCCTCGGTCAGGGTCTCCATGTCTGTTTCTGGGGTACCCAGACCAGATGGGCTTGATACGGCTTCCCTGGCAGATACTGTGCACTTGAAGTCATGTGGGATGGTCCACCACCAGCAAAATGGGGACTGTGACCCCTGACTAGCCCAGCTCCTGCCACCCGCACACATAGTTATTACTGTTATTATTGCTTTTTGGTGTGTGACACACAAGATCTTAGCTCCCCAGGAAGGGATTGAACCCATGCCCTCTGCAGTGGTGGTGCAGAGTCTTAACCAGTGGATCAGCAGGGAAGTCCAGTTACTAGTCTTTTGAGTAAGATGTCTTAGAGGGACCGGCTCAAATATCTCAGTAGCCCAGCCTGTCCCCAGGTGGTTTGAGAGGAAGGCTGAGTTGCCACAGCTTCTAGAAGTTTCTATTTGATTTTTCCTTTTAGCTTTTGTTTTTGCTGGTGGATGGAAGCTGAGAGGAAAGGTGGGCTCAAAGGTGAATAACAAAACCCAGCTCCCCAAGAAACGGAGAGCAGTTTTCCAGACCCCGGCGGGCCTGCCCCTCAACTCCTCTCCCCTGCACCCAGGGGATGTGTGTGGCTCGGGACAATTAGGGATCTTGCTGGGCATCCGCAGCCCCCTGTCTTGAAGGATCTTCTGAGAACCGGCTCCTTTCTGGGAACTTTTATAAGAGATTTCTCATGGCTCAGTTCCCCTATAGAAAACTAGGGATTGTAAGTCTTGCCGAGCTCAAGAAAGAAGCTGAAGGGAGTGAGTTAGAGCCCGGCAAGAATAAGTTAACAGTATTCACGGCAGTGTCTTGGGAGGAATTACCCAAAAAAGAAAGAAGAAAAGCTGAACACAAAACCAGCCGAAATGAAAAAAAGGGAAAACTTGAAGGCCGCTAAGGAAAGATGGACAGAACGCATCCAAACTCCTGGGCCCAAGCCGTCGAACAAGGGGGCAGACGGTTTTGAGAGGCTCTGGGTGTTCAGCCTCCTGAGCCCAGGGCTTTGTGGGCCCTGTCTGGGAGGATACTTAGCAGAGCTGTTTCTTTTGCATAAACCCAAGTAATGACCGAGCTTGAGGAGAGCGGAATTGTGTGGGCTGACAGCAGAGTGATTTAACGAGGGGCCACCTGGTCCTCTGCGCCTCCCAGCCTCCCTTGCTCAGCCACTGCATGTTAATCGCCACAAAAGGCTGAGGCCCGAGGGAGGCCCACTGTGGGCACAGAAGGCCACAGAGGCGTGGCCGGGGTCCTCCTGGGGCTTTGTGACTCAAGCTGAGTTGGGGGCCTCATTCAAGTTTCCTTTCTCTTGACGCTGAATACTCAACTTGCCGGGTGAGGGCGTGAGTCTCAGTTTTGAGCTTCATTTACCTTCTTGCTTCTTCCTAAGAATTTACTTGCCTCCCGCATCTATGTGCTTTATATATAATTAACATATAGCTAATTTATAATGCTGTGCTAATTTCTGCCATATAGCGAAGTGACTCATTGTACCCATGTGTACATTCTTTTTTTCATATTCTTTTCCATAGTGGTTTATCCCAGGAGATTGGATACACAGTAGGACCTTGTTGTTTATCCATTCTAAACACTTTCTGATTGCAAAAGTCATTCCCCTCGTTTTTAAAATGTGATCTTAGTGGCAGATATCCAGACCTTTAGAAAGGAAAGCTTTGCGGTGCCCACAGGGTGGCTGCTGGATTGGCCAGGGCTAGGTTTTAGCTGTGTCCTGGGGGCCTTTAACCTCTCGCTCTCGGAAGCACTTGCTCTGTTCCCTTCCTCTCTTCCTAGAGCATCAGTGCTACTGGGTCAACCCTTGTTGCTGGGGAGTAGAGGCTGGGGGCACGGATTTCTGTGATTCAAATCGATGGACCAGGTAGGGATTGGAGGGGGAGGAATTTTAGCATCATCAAACGACTACAGATGAGAGAAAGTAGATTTGGGAGCATCAGCTGGTTTCAGGTCCACAAGAGATAAATTCACACGCCTCCATCTTGTTTTTTTCCTCCAGGATAAGCCCAGTTCTGCTTCATCAAAGCCTCAATGGGCACCTTCCTAAGGGTGTGGCTGACAGTGAGGGAGGGGGTCTCGCCAGCAGAGGGTTTGGCCAGGAGTCTTTGGACCCCTCACAGCCCCCACCCCAGGCTGGCCTGAGCCTTCCTGTGCTGTGATGCCCATGGTTCTCCACTCCTGAGAAACTGGAAGGAAAAGGATAATAGGAATAATGGAAAAAAAAAAAAAAAAACCTGATAATGCAAACTTGACTGTAAATATGGAGCAGAAAAGTCATGCTTGGGCTTGCCACTGAATGGATGCGTGGAAGGAAGAGTACAGTGTTGAGAGGGGAGAGATGAAGTTAAGCATTTTCTTCTGAGAACCAGGTTGAAAATCAGATCATTAAGTGTCCATGAGAGGGGATGGACCTCAAGGAGATGGTGGGTCTGGGAGGTGGGAAGCCTGCTTCTCGTCACTCATCTCCCCTAGAAACCCACCCCTCCCTTTTCTCTTTCTAACATGAAGGGCCCCTCTGTTACTGCCAAGGTTTTCCAACAGTGACACCTCGATGACTGCAAAAGAAGTCATTAGCCCATCTTTTTCTCCTGCTGGTACACAAGGATCTCTTCTTGTCCATTATCTGGCTGAGAAACGGAGACCAGGTGGTTGAATGGTGGGCAGGTTCTAGAGTTCGGGGTCCCATCAAGCTAAGCAGTACAATGTCTGATTTTTCCATCTCCACTCCCTGTGTGGGGTCTGAACAGGTGGGTTCTCAGATACACCTGGTTGTGCATCTCTCAGTATATGCTGTGCTCAGATTTCTCCCTCCCTTCCTCCCATCCTCCTCCCCGCCCTCCCTCTCTGTCCCACTGAGGGCCACCTGGAGGCATCCATCATCTCCCATCCCAGACCCAATCCCAGACCTCATGGAGCTGAGGTTCGGTGAGAGAGTTGGTTTGGGGTCCAGAGGGGCCCTTTCTCCCTACTTGGGTTGGGGTGGGGCTGGCAGGGCTCTGGCAGAGTCTTGAGATGTGTCAGCCTGGCTGACCAGGTTGGGGCAGGGCGTGTATTTACAGAGACAAGGGAGGTGGCCTTTCTTTACAAAGGATGAGACTTGAAAGGCGAGCCTCAGGTTCCATGGTTACAGCAGCCACAGTTTCCAGGGCAAAATTGCACCCTAACCGTTGGCATTTCATTGTAAAGGTGGGAGTGTTAACATGTCTGTGTTTCCTCTGAAACCCATGCATACAATACTCTTTTGAAGCTTTGTCCCTTTTTCTGTCTTTCTTAAGGAATCCCCAACTTGGGAATTAATCACTTGGGAGTCATGAGGGTTAACTTGATGAGGTTTGTTTCTTCGTTTTTACCCTCTTTGGTTCTAGAAGCAACCTCCAAACAGGCTTGTCGTTTAATGGGGTCAACAAAAAAGAAGACCAGGGTTTTAAAAAGGGATCATAAAATAAAAAAGAACAGGGCAAAGTGGGGGCCAGTGCTTGTAGAGCTGGGGGAAGGCATTCCTTCCATACTAGGTGGTCTGTGACCCCAAGGGAAGGAGCCTCAGCTGGGAACTGTCCTATGGGCAGAGGTCCCAGAAAGCAGAGTCAAGGACTCTCCTCTGTTATGATACCTCAAGTGCGGTGCTTTCCCCAACCTAGCGCCTCTCTACTGCTCCACCACACACCTCTTACTCAGAAATGCATCCACATTTCCTGATCTTGTCTCAGCCTCCAAGGAGGAAGCACCCTGAGTTTATTTCCTCAGGAAATAAGGGAAGGGAAGTAGGGCTCCATCCTTTCCTCAGTCTTTCTCGTCGCCCAGAATATTTTGGAAAAACAAACAAGCAACAACAAAGGAAATTTGCTATCAGGCTTTGCCATTAACATCTGTGGTCTCAGGAAGGCAGGTGACAGCTGGGAACTTCAGCTTCCCTGTCAATACAGGCAGTGGGTTTGGCTGATAATCTCGTGGGTTGAACTGATAAGATCTTTGATCCTATGCACGGATTATGCTATACCTGGATTATCTCTTTAGGGTCCTCAAATTTTATGAGGCTTTTCTTACCCAGTTTTGTGAAATCATTCCACCCAGTGGGGTGACATTTTGTTTCCAACATCAGTGTCATGCCTGATTAGATGGATTCTGGTGCTAGTCCTTGGGCATTCTGCCTTTCCAGCTCCTGCCTTTCAGAAGAGTAAATGTAGTAATATTTCCCCAATGAAGGTTTCTTCACCTATAGCATTTTCTTACTGTTATTTTGTGATGTGATTCCCATCCACACCCCCTCCTTCCAAATCAGAGTAAAATGCAACAGTACGAGGCACTGCTAGAATAGCTTAAAAAAAAAAAAAAGATTATTGTAAAGAAATTCATTCCAATTCTGTGATTTTCGCATTTTATTTCCCCCAGACATTTGCTGTGTTTACAGAGGAAAAGAAATGTCTTTGTAAACATAGGTTGTATTTACAGAGAAAAATAAATATAGAAATAAATGTCAAGCTGTTAAAACTGGAGCACTGGCAGAATTCCACACAAACGGTTGGATGAGGGCTTCCCTGACTTGGGCTGTGCGTTCCCGGATTCCTCGTAAATGGGGAGTTGGTCTTTCTGTCTTCAGTGTTGAGCCCAGCTTGATGGAGGGGAAATGAACAATGATCAGCATTCACTGTGGGATGGATATTTTGCACAGCCACATTTTCTTACCAGTCTTTAGATGAGGCAACTGAGGCTCAGAGAGGGAAAGCAACCTGTCCTGAATCACAAAGCTAGCAGGCGGTACAGCCGGCTGTCTCCCCAGCCCAGATAGCAGGGCCGGCTGCAGGAGCTGCATGCCTGTTTCCTTCTAACCTAGATCCAGGGTGACAGCCTGCTTGGGGCACCTCTAGCTATAGGGCAGACTGGAAGGTGTCTGGTGAGCAAGGCAAGTATTTCTCTCTCTCTCTCCAGTCCCTCTGGTCTAGGATGCTCGCTGCGCATACGTTTACACCTCATCACAGAAAGCTGGGGCCTTTGAAATCTCTTCTAGCCATCAGGCCGCCTGCACAGCCCCCAGGACAGCTCTTGCCTGGGGCTCACTGTGAGTGAAACTGCAGCTGGGCTTCATTTGTGTCTTAGAGTTTTACTAGCGGGCATCTCGGTGGGAGGTGGGTTTTGCAGATTCCTGTAATACAGAGACAAACACCCTGGGATAGAAGGGAAAACACATTTCTCACTTTAGGGGTTTGCTTCTGAGGGCTTCCTTTTTTGGAAATGTGTTCTGTCTCACTCTCTCTCTGACACATACACGCTCGCACATACATGCCCCACAGCCTCACTGTTCCTCAGGCTGCCACTATGGAAGTCCAGCCCGGAAGGATGGATTCCACCCCCCGCCCCCCAGCTGCATCCCAGCCCGGGTGTCTCCCCAGCCCAGATGGCAGGGCCGGCTGCAGGACCTGCATGCCTGTTTCCTTCTAACCTAGATTCAGGGTGACGGCCTGCTTGGGGCACCTCTAGCTATAGGGCAAACTGGAAGGGTGTCTGGCCCAAGTGTGCCCCCGGCTGGACCAGCACGGGGCCTTCTGCCCTCCTCGATCCTGGAACGCCTCTTTGGCTGGGTGGTTGCAGCAGGCAGTAGAGTGAGGGTGATCGTGAGGCCACGGCAGACAGAGGAGGCTGGGTGCCTGCAGCCCAGGGACCCCCTTTCTGCCCAGACCCAGCTTGGACCTGTACCTGATGGGGCCTCAGTTTCCCATTTGCTCAACAGGAACATTTGGGCCCTACCTCGCTTCTCTCTTGCGGCCGCTCTTAGGGTGAAGTGAGGTCTTGGATGAAAATATGCCTTAGAAATCAGTCTGCCCAGGGAGTATAAATGCAGGCTGTTTTTCTTGCTGGTGTCCAGCCCAGGTGTGGGCCGCCAGTGAAATGTCAGTGCTTCTGGGAGGGACAGGAGCGCTTTGTGGGGGGATGTGCCCTGGCTTGGTGCATCCAGGGGCTTGGTGAATGCTGATCACTGAGCTCTGGCCCCTAATTCCCAGGATCTGGGGTGATGCCCAAGTGTGTGCATTTTCCGCCTGCTCCCAGGCCACCCCGAGAAGTATGAGCCAAGTGTATTTTTCTTTGAGTTCCCAGTGGGGCTGGGCAGAGATACCCACTGGATGGAGCTGGCCTGTTTGTTGCCACTGGAATCCGTGTGTGTCCTGCTGCTATTCTCAACTGTCTTTTTGGGTCATTCTTTAACGGACTATAATCCTTCAACCAGTGTTCTCAGACTTCAGTGTACAGAAGAATCACCCCAGGATATTGCTGAATTTGCTCCTGGATCTGTAGGTCAGCATGGAGCCCAGGAGACTTCATTTTCAACACACACCAGGTGATGCCAAGGCTACTGGTGCTTGGACCACACTTTGAGTAGCAGGGCCCAAGACAGGCAATTTCTTAGTAGTGGAGTCACTTCTAGTTGGTGAACCCCCTTGTCATTGTCTCCGTGAACTCTAAGCAGCTCACCCACTAGCTTGGTGACCCCGGGCACAGGATCTGAGTGGGTGCAGCCTCGGTCTCCCCTCTGTGTAGTCAAGATGATAAACCTGGCCCTAGGATGGTTGTGTGGATGAAATGGGAGGAGGAGACCTTGCCTACAGCCTTGGAGGTTTTGGATGAAAATTATTTGCTGTCTTTCAACCCTTTGACTTTCATAGCTCCTGATAAAATAGCCAAGAGATTTGTGTGGCTATAGTTGTTTCAAAAGAGTGAAAAGTGTTGGCTGGCTTGCTCAGGGTGGTGGAGGAAGCCCCAGGGGTGACCTCGCCCCTCCTGACCCCCAAGTCCAGGTTCAGCATCACGCCTTGAGAACGATAAGTAAAGACCCCTCAGAGCATCTACCTGGTACTCAGATCCATTTGGACTTTTCAATAATTTGGAATCACTTACTTTTTTAGGTTGAAAGGGAAAACGGAGGCTTTTTGCCTGATGATTATACATCTTAGCTTTGAGGTTTGTACCAGTATGAGAAATCACATACCCACACATTTACCCTCACTCCTGTTCAAATCTGTAAACAGTTTTCAAATGTGTATTTTCTTTCAAAATAAAGCCACTTAAGCTTTACCAAGATGAGCTGCTGACATGAAATCCACATTTGGGAAACCTCTGTCACCCGTGTTGTACTGGGTGTGGGCTTATTGTAAATTAAGTGAAGTCACAGTGGGGATTTCCACCCCCTTCCCTGAAGTGGTTATGGAAGTCGAGCTGCTCCCAAGTAAAAGATAAATTATGGCTGGATGTAAAGAGGCATCATTTAAAAAGTGTCAGGATACAATTGGGTTCTTAAAAACCATGCAGAGCTGCTAAATTCACATGAAAATTGAGTGGCGAGGGATTGCCCAGGGTGACAGTGTCCTTGGCATTGATTTATTCCATCTGTTTGGCCAACCCATTACTTCAGGCCTCTGATGGAGACACAGCATCAGCCAGGAGGGTCTTCATGGCCCCGACCCTCAGCTAGATCTCTGGTGAACACCAGGAGAGCAAGGGTCTGCCCAGACCCCCAGGAGAAGGGTAATGCATGTGCAACCCCACTTGATCAGTATTTTTATTGAAGTATAGTTGATTCATAACATTGTATAAATTTCTAGTATATAGCAGAGTGATTCAGTTATACATATATATGCTTTTTTCATGCTCTTTTCCATTATGGCTTATACCAGGATATTGAATCTAGTTTCCTACGCCTTACAGTAGGACCTTGTCGTTTGTCCATTCTGTGTATAATAGTTTGTGTCTGCTGATCCCAGCTTCCCGGGCCTTCCCTCCACCATCGCTCTTCCCCTTGGCAGCCACGAGTCTGTTATCTGTCTGTGAGTCTGTTCCTGTTTATTTCACGGACAGGTTCATTCGTGTCGTATTTCAGATTCCCAGATGTAAGTAGTATCGTGGTGTTTGTCTTTCTCTGTCTAATTTACTTCACTTAGTGTGACCTTCTCTAGATCCATCCATGTTGTTGCAAATGGCATTATTCTGTTCTTTTTAATGGCTGAATAATACTCCATGTTTTATATGTACATCTTCTTCATCCATCCATCTGTCAATGGACATTTAGGTTGCTTCCATGTCTTGGATCTTGGATGTTGGGTATAGTGCTGCTGTGAACATAGGGTGGCTTTTTGTTTATAATTTTGTTTAGATATATGCCCAGGAGTTGGACTGCTGGATCATCTGGTGATTCTATTTTTAGTTTTCATGCTGTTCCCCATAGCAGCTGTTCTGGTTTACATTCCTACCAGCAGTATAGGAGGAGAACTTCACTTCAGAAAGGGGACATAAACCCCTTTTTATTTATGATCAGATCCTTTCAGTGTCATCTTGAAGGTTGATTTTAGGCCTAACTGAACCACTTCGCCCTAAACTTTTAGGCCACCCACGATCATTCAGTATTATAAGTTCTACTGCAAACAAAGTCAAAATCTCTGGACCTGAACTTTTCATCACTTAGGTTTTTAGGAACAGAAGGAGAAAGTGAGGTTCCTGAGTCTAAGGGTATGATTCTTGAACTGTGTTTCCAAATTATTTCTAGTAGTCGTTTCCAACACAGCACCTCCAAATGCCCTCTCCAGCCTCGGGTATTAAGGAAAAAATCTAGCCATTGTTTTTAGGTAGGAAATAGTATTATTTAATTATTAGGACATTAAGATGGTTTTGCTGTTTTGTTTGTTTTCTTTTTTCCCCAAAAAAGAGGAGAAGGTCCTTGACTACAGAAGCATTGAGGTTGTAAGGACCCAACTTGGCCGAGCCTGGCTGGAGCTTGCTCCTGGCAGCTCCCAGGAGCCAGTTCTATACATTTTCTGGCTCCCGGTCCTCAGCAGCTTACATCCAGCCGTGGTGGGAGCATTTACATTGTGGAAATTGGCAAATGGTGCACACCAGGCCTCCTTCTCTACCCCTGCCCCTAAGAACTGGTTGCTGACATTATCAACAGTGCAGCCATTGAACGCGTGCTTAGAGAGGGCTTGCTGAGGAAACACATGATAGCGAGAAAAGCCTGCTGTCTGGTTAGGGAAGAAGGAGTCTGGTTAATAGTAATGGACACTCTTCAATCAAGGGCTGGATCTCTGCAGCTCTCCTAGTCCCTGCATGGGAGAGAAGACGTTTCTTTCAGGCTTGAGTACTCAAGGAAAACTTTGAGGAAGAATTAGCACTTAAGCCAGATCCCCAAGAGCCTGCAGAGCATGGAGGAAACAGGAGTAAAGCCTGGGAGTCGTGTTGTGTTGGAGGGGCTGTCAGGAGCCGTCATCTGTTGTCATAAGTGAAGGCTCACATTAAAATCCCAGCTGGTGCTATGAACCTTGACTGTGACATTAGCCAGGACCCGCAGAAGGGCCATGCTGCCCACGCCTACATCCCTCTAGGGGCTGCACCATGATAGCGAGATGCTTTGCACCTCCCGATTGTGGCATCTGGTTCCTATTTTGTCAAAGGTTGGGGTTCACCGTCCACAATCTACAGCCCACATGATTTCAAAGGCAAGGCTTAATTGGTCCCCAATGCTGGGCTTTTTTTCATCTCCCAAGGAGAAATGCGTTCTGTTGCCTTGATGGATGGGGGAGGACAGGTGGAACTTGCAAGTGTATTTGGAAGTTGCAGAAGGGAGTTCATTCTGAGACTCTGTATATTATAAACGGTTCAAGCTGGGGCTGGAGAAAGGAAGTGAGATCCAAGAAATAAGACAGGAAAGGAAGGAATCAGGGCCAGATGGCCAGAGGGAGATTTTCAGGGCTTGGTTTGGTGTGGCTTAAAAGGGCAATTCAGATGGTCACCCTACAGTGGCTCCAGTCTCTTGGGGCTGGATGCTGGTGGCCCTTGCTGTCAGAGGCCTCAGTGATAGAACTGGGATCCAGCTATTTGGTTCTGGAGCAGCCAGAACCTTCTGCCGTCGAACCTTTGACTTTGGCCCAAGAAGACAGGTTGGCTGAGTATGCCTCTGAGGGTCCTCCAGCCCTGACTGGTCTTTAGTTTCATTTCCTGTCTTCCTGTCTGTATGTGTCCTCATGGGCAGAAGATGCGGAGTCTCTGTCCACACGGGAGACGCACATGGGCACGAGCCTTAGACGTCGCAGAGCTGGCAGCAATGACCCAGGTGAAGGGGAGCCTTCTGCAGCCCCGTGATGCTCCCCACCTCTGCCCACTGTCTTCCTAACGACCCCACATTTGATCCAGAAGTGTCATGACAGAAGAACCTACAAGAGGGGCCTGGGAAGAGATGGGTGTGACCGGGAGGTGTTGGTGAACGGGGGAGACGGGGACTTGCTCAGGTGCGGGCATCTGTAGGGTGGAGGCCTCGGAGGAGGAGGTGTGTGGCCAGCCTGAATTGCGACGCAGGGGCAGGAAGAGCCATCCTCAGCCCATTGCAGTCCTGGGGATGTGTTCATCGCTGAGAACAACTGTCGGCAGTGGGCACAGCTCTGTGAGCAATGCCAGGAGTGACTGTGAGGACAGGTAGAGGTCTTGCCAGCCTTGAGTTCTGGAATCTGCTTGGTGCTTCTGGAAAGTGAGTGTTTGGGGAGCACTGAGTGCCATCCCGACCCAGAAAACATGGAGTGGTCTAAGGAGCTTCTTATAGGCGAAGCCATTCCTTCATTCGTTCTTCCTCATCCCTTGAGCACTAGCCTCACCTTCCACTCAGATGCTCATTTCAAACACAGCTTCTTTAGATTGGAAGGGCAGGGGCCTGGGTGCCGAGGGTGACCTCGTGACGTCTGGGTTTTGGTTCTTGAACCATCCCAGTAGAGAACGGCACACCTGCCCAGTACCTCCCAGGTGCAGAACCAGGTGTGATCATGCATGAGCAATGGACAGGCCTGTCCTGGAGGAAGCACAGCTATTTGAAAGGCCTATAAGTTCCTTGGGATCCCCCAGGGAGCTTTCAAAAATGCTGATGTCTGGGAGCCCACCCCAGAGGCTCTGTTGGCCAGAGCGGGGTGGGTATTGGCATTTTTAATTCCCTGGTGTTTCAAATATGCTTCCAGGTCCTGCGATCCCCTGAGGTTGAGAAACGGGGGGAGGAAAGGGGGATGGTGGGTGATGGCCTCCCTGGACCCCTAACCCCTCGGGCATGCGGGGTATGCGGCCAGCTGGTGCAGGGGCAGAAGGATGCAGAGAGCAGCCCGCACCGCAGGCTTTCCCTCAGCCATTAAAGTTTATCGTCGCCACGGACAGTGATTGAAAAAGGCTTTTTGCAGGACTGAAATGTGAGCAATGAAACTTGCCAGCTGATACTGGGCACTTATCTCATAAAAATATCCTCCGTGTCAAAAGGTTTCAGTAAGTGTGGCTGCGAGTATTAGTAGCCGTTTCTGCCGGCCTCAGGCTCCCCTGGGGCCCTAGGAGGGCTGTAAAATGGGGCAGCTCTTAGTTCCTGCAAAGGTGGAGGGAGGGACAGAAGGAGAGGAGGAGAAGCTCAGCCCTGTCTGCTGCTGGCCAGGAGAGTGCTGGCTCCTTGGCAGCCCCCAGTTTAATCTGTGGGTGCTGTCCCTTGTGTGTATCCTCCAGTTGCCAACTTCTGTGGTGGTAGGGCCGCTCCCCCGGGGGCAAGTGTGCCAACAGCTAGCTTAGGGATGAGGTTTCATTTGTGTGAGCTCACTAGCCACCCCCAGTGATCCTGCGAGAGAAGGACGTTAGCTAGGCTGCAGCTCAGGGAGGGTAAGCAACTTGCCCAAGATCACACAGCAAGTAAGTGGCAGAGCCGGGATGAGGAAACCAGAACCCTCCTCTTTTCAGGACACCCAGCCCTGGGATGAGCTCTCACTCTGTTGGAACCTGAGTCACTGCTAGAGGCCCAGGCTCACCTGAGCAAGCCTCTGCCCACTGCCCCCGGGAACGCTCCAGAGCCTGGACTTGGGGTGCACATCCGGCTGAGAAAAGGTCTCCCGTCTGTATCTGGAGGGCTCTTTGGTGGAAACATGGGTTTTCAAGGCTAACTCAAGCGAGACTCATCATGTGGTGTACGGGCTTGTGGCTTGGGAGTTGCTGCCTCCCTGGGGTCTCCAGGGACTGCTGAAGAGTGGCTACACCCATGGCCTTCCCAGTCCAGTTTCTGTCCAGGTGTCAGGACCCCAGCTCATTCTGTCCCCTGCTCTGCACTGGGCTCCAGTGACTTCCTGAGTCCACTGCTGGCTTGGACGGAGGGGGGCAGTCCAGAGCAGGGCCTCTCTGAGAGTGCAGCTGTACTAGCCGTGGGCAGGGCCCCCTCCCCACCCATCTTCCCATGGCAGTGTCCCCTGAGAGCCAGGTCAGTCTCTGGGCTCAGGACCTCACCAGGAGCAGGCCAGCCTGAGTGGTGGGTCCAGTAGGAAGACAGGGGATTGGCCATGATGGGGGCTCCTGGACTCTGATCTGGGGGAGGTCCTGTATCCAGATGGGTTTCCCCTCTCCTGGCCTGTACCCATGTGTGGTGATGAGGCTCGCTGACCCCCCGGGTCAGCCCTCCTCCCACACAGGATGCCAGGTGGGCTGGGTCCAAAGCAGAGCACCCAGAACCCAAGCCAGCAGCTCCCAGACTCTGCTGACCCCAAATTCCCAATCCATCCTCCCCTTTGGCACCCGCAAGTATTTTTGTCTGTGAGTCTGTTTCTGCTTTGCAGATATATTCATTTGTGTCATACTTAAGTGATAGCGTATGGCGTTTGTCTTTCTCTGTCTGACTTCACTTAGTCTGATAATCTCCAGGTCCATCCATGTTGCTGCAAATGGCATTATTTCATTCTTTTCTATGGCTGAGTAGTGTTCCATTGTGGAGAAGGAAATGGCAACCCACTCCAGTGTTCTTGCCTGGAGAATCCCCGGGACGGGGGAGCCTGGTGGGCTGCCGTCTCTGGGCTCGCACAGAGTCGGACACGACTGAAGCGACTCAGCAGCAGCGGCAGCAGCAGCGGTGTTCCACTGTATACGTACTGCATCTTCTTTGCGCATTCATCTGTCAGTGGACATTTAGGCTGCTTCCACCTCTTGGCTATTGTGAATAGTGCTGCTGCGAACACAGGGGTGCATGTGTCTTTTTGGATTATAGTTTTGTCCAGATAGATGCCCAGGAGCGGGATTGCAGGATCATATGGCAGCTCTGTTTTAGTGGCTGTCCACACTGCTCTCCATAGTGGCTGTAACGATATATGATGTCGAGTGTCCTTAGCATCCTGTAAGAAAGTTTCATGCCCCAGCCCCTGCTGCGGCCCTGCTTTGATGCTGTGATAACACCAAGCCTCCCTGCTGCTTCTCGTCTCTCTGCCTCCTGGTCCCCTCCCCTCTCACTTGTCACTGGCTAGTTTGGATGTCTCCCACTGGCTGGCAGATCCTTGAGACCAGTGTTCATGCCCTTTCCCTCCTGTGTCTCCAGAGCAGAGCCTGGGCCCAGAGACTGAAGATATGTTGTATGGTGAAGAGGACAGAACAGGGAGCTGGACTTTCGCAAGGAATCTGAGTGGAGGTGGCCCCCCTGAGGAAGACCAAAGGGAGTGTCTTTTCAGTGGCCAGGAAGCTAAACGTCTTCATTTGTCCAGCCAGCCATGCTGTCGTAAGAAAGCAGTCATGACGATGGGCAGAATACAAGGGTGGTTAAGCCTCAAACTCTAGAACACAGACAAGGCTTGAAATCCTTTCTTGCCTGTGACTGCCCGATGTGTAATCTTAGACACGCAACGGACTCTACAAGCCTCAGTTTCCTCATCTGCAGAACTGGGGCAGTCCTATTGCTTCCTACCCCATGGAGGGCTGAAGTGAAAGTCTCTCAGTTGTGTCCGACTCTTTGTGACCCCATGGACTATACTGTACATGGAATTCTTCAGGCCAGAATACTGGAGTGGGTAGCCTTTCCCTTCTCCAGGGGTCTTCCCAACCCAGGGATCGAACCCAGGTCTCCCACATTGCAGGCAGATTCTTTACCAACTGAGCCACCAGGGAAGCCCAAGAATACTGGAGTGGGTAGTCTATCCCTTCTCTAGCAGATCTTCCCAACCCAGGAATCAAACCAGGGTCTCCTGCATTGCAGGCGGATTCTTTACCAGCTGAGCCACCAGGGAAGTCCACAGAGGGCTGATATAAGAGCAAATAAACATGAAAGTCAAGGGCACAGGATTATGCTTGGCATGGTGCTCAAAATGATGTTTTAAAATATTCATTTGTCTATTTGGCTCAGTTGGGTCTTAGTTGTGGCCCAGGGGATCTTCGTTGCATCATACATGATCTCATTGCAAACACATGGGCCCTTTAGTTGTGGCTCACAGGCTGTGATTTGCAGTGCACCGTCTTAGTTGCTCTGCAGCATGTGGGATCTTAGTTACCCGACCAGGGATTGAACGTGCTGCAAGGCAGATCTTTAACCCCACTGGACCAGTAAGGAAGTCCCTCAAAAGATTTTGGTAGTTGCACATCATTCAATAGATATTCTTGAGGGTTTACCTCTGGACTTAAGGGCGTGGAAAAACAATATAATTACTACAGTGAACAATAAGGACGTGGAGGCTGCTGTCCTTGTGGATATTTATTGATCCTCTTTCATGTTCGTGGGGTGCGGGGTGGCCAGAAGGCTGACGTGGACAGCACATCATGACCTCATGTCCAGGTGGGACCCCATGTGCCCCCCAGCACTGCAGGGTGAGCAGAGACCATCGGTGGTGGGACATCATCCAGTGGTGATGAGGGAGGCCCTCAAACCCTGGCCTGGTGGTCTGTCTGCTCAGTTTCAGCCCACAGGGGGCTAGCCACGGGAGCAAGGGTGCCTAGGACCAGCCAGAGCGTGGAGTGTGGCCACGGGTCTCTGAGTGACTCATGCCCTCGCACTTGGGCAGGCCCGCCGAAGGGCCACGCGTGGCATCTGCCCTGGAGCTGTGGTTTGAGAGAAGCCAGTGCTATGGGCACAGCTCCTGGCTCAGGCTGCTGCTGTCCCAGTCCAGAGGCAGATTCATGGTGCGGGTTTTGGTTTGGGAATCTTGCTTTGCTTGGAAAGGACGGGGAATCAGCTGCCAGGTAGATCACTCCACTTTACCGCATGGCTTATGGGCAGTGGTCTGACTGTAAAATTGAGAAGCAGGTTTTGGGGTCCAGCTTAGTGCCAAGCCCCCCTCCTCCTCTGCCCTGAAAGGGCATCTCTGACCAGTGGGGAGAATCAGGCTGTAGTGTCACCCAAGGCTTGTGCTGATGATCTTACCCCCCAGCAGAGTGGCTATGAGGGAGGGTCCCCTAGTTCCAGTCCTCTGTGACACTGTGAACCCCAGGATTGCAGCATGCTCACTGTCATTGCTTCTTGGAAATAAACACATTTTGGCCAACTGGTGATGAGGGTCCCACAGGGAGATCACCTGGAGGTGCCTCCCAGACTCAGGAAGCCCACCTGGTGCTTCAACCTGGCTGGGGCCCCTGGTTTCTGCCCAAAGGTGGCCCTGTTGTTTCCTCACACTTTAAGCCCCACTTGCCCTCCCAGCTGCCCTGCTGGTGTTCACCGCCTCTGGCCAGCTGTGCCCTGTCAGTTGTATCCCCACTGCATGTGGTTCTGTCCACTTGTGAGAACTCTTCCAAAGTGCCCTCTGGAGGGAGAGAGTGAAATATTCAGGGGCCCAGGAGAAGGAATGTCAGTTGCATGGCTCCAAACCTGGGAAGCTGATACTCAGAGGAACGAAAACACACACATCGTTCATGGCGGGACAGCTGCTGGTTGTGCCCGCTTATTCACTCCTCCTTTGCATCCAGGATTGTCCCAAGCCACCAGTGGGTCCTCGTTCCCTTCTCCCAGGCCCCAGTGGGCCTTCATCCCCATGGACAGCGGCACTCGGGAACAGATCAGACTGTAGCCACAGCCACAGCTTGTCCAGGTGCACGTGCCGGACCTGGTCATGGCAGTCTCATTTCCCTCTGGGCGCCCTCAGGGCCCCTGATGACACCTGCAGTCTCCCTAGGCCGTGGTTTCTTCCTTCTAGCCATCTTGTTCTGACCTCGATCCCCTGGGGCATCTGGTCCAACCCTGCCAGTGGGACCTTTGCTGCATTGGGTCTCCCTGTGGCCCCCAGGCCTGAGGCAGGGGTAGTGGCAGAGCCCTCAGGCACACCATCCCTTGACAGGTATTGGGGGGGGGGTCCCCTCCTAATTATAGGCTGTTTGTCATCTATCCAGATGGTAAGAGTCAGACATCCATCACTCCATCTCCCAGCGTCAGTCAATCATCAGCGGGGCCTTAAAGATAATACGCTCTTTGTTTAAGGCAATTACTTAATCTTGACAAACTCCTCTGTTACGCAGGGCTCATAGGGGGGCCGTCATTAATCAGCACAGAACCAGGTGGGTGTTTTTTCTGAACCTCAGTCACTCCTGGGGACCAGGGCCGGGCCCTTTGCCTCCTTGCTGCCCTAATTATGCACGCAGCATGCTCTCAGCGGGCACCTGCTTGCACTGTGGAGGCACCAAGCCACAGCAGGGCAGAGGGGTGCATTTTTAACACTAGTCAGCACATTTCCAAGCCCGGCAGGGTGATCCATGGGGGTGATTAGCAGGCCCCAGGAACACAGCTGGAGAAAACAGACCCCCTTTTGTGGGTCCCCCCAGACTTGCCTCCTGAACTTTGCTAGATCCCTGGGTAGTGCTTAGAAGCTGCCGCAAGAAAAACTTCCATTTTGGGAGGAGGGGTTCAATTCATTTTTGGAAAGGCCACAGACCAAGTGCAAAGAGCTAGTTCAGCCCTGTGACTGCTGGAGTTGGTCAGCTCTGCCACTTTGCTTTCCTAGCTCACCTGTGCCTCGCCCCCTCCGTCATACACCTCTAGTCTGGTCACACTGAAGCCCTGCTCCAGGTCCCCTTGGCTGGGGTGAAGCTGGACCCACAGAGTAGGACCCTAGACCTCCTCCTTGGCTCACATTTTATCTTCATGATCCTAGAAGAGCTCTTACTGCCCTGTTCCGCCTATAAGAATGTGGCTGGAATTTCTGTGGGTGGTTGTGTCACTGTGTGACTGACCCTGGCTGGACTCCTGTATCTCTCTGTGCCTCGGTTTTCTCATCTGTAAAATGGACATGATGATGGTGCCTGCTGCTGCTAATGAGAATGCATCCTTCCTCAAATGCTATGAGGATTAAATCAGTTAACAGATGTCACACACTCAAGAAGCCTCCAGTACATAGGAAACCTGGTGATTTTGCTGTTAGAACAACTTCTAGTTTCAGTCTCTGAGGAGGGTCCCAGCTGACGAGTTGAGGACACTGTCCTGCTTTACCTGTGACTACGACTCAGTGGACATGAATTTGAACAAACTCCAGGAGATAGCAAAGGACAGGGGAGCCTGAGGTTGCAGGAGTCCGCTGGGGCTGCAAAGACTTGGACAAGACTTAGCGACTGAACAATAACAACGTTCTGTTGGCTTCCCAGGTGGCGCTAGTGGTAAAGAACCCACCTGCCAATGCAGGAGATGCGAGAGATGCAGGTTCGATCACTGTGTTGGGAAGATCCCCTGGAGGAGGAAATGACAGCCCACTCTAGTATTGTTGCCTGGAGAATCCCATGAACAGAGGAGTCTGGAGGTCTGAAGTCCATGGGGTCACAAAGGGTTGGACGCGACTGAAGTGACTTAGCACACAGTGCTGTTAGTACCATGTCCCCCACAGATGCTCTGTCTGGTGCTCTTCTGCCTGCCTGCTGTCCTGTCCTCCGTGCCTGCTCTCCCTGCTCCAGCTCTGCTCTGCCTGCTGCAGATCTGTGCTGCAGGACTTTCTCTCCCAAGTCCTAATCCATGCAGAACGTTGGCAGCTATTGGCCCCCTTGTTATCCCCAAGCCTCTGTTCTAGCCGTGAACAGATTCCCTCACTCATTCATCCCCGCATTTATTTACTCCCTCCGTCCATGCCAGGTGCTGGTCTCCGGCTTGGAGGAATTGGCCCAGAGGCTGTATCTTCTGCCTGATTTGGGGAGGGAGCAGGAGACAGCTTCAGGAAATGTCACAGCAGAAGGCACTCGTGATCTTGATACCAGCCAGGGTTCCCAGCCTTCCTTAATCAGTAGAAATTGACTAGAGGCCAGATAAGAAATTCAGGCAAGGCTTTCTTGGGGTATCGAGAACAGGAAGCAGGTTTCTTCACTTACTCCACATGGTGGGGTGAGCTGGTTTCTTATGTGGGGTGAGGGTAGGGTTGTGTCCAGGGGCTGGGCTGGAGGGGTGGCTCAGGTGGTTTGCCCGCCTCTTATGTGATGTGAGTGCAGGGGACATGCATGGTACCCTGCTTTTGCTCCTGGCTCCTCAGAAATGGCAGTTGGCTTTTTGGGTCTCTTTGTATCTTGTTGTCCATAATTTGACCCAACTGCGCATGCAGGCAGTTTTTTAGGTTTGGTTTTGTTTTTTAATCCCTTAGAGTTTCTTTGTATTTTGTTGCTCTAGGAGACAGGTGTTCAGATGCAAGCACTGCAGCAAAGGGTCCCAGATCCCAGCCTGCCTCAGTCTGGAGTTGTTTAAGGCAGTATGAGATGGTGTCATAAGTAGGAGATGGGCTTGGTGGGCAGTAGCAGAATGTGTGAGGGTAGCAAGCTGGGAGCTTTCTGGGGTCTGCAAGGTGTCTGACTGATCCTGGAGGGAAGACTTGGGGACAGGATCAGGAAAGTCCCAGGGCCTGGCCAGGCTCTGGGACTCCATTCTGCCAGTGATAGCAGTACTTGGGGGCTGCCTGCCAAGCAATGGAGCCCTCCTCTGGGTCCCCTTGGCTGGGGTGAAGCTGGACTCACAGAGCAGGGCCATTGCCCACAGCCCTTGAGTGGGGTAAAGAGGGGGTAGGATGCTCTGGGGTTTGTAGGGAGGGCAGCCTTGGTTTNTCCCAGGGCCTGGCCAGGCTCTGGGACTCCATTCTGCCAGTGATAGCAGGACTTGGGGGCTGCCTGCCAAGCAATGGAGCCCTCCTCTGGGTCCCCTTGGCTGGGGTGAAGCTGGACTCACAGAGCAGGGCCATTGCCCACAGCCCTTGAGTGGGGTAAAGAGGGGGTAGGATGCTCTGGGGTTTGTAGGGAGGGCAGCCTTGGTTTCTTCAGCCTCCAAATACATTGTGTGAGAGAGTTCACTCCTAGATGTTAAACACTCTTTGTTTTAAAGAACGTGCACACTATCTGCTTTTAATTTATACACTTAGCTCATCAAAACATTGTTTTGCAAGAGGTCTTTCTGATGTCCAGGGACCCTTTGGAGGTTTTTTTTTTTTTTTTTTTGCATCCCGCCCCCCGCCATCTTTAGCCCCTGTTATACACTTTAAGTCTAGAAAGCAAGGTTCTGGGCCCTGTTCAGAGCCAACAGGCTATTCTTTTTGATGTCCAGGGACCCTTTGGAGGTTTTTTTTTTTTTTTCTTTTTTGCATCCCGCCCCCCGCCATCTTTAGCCCCTGTTATAAACTTTAAGTCTAGAAAGCAAGGTTCTGGGCCCTGTTCAGAGCCAGCAGGCTGAGTCTTGAGGCCATGTGTTCTGTGTCTGTTTATCCAGCAGCAATATTGGGGAAATGAGCTCTGCTGGGCATTCTGTGGATGGGTTTCCAGTCCTGCAAGGTGGACATCCCGTGTCCTCGGATGTGGCAGTGGGATGTTGTGGGCTGGTGTGTGGGGTGGAAATGGCATATGCTGGGGCTGTCGGTCAGACAGCTGGGTCCAGAATCACGTGGAGCCAGTGCTGCCCAGGGAGCCGGGCTCCCAGGAGTGTTGAAGGACTCAGCCTGCGTTTGTCCACAGCCCTGCCCTCACCACTCCCTATGTGTACTTGGGGACCCTCTTATTTTTCTCAGGGTCTCAGGAGTCCAGATGCCTACTCTGCCTTGTTTGGGATGCCTGCCCGAGCCAATGGGGAAGACAGTGGGCAGCAGTCCAGGGCAGAATCCGGGGAGGCTCTGAGGGCCTAGTCTGTACCACCCTCGTGGGCTAAGGGTATGGAAGAAGTTTTGTGATGAACATATACACATGACTATATATCAAATAGATAACCACCCAGGGTCTCCTGTACAGCACAGGGAACTGTGCTTAATATCTCATGGGAACATCATGGAAAGTGTTGGTCTCTTGGTCGTGTCCAACTCTTTGCAACCCTGAGGACTGTCGCCCCCCAGGCTCCTCTGTCCATGGGATTCTCCAGGCAAGAATACTGGAGTGGGTTGCCATTTCCTTCTCCAGGGGATCTTCCCGACCCAGGGATCGAATCCAGGTCTCTACGTCTCCTGTACTGGCAGGTGGGTTCTTTACCACTAGTGCCACTGGGAAGCCCACATGTATGCATGTTGTATAGTTGTAGCCATGATCTTGTAATAACATTTAAAGGAGTATAATTGGGAAAAAACACTGAACCCCTATGCGGTATACCTGAGACTAATGAAATATTTCAAATCATCTGTACTTAAATAAAGAATTTTTAATGAATGAAGTCAATAGATTAAAAAACAATAAACAAAAAAGGATGTGGAAGGAATAAACCTGGGCACCCTTGTGACTTAAACAGATGCAAAAAAGGGAGAAATGGAAGGAAGAACGGTTAACTGCTTGTTAACTGGCCAATATAAGGGCCAAATAGAAGTTGGCCGGGAGCTTAGATTCAGAAGCAAAGGACTGAGGTTTGGGGAGAATGTTTGTCACCATTATTTATATATCAATGAAACTTTGATCCAACTAGACTGGAATTCAAAAGCAAAGTCCGATAATGATAACTGGTTAAGCCTCAGTTGTGCGGTTCGGCGGCTGCAAGCTATGTTGACTGTCCTGCACTTCACATGGAGCCGATTCAAACTGAGATGTGCTGTCAGTGAAACTACATAACTGACTTGGAAGACTAGTGCAAATAAAAGTGAAAGTCCCTCAGTTGTGTCCCACTCTTTGCCACCCCATGGACTATACAGTCGATGGAATTCTGCAGGCCAGGATACTAGAGTGGGTAGCCTTTCTCTTCTCCAGGGGATCTTCCCTTAACCTGCTGAGCCACAAGGAAAGCCCAAGAATACTGGAGTGGGTATCCTATGCCTTCTCCAGTGGGTCTTCACGACCCAGGAATCTAACCGGGGTCTCCTGCATTGCAGGTGGATTCTTTACCAACTGAACTATCAGGGACACCCCAATATAAAACAGCAGCTTAATTATTTGTGTGTTGAAAGGACAATATTTTTGATATACTGGGTCAAGGAAATTGTATTTGAAAATTAGTACCTATTTCTTTTTAGTTTTTTTTTTTTTTTTTAATGCAGCTACTAGAAAATATAAAGTAATATATGTGGCCTACATCACATGTCTGTGAGGCCAGGCTTTCCTTGATGGGAGGAACACTCATTTGAGGAAAATTGAAGGGAAAAAGTCCCTTTGAGTAGCATATAGTCATCTATGCTGCACTGACAAGGGCCTCCCAGAAGGGATCCTTAAGAGTCCTGCTTCAGTGAGGGAATGGAAAGCATTTGTGATGAGCCATCCATGGCAGGAAAATGAGGATGTGCCGCCCATGGACGCTGGAAGGCTTGGAGGCTGTTCTCATAGCAGATTCCGCTGTCTGGTTTGGAATCTCACTGACTGGCTTTGGTGGGCTCTGCCTTGGAACATGCTGTGGAGTTGGGGGTCTTGGCCAGCTTGGGGAAGCAATCACCAGTGCGTGGTGGGGACAGGATGCTGTGGCCTCCTTGAGACCCAAAGCCTTCTTGGTGCTCTCAGGAGGTGGGAGGCAGGGCCATAGCACAGACAGGGGGAGACCTTTTGCTGGATCTCTGCAAGAAAGGGCAGATGCTGGTGAGGGGAGCAGAGTGACAGGCGACACTTTGGGTCCCCAGCGGGGACAGGCAGAGGAGTGGCATAGGTAGGTGTCCTCCTAAAGGGCCTCAATGCCCCTGTGACAAGTGGGCTTTGGGGTCAGCGATAGGACAGCAGTGAAGCTGCTGGCTAGTGGGGCTGCTCGTGCAAGTTGGCAGGTGAGTCAAGGGCATGTCTGAGCGGGTAAACCTGTGCGGTGCAGGGTCCACACTGGGGTGGGGTGTGTGCGTCCATCCCAGGCCACCCCACGCAGCTCAACCTCTGGAGCCACTGGAAGGAGGACAGGAAGAGATCAGTCTCTTCTCCAGGCCCCTGAGCTGAATTTGTGCTTTTGGCAAGGCCCCTCAGAGGGCTGCAGGGGACACCTTTAGAGCCACAGGCCCCTGGGCCTCAAGTCTATTGTAGATTTTGCAGTCCTGCATAGTTTCTATGGGAGAGATTCTGTGGCCAAGACAGTTTTCAAAATTAATCAGGCTTGACCTCCCAGGTTTCTTTTGGTCCTAAGAATCTGTAATGTGGGACTCCACTGGTCTACCCTGATCGGCAGGCCACTTATCCCTTTTCTAAGACAGCAGGGATTTCCCCAGGGCCTCCCTGGAGCTCCCCCCTAGTCTCCCAATCCTCACTTCAGGGGCAGGAGGTCAATTGAGATGACCAGGCTGGCAATGCTGGGGCCCCGCTATGTGCCCAGCTGGCATAGACTCTGACATGTTAGCTGGTCTCTGCTTCCCATCCGCCTCTGACCTGGGTCCTAACACCACCCCCACTTTACAAATGAGAAAACCAAGGCATGGGAAGGTTAAGTGCATCAGTGGTGGGGCTGGGCTGTGTCAGCACATCAGCTGCAGCCTCATTGCTGTTCACCACGTCCTGAGGCCTCTGGCCCAGGTCCCGTCTGCCTCCCATGGACTCATCTTCCCACCCTCCTCTACAGGTGTCTCAGTCAGCATAAGCTGTGTAACAAGAACACCAGAGATGGGTGGAGAGCTCAAACAGTGACATTAACTGCTCACAGTTCTGGAGCCTGGGAAGTGAGAGATCAAGACACCAGCAGATTCAGCGTCTGGTGACATCCTACTGCCTGATTTATAAACTGCCTGTTCCCACTGTGTCCTTATATTTGGAAGGGGACAAGGGGCTCCTTGAGTCTCTCTTATAAGAGCACTAATCCCATCATTCAGGCTCCACCCCCATCACCTCATCACTTCCCCAAAGCCCCACTTCCAAATACCATCATCTCAGGTGTTAGGACTTCCACATAAGAATCTGGGGACAACGTAAATATTCAGTCTGTGGTGGAGAGGAGCAGGTCCCAGGACTGCCCAGGTGCCCATGCTGTGAGGGCCATGTGGCACTCACATCTGGACTTGCATCTGGCCGCTCCCTGTTGGTGTCTGTTCCAGCTGTGGACCTCGTACTCCTCTCTGCCTGCCTGCCTGCCCACCCACCCTCAGACAAGCATCAGGGCACTGACCTCATGGAGTGGCTCATACTGGCTGCAGCCCAGCTATTTTGTCTAGCAAAACCTTCTTGGAAAGGCCAGCCCGTGGTGGCGAGGTGGGCCCAGCCGCGGCCCTCGTCTTGCCAGGCCCGTTGTAGGGGCAGGTCTGACTGCGCCAGTGTCCTGGGCCTCAGCTCCCAGACACACGCCAACTTGTAGTGCTGGAATTTCCTGTCTGATTTTCATTGCCCACCACTATTTTCCCCCTTAAGTGAGACAAAAACACTTTTTAATTGCATGCTCTGGAGTGCCAGTCAGGATATTATTATTCTTATTAAGTGCTTCCTGTGGGGCAGTGCCCGGGCATGGGGAGGGGCTCTGGAAGCAGCCTGTTCCCCCCACCCCGGTTATTATTGCGAGTAACAGTGCTATTTGCATAAGGTCTGGCCACTGAGAAGGAAGCTTTCCTGGCTGTGCTTGCAAGGTCTTCTTCGCAGCCCTGGTACTTCAGCCCATTACTTGGTTCCCGCTGGGAGAGGCCTTGGCCATCTGAGTTCATGTGTCTGAAGAGTTGGCCTTTGAAACTGTCCAGGTTTGGAAGTGGACTGAACCTACCCCAGCACAGGGAGGTGTGCACAAGGGCCGCCCGTGTGGTTTCTCCAGCCCCACGTGTATCTTTGTTCTGTAATGCACAGACTCTGGGCTTCATTCCTCATGATCCTCTGGCCGTTTGAAGTCTGTGTTCAGGAGCCCTGGTAAATGGGACAGCTTGGTGGTCCCCTGGCTTCAAATGACACACCCAGGGCGGTCTGTCTCCTCAACCATGGAGTTTCCCCAGCTGCGAATGTTTTCCTGCCAGGACAATGCGTAGTAGGTAGCAACATGAGACGTAATCTTACTGGCACTTACCGGTGCCAGAGGGAGCTCTGGGAAATGGCAGGAAAAAGGGTGATCCAGGCTAACTGTCTTCTGAATGTGGTCCTGGGCACTTTTCGTAAATGCAGGGTCTCAGGCCCACCCAGGCCCATGGAAGCTGAGACTCCGGGGAAGCGGCCCAGCCAGTGTTTTAAAAAAGCCTGCAGGTGATTCTTGGGTCTGAGAAGCACTGATGTGAGCACCTAGTAGGTGTTGCATTGTGAATCCTCGAGTGGGCCCCAGGCCTTCCTCAGCCTGGATATACCGCAGGGGCCACGTGGTTTGGACCAGTGCCCGCATGCACACAGCTCTGTGCCAGGATGCGAGCGAGTCCTCTGGGCTCTGTCCACACTGCCTCCCAGCCCAAAGGACATATCATCCTCTCCCTTCTGTCCAGCTCTCCCACTCCTGGTTCCTTGAGGACCCAGCTCCAACACCGCCTTCTCCAGGGAGTCTTCCTGGCTGCTCTGGGTCCCACGGAAATCTCGCTTTCTCAACTCTGAGGTGTTCTGGCAGCTATGCCCATGGACCCCACTGAATCCCACAGGGTCAGAGTCTCCAGCTTTGCAGACAGCCTACACTGAGGTGCCCAGTGCATGACCTGTGGGCAGGAATACTGCTCCTCACTCTCTGGGCCTCCAGACCCTCGAACAGGACTTCCCTATTTGGACAGAATAGGGGAGCCTTAGGTGGGCTGTCAATGTGACTTCCATTCTTCAGGCTGTGATGGGCCAGAGTTGAGAGCTCCATGCTGTGAATTCCCCAGAAAGTTAAGGAGCTGGACCTCGTGGGGCCTGCAGCCTGTGCAGGTCAAGGCAATGCTAGAGGGGTCACATGTCTGAACTGCATCATGTCCCTAGGTCAGACCTGCGTGCTGAGGAAGGGGGCATCCCGTGTCTTTTTTGCAGCTGACACCTTCATTCCTGGTATCTTCTGGAAAGGCGTGGGTCTGGGGTCTTCACAGAGATGGGAGGGGTTGTGGGATTCAAGACAAGCCCAGCTTCAATGGCTGAAATGTTGAACTTAGGTGCTCAGGCCACCAGCTGGTGTCCAGCAGCCCCTTGAGGGCTGGTGGACCTTCTGGGTTCATCGGGGCACAAAATATAAAGGCACCGATCGCCATCCCATCCCTATCAATCCTTTTCCTTTTGCCAAGTGTCCTCACGTTCTCNCCAGCAGCCCCTTGAGGGCTGGTGGACCTTCTGGGTTCATCGGGGCACAAAATATAAAGGCACCGATCGCCATCCCATCCCTATCAATCCTTTTCCTTTTGCCAAGTGTCCTCACGTTCTCATTCCCTGAAGAGTTAAACAGTTTAATTGACCAAGCTGGGCATTCGGGGTGAAATGGAGACTAGTGATTTTCTTCTCTTTTGAGAGTCCTCCCCAGGTTCATTTGTTCATCGATCCCTCCTTGCTTCCTGGAAGGGAGAGCAGGGTTTGATGTCAGGAAGTTGTATCATAAAAGGGATCCATCCTCTGAGCTGCTGCCCTCCAACACACGGGACAGCTCAGTCATGTCTGACTCTTTTGCAACCCCATGGACTGTAGCCCACTAGGCTACTTCATCCATGGGGTTTTCCAGACAAGAATACTGGAGTGGGTTGCCGTTTCCTTCTCCAGAGGATCTTCCTGACCCAAGGATCGAACCTGGGTCTCCTGGATTGCAGGCAGACTCTTTACCGTCTGAGCCACCAGGGAATCGAGGAAGGGATGGGTACACTTTTATCAAAAGCTGCCATTTGAACAAAATTCACAATGATGTTCATTGGAAGTCTCAGGCCACCTGCAGATCCCCTCCTGTATTTGTTTTGTCTTGGGAGACACATCACAGATTCTAGGGGAGGAACAGTGGGGACCGCTAGAGTTGGAACAGCCAGCCTGAGCTTCCTGCAGTGAGCTGTGTGGGAATGAGGGTGACTTCAGCAGGAATAAAATCATAGATTTTATCTTCCCACAGGGCCCTGAAGTCCATGACCCATCATTTCCACCTGTCCCCACTGTGTAAAGCAGCAGTTCCTGACGAGGGCATGTTCGGTGGTGGGTGGTACATCTGAGATCAGTGAGATGCATCTTGGGGTCCCTTATGCCATGAATTGGAGAAAAGGTCCCCACATGGCTCTTGTTCGCCTCTCCTGAGATGCACGTGGGCGGGGAGGGGCCTGCCAGTTACTGAGTTCATGCTCGGTGCAGATGCCTGTGGTCATTGGCTACACAAGTTGGGTGTGTGCCTTCACGTTTTACAGATGAAGACTAAAACTCACAGCCCTTGCCACTTGTTCGGTCACTAAGTCGTGTCTGATTCTTTGCAACCCCTTGGACTGCAGCATGACAGACTCCTCTGTCTTCCGCTGTCTCCAATGGTTTGCTCAAATTCATTTCAAAAAAGCACTGAAAAAGAGTTGGTGGTGCCATCGAACCTTCTCATCCTCTGTTGTCCCCTTCTCCTTTTGCCTTTAATCTTTCCCGGCATCAGGGTCTTTCCCAATGAGTCAACTCTTCGAGTCAGGTGGCCAAAGTATTGGAGCTTCAGCATTGGTCCCTCCAATGAATAGTCAGGCTTGATTTCCTTCAGGATTAAGTGGTTTAATCTTGTTGTCCAGGAGACTCTCAAGAGTCTTCTCCAGCACCACAGTTTGAAAGTATCAAGTCTTTGGCGCTCAGCTTTCTTTATGGTCCAACTCTCATATCCGGATATGACTACTGGAATAATAGCTTTGATTACTTTTGTCGGCCAAGTAATGTCTCTGCTTTTTAATACGCTGTCTAGCTTTGTTATAGCCTTCCTTCCAAGGAGCAGGCATCTTTTAATTTCCTGGCTACAGTCACTGTCCACAGTGATTTTTGGAGCCCAAGAAAATAAACTGTCACTTTTCCCCCCTCTATTTGCCATGAAGTGATGGGACTGGATACCATGATTGTAGTTTTTTGAGTGTTGAGTTTTAAGCCAGCTTTTTACCTCTCCTCTTTCGCCCTCATCAAGAGCCTCTTTAGTTCCTCTTTATTTTCAGCCATTAGCTTGGTATCATCTGCACAACTAAAGTTGTTATATCTCCTAGCAGTCTTGATTCCAGCTTGTGCTTCATCCAGCCTGGCATTTTGCATGATGTACTCTGCATTTAAGTTAAATAAACAGGGTGACAATATACAGCCTTGTTGTACTCCTTTCCCAATTTTGAGCCAGCCAGTTGTTCCACGTAAGGTTCTATCTGTTGCTTCTTGAGCCACATACACAGGTTTCTTAGGACTGGTAAGGTGGTCTGGTATTCCCATCTCTTTAAGAATTTTCCACAGTTTGTTGTGCTCCATATAGTCAAAGGCTTTCATGTGGTCAATGAAGCAGAAATCGATGTTTTTCTGGAATTCCTTCGCTTTTTCCACTGTCCAACAAATGTTGGCAATTTGATCTCTGGTTCCTCTGCCTTTTCTAAATTCAGCTTATACATCTGGAGTTTCTCAGGAAGTGCAGGTGAAACCTAGCTTGAAGGTTTTTTTTTAACTTTAAACTTTTTATTTTGTATTGTGGTATAGCCGATTTACAATGCTGTGGTGCAAAAATTGTCTGAATGACCCTGATAACTACAGGGGTGTGGTCACTCACCTAGAGTCACCCATTATAGAGTGTGAACTCAAGGGGATCTTAGGAAATATCACTATGAACAAAGCTTGTGGAGGCAATGGAATTCCAGCTGAGCTATTTAAAATCTTAAAAGATGTCACTTGCTAGCAAATGACAAAACTGGGGTTCACACCCAGCTCTGTCTGGGGCCCACGTGCTCCCTGTTCCTATCCTGAGCTCCTCAGACCACAGAAACAGGTTACCCCTTAGGACTCTGATTTGACTGGTGCATGACTCAGGGGTGAGGCAGACGTCAGCTGAGATGTCGAGTTCACTATGCTTGGCTTCAGGCCTCCTCATCTGCCATTTTTTTATCCTCCACACTAGCCCCTTCCTTCTCCAAAGATACAAATATCACTTGCTGCCTGAGTCCTTCCATGATGGGGAAGTGGCCTGATAAGTCATCTGTGAATTCTCACATTAGTGTGAATTTATGACTTTCCCATGATCTGTTTACTTTTAAGAAGAGTGAAATAATTGCCCTGGATGTTTTTTAAGATGCAAGGAATTATAAAGGAAAGAAACATGATCTGTTGGTCATGAATGGGGAATCCCAGACAGAAATAGTGGGGGCCCCTTTCCTGGTCTCCAGAGCCATGCCTCCATCTCAGCTTCTCGAGACTACTGGATCCCAACAGAGTCCCCCTGACACGGCCCCAGCACTGGCCTTCTGCACAGTCACCCTAGAGCATGGTCAGCCTCCTGAGAGCACTGGGATCAAGCCCTGTCCTGGCCACTCTGAAATCATGTCCCTCCTGCCCAGTCCCACAGGCCGAGCTGAGATGCGTTTGTGCCTCACTGTAACTCAGCCCTGTGTCAGGCCAGGACCAAACCTCCTTCCAGAGGCTGCTGTCTCAGCCAGCGCCTGACCCTCCCTCAGTCAGTGCCAGGGCTAGACAGCTCTTCTCGCAGAAGCCCCTTTCTTCCCTGGTCCCAGGCCTGGAGCCCATGTGATCTGAGCTCATTCCTTGCTGCAGTCTTGATGGGAATGACCACGTAACTGGACAGCATGCTGATCTCTAGGAATTAGACTGCCTAGAGGGCTGGGGTGTCCCCAGCACGCCTGGTCTCTCCCGGGAGATGGCTGCTTCCCCCTGGCTGGCCCCTCCTACTATGTCTCTGAGCCCAATACTCGGAGCAGCGCCTCCCCATTGTAGCAACACATGACTTCATCCAAGGAGAATTCCTCCAGCTGCTGACCTGGCTGCCTGGTCATGTTTCCATGACCCAGTTTTCCCGATTCTTTGTCTGAATCCTCTGCTGACACCCCACCCCCACCATCCCATCCTCTTAGGCAGTAACCCACCAGAGTCATTAGTAACGGGCATTAACTAGAGCTGGGCTTCCAGGGGAAGGTCCCCTTGGCCCTTTCTGGGCCCCTGCTCACTCACAAAGCCAGATCCTTGTACCAAGGACACTGCTGACACAAACGTGCCCTCACCCCTGGGACCACCAGCCAAGGAGCATTTAGCGTTTAAATCTTGGTGCAAGAAGAATGGTGGGGTTAAAAAAAAAATCATCACGCCACCATCATCAGTTTCTCAAACTGTTGCTCTTTCTATGTAGGATCAAAAACAAATGTGCATTTTTTTTTTTCAGAGGGGGCAGGGCAATCCATAGAAATTTTCCATCTTAGAGTTTCTTCCTCAGAAACTTGAAAAGAGAGCCATTTCTTTGAAATGGCATATGGTGTGTGTATGTGTGTGTGTGTTCCCTGCTCGTGCCAGAAGGACATGATTTCGTTTGAATTTTTTT